>JAWZYT010000426.1:162500-185000 GCA_034508575.1 Petrolisthes manimaculis | reverse complement strand
TATTCTTAATTGGTGAAAATACACCAATTCTATTTCGGTTGATAATAAGGCCTTTTGAGTTTCCAATTGAAGCCAAGGTTGATTATGTAGCATATATGGTTCATTATTATAGAAGATTGGATTTTTTTTTTTTTTTTTTTTTATTATTATTTTATTATTATTTATTTTATTATTATTATTATTATTATTGTTATTATTATTATTATTATTATTATTATTTTTTTTTTTTTTTTTTTTTTTTTTTTGCATAGCCAATCCACTTTGCACCACGGTGTGAACAAGTGCTTCCCACCACAGGATTGGCTCTGCTCGCTGGCTTGGACGGCCTCTCGCTCCCAGTATAAGACTTCCAAAATCTAATAAAATCACGTAACCCATAAGAATTGAAACTACTAACTACATCTGAAACGGGTAAATAGCTATATAGATAATTTATAATATTTAGATCATTTTACATTTTACAAAGATAAACACACACACACACACACACACACGCACACACAGGTACACACTCATATCAGCACAGAGATATATTCCCTCATGGATGCACATAACTGTCCCCAAACATTATAAAATAAATCCACACAAACACACATAATAAAATAAATTGGCAACTAAAATCACACCCATCCACACACACACACACATACACACACAATCATATATGCAATACATCCTCGTGCTGATGGTTATTCTCCAAATGTCAAGTTGTATTCACGCCAGACAAGTGGAGTGGATCAGAGCACCAGGGGCTTCATCTCTCTCTCTCTCTCTCTCTCTCACTCTCTCTCTCTCTCTCTCTCTCTCTCTCTCTCTCTCTCTCTCTCTCTCTCTCTATCTATCTATCTATCTATCTATCTATCTATCTATCTATCTATCTATCTCTCTCTCTCTCTCTCTTAAATACACGCACACACACACATACATATTAAATCTCTCTCTCTCTTTTAATCACACACACACACACAAACACACACACACACACTAACACCAACACACACACACACATACAAGAGGCATGAAATCTAAGAGCCCTCCTTATTGACACGATCGCTGCCCGTCGCAATGTCAGTAGAGAGACAAAAATAGTGAGGGCCAGCCAGTATTTGCAAGCATAAATACATTTCCGCTCGTGCAAACAGGAGGAGCATTCAAATATGGTGCCTTGCGAACAGGAGTGGCGTACCAACCACCACCACCACGGATAAATAGTTACTCTCACGTCACTCTCATGGGAAGCTGTTGTTCAGATTACCCTTTCGTTTTCGCCTAGATTTTTTTTTTTTTTTTTTTTTTAGCTTAGTTTTTTATTTGCCTTTTTTTTTTTTTTTTTTTTTTTAACTTTAATCATTTACATAAACTCGTAGTAAACACGTGTACTCTCACAAGCAAGCGACCTTATTAAACCACAACTAAATTGACAAAACATAATTATTAAACTCCAACTAAATTGATAAAACATAATTATTAAACAACAACTAAATTGACAAAACATAATTATTAAACAACAACTAAATTGACAAAACATAATTATTAAGCCACAACTAAATTGACGAAAAATCATCAGGGTTCATCATTTTCTTACCTTTATCATCTCATCTTCTGGGTTTATACGTCATTACCACGAGAGAATTACCGTGGGACTAGGAAGGGGACCATTAGTTTTATTCAGAGTCGTTCGAGTCTGATTTTGAAAGACCCTGAAAACTACCAGCAGATGGAGTAATTACAATCGTGTTCAAAGCTCGTCATTGAGTTCATTTGGTTGGTAGAGATAAACAATGAATGACTATTGGGTTGGAACATTTCGGCATTATTTCACTCGTTCGGGTCTGACTATAAAAACACAGACAACATCTATGAGACCACAACATTAGAGAGGAAGAAGAAGATAGATATAGAATGGCTGGTCAGCAACTTGGTGTGACTCTCAGGGTTGATATGCCACTCCTACACCCAAGGCCTCGTATACAAACAGCAATCACACTGTCCGCACCACTTGTCCTCTCCCAACCAACTCTCCTACCCCTCCCCCCACTCCCTCCCTCACCTCCCACTCCCGTAATGAGAGGGAAGCCAGTGACGACACGGCTGCCTCGCTAAACAAACAATAACACAGTCGTAAATTTCTTGGCCAAATCGCGACGAGTGAGTGAAGAGATCGCGCGTGACGAGGGACTTGAAACAATCTAGGACAGGAGGAGGGGAGGGGAGAGCAGCGGGGAGGCGAGGCGAGGGGCAGGGGGCTGGTGAGGTGAGGGGCAGGAGGCTGGCGAGGCAAAGGATTGGGGGCGGCTGACGGAGGCTGGGCGGTGGCGAGGGCATGGGGGGGGAGGGGCAGCAGTGTACCAATGTCTCGCGCGCTACAGGGAAAATAAATAAACACACCCGGGCTCTTTTCACAGGATATTGGTGCTGTTTCTACTTTACTATTTTTATACTCCATTTTGTCCTGATCAGACAAGACTGAACCTAACGTAACTTAATTGAAACTTAACGTGGCTTACTCAGCCTAAGTTAAACTAAACTAAACTAAACTAACCTAGTCTAGTCCAACTTAAGGCAACTCGATTAAATCTAGCCTGTCCTTTACCAAACCTCCTTTTCTGTTATATCATAGAATAGAAATCCTTCTACCAAAATTACTTCGGGATAGTGCAGGTGTAACTGGGTCTGAAAGGGACTGGGGCTGAGAATAACGGAGTGGAATGGGACGGGGCTTAGGGGTACAGTGCAGGGCTTAGAGGTAGGGGGGGAGGGGGGGCGGGGGGGACGTAAAACAGCGGGCCAAGAGGAACCTCACCTTCGACAACATTCAAATGAACACTTGACCCTTTGGCTGGTAATCCGTCACTCCCTGGCGCAAACACGTCGCCTGACTCCCACCTTCCACCTCTACTGACACCAGCCACGGGAAACACGAAGTGAAGTGAGGTGAACAGGGAGTGAAGCAAGTAGGCCCAAGGGAGTGAGAAGGACAGGGAGTGAAGTGCGTAGACCCATGCAGAGTGATAGGAACAGCGAGTGAAGTGAATAGGCTAAAGCAGAGTGAGAGGGACAAAGATGTAATAAGTTAGCCTAAGCAGAGTGAGAGAGAATGGGAGTGAAGAGAGTATATATGCCCAAGCAGAGTGAAAGGGATCGGGAGTGAAGTGAGTAAGCCCAAGCAGAGTGAGAGGGATCGGGAGTGAAGTGAGTAAGCCCAAGCAGAGTGAAAGGGATTGGGAGTGAAGTGAGTAATCCCAAGCAGAGTAAACGAAACCAGAGTAAAGTTAGGAAGCTAAGCAATGTTAGAGAGCTAAGGTGGATAAAGAGGAAAAGGGGTCTACATAAAAAAAAAACAATAGGCAATGACCGAAGAGGTACAGCCACAATCAAATATCCACCGACACTTACCTTCCATCGTAGTAAATATCTTGGTAATAATGAACAACACGTGTATGATTTTGCAGCACCTCATAATATTAATTGAGGGGGTTGAGTTGACGTAAGGTGTTGTATTATTAAATTTTGATATGATACTGATTTATTTGCACAATAGAAAGAAAGTGTTGGTGGTTATTTGATTGTGGCTGTGCAGGTTTTGGAATAATTAGGACGACGTAGTGGTGGGATATGCAGGGAAAGGAAAATAAACTTAGCAGAGAGTTAAAAAAACAATTATCTACCAAAATGAGGTAAACACGACAAAAACAAAACAAAAAACATACACACAGAGAGAGAGAGAGAGAGAATTATATCCTCCGTTAAATATCAAACGTAAATGATGGCTGGATAAACACGATCGAAGTCCAGAGGCGTATATGTGTGTGTTCCTAGTGACCTGCTGGACTTTGATTATGGGTCTCAGTTAAATCACGAAAATATTATATATACTGGTAATTCATTCTGCCCGGTTGAATCTCAAGAAAAAAATACCCCAACAGAGATGGAATGACGATACAGCCTTTATCTGTCTTCACGTAACACAGATCATTGAACTTCCAACAAGCGAATGACAGTTTTACACTCAAATAACTCGGCCCACAAAAATACGACCACTAACATACTAATATCCGAATTCGGCGGTGTTATCACTCAGCCGCGACGATTGGTTGGCGTCACCATGAAAGGGAAGCTGCTGATTCTGGTGTTGTGAACAGAGTTATATGTACTGGAGACCTGTCAACCTTCTAAAGAGTAAACACGTGAGAGGTAGTAACAATCTGGGAATGCATGAGTGACTCTTAAGGGGGAAGTTTTGTGTTGGTAAATCTGGAGCAACTGCAGAATCCTCCAAGCTATTCCAAGCAGCATAACACCATTATTTTCGCTCATCTGGTCCTGTTTCCTGGCATACTTTTGAGGAATCAAGGCACTCCAATAAAAATAAAACAATTACCACCTTAACATAACGCACGGATAATGATACTCAGAGTTATGTAGTAACACATTTTGTAGGAACAATGAGCTGGACTTTGGAGCGAGATTAGAATTTAACTCTGTCTCACCAAATCATTACCTCTCTGTTGTGTCGGTAAAATGAAGGTTTACTAATTCCTCCTAAATAGGCTTCAAAACAGATTCCTCCTATTCTTCTAAGGTTAATAGTCTGTTTCGTGGAGTAGTGTGGTGGAACCAGTAGTCCTCCAATAATAAGATCATTGGGATGACCTTTATTTATCACTTATTATCAGACGTCGAGAAGTGCATCCTGATAGCACACCTCATACCAATATTTTTTTTTTTTTTTTTTATGATTTATAGATAAATTATTTCTGTTTTATACTCGGTGACCTGGACCTGCCTGTGAACCAAACCTCCAAATTAAATGAAGTTAATCTCTCCATACGAACTAATATGGCCTGCCTCAGTCCATATGCTCAGTAATATAAACACAATGCTGAAATACAATGCACTTTATAACATCTCCTCGATTTTGCTTTGAACTACAAACAAAAACAGGGAGATTATATATTTTACCAGTCCTATAAATCGATACAAAGTTTATGTATGCGTATATTGTAATATGAAATTGTCACATAGAGACATCAGTGACAGACGAGGAAATGGAGATAAGGATAACGAGTGTAAGTGAACTTTGATACCTGTGTCAGGAAGATGTTGAGGCAATTTATCATCTCCTGTGTGATGGGGATTCATATGAAAGTTGTCACGAATGATGTTGAATATGTACAGTCACGATCACTAATAAGTATACAGGTTTGGTTGATGCTTCGAACAGTTCAATATTTCCAATGAAGTAATTCCAATGGAGATCTTATTATACATTTATTTACTGTCTCCAGGTATTCGAAGCACACCTGTATACTTATTAGTGCTCGTGACTGTACCTGCATTTAGCCTTATGCTGCAGGAGACAACAAAATTAATACACATTTCAGCTCCACCTACGTAAAGTGAATTAATGTGATCTGTTGTCCACATTCTAACCCCGTAGGTGGGTATTGCCTGCAGTGATGTTGGCAATGCTTTGAGGGTTTTGGCGCCCCTTTGACCCCAGCCACTCCATGTCAGTTCTTCCACTGTCCCTCTTTCCTTTCTATTTCCTTCCTGCTTGCTGTTACACTTCTCTATCACCTTTTTCTGGCGCTATATGACCTCGCTGTTTCGGCGCCTAAAATCAATCAATCAATAAATCCACTTTCTAATTTGAGCTATTATTACTCTTATTTATGATCATGGTTTCTGAACCTCTATATGAATTTCTATTTATCTCCTCCAAACCTTTCCATTTCTGCCCAATTTTTCCTCCCGTCTCCCTGACCTTTCCGGATTCTCCTCATTTTTTCTCTCCATCATTCCTCGCCTCTCCGTGTCAGTGTACTCTCCTCCCGGCCGGCTCAGCAACAGGTAGTAGAGCAAAACAAGACAGCTAACCCGACAACTCTGGCAAGAACTTACCCACATTCTCTGGACAGCAACACACAACAAGCAGGGAGGACTTGCCTAGACCACAACAACAACTCACTTCATACACTAGCCACGAGTTGGGGAGACTATTTCAGAGGTTTTTATTGATTTCTGTGTTTGTATTATTTGTTTATCATGATAGTAATTGTTATGATTATCACCTGATCCATGTATTCTATTGATTGTAATCTCATAAAGACATTGATTATCTGGAATGCCTGAGGGACAGCTAGAGATGATTATTATAACAGTTAGGTTAATGTAAAAAAAAAAATATCAGATTAGTTTATCATGAATGTTAACTTTATAAAAAAAAATAATAATTAAAACATTGGGGCTAATAAACAACAGAAGTGAAAGCATGGTAAGGAGTCACCAACTGTTAAAAAATTATCTCTCCCTCAAAATACTAAATACTGTACTCACGTCACTGATCAATAAAGGACACCAACACCCCAGGACTAGACACAGATGAATCAGAGTTAAGGGACCCTGTGATCATGTATATTGCTGGTGGCTTTTGCATGATTCCTCCTGACTATGCCACGAAACAAGCTCCTTCAATATAGGTGATGTTTCATGGCAATATTTGAACAACTCCCTAACCTCCAATATTCTTACTATATCACGTGGGTCCTTAATTAAATCGAGTACTGGCAGACCTTATGTTTGGACAATGGTATCTAAAGAGTGTTTCTAACTTATAATATCCGTTCAGTGAAATTATGTAAATATGTTGTATCTTAAGAGAACAAGATTTCAACAGTTGGTAAAGCCTTAAAATTAATGAGTTCTGAAATGACTGATATGAGCTTGGACTACCGGGAAGAACATGAATATTGCTCACAATTGTACTTCGTGTGTGTGTAAGTTCTGTACTCACAATGACTTCAGACACCAGAAGATCAACAACACGGCAGGAGATATCGCTTCTATGTCTGGTGGGAACAATCTTGCATCTGGTACAATACCTATAGTACAGTTCGGGTACATGAAGGGACACTGTCACGCTCGCAACTCTCACCCATTTTATTTTTCTTCATAAACGTCGGGAATATTTATGTCCTTTTCCACAAGTATGCTTTTGGTAGTGATCACCTTCACCTTTGCGTTCCCGAAAGTTAAAAAAAAACAAAAACAGAAATATAGGTTTGTTTTCTCTGCATTTGTTTAAACTTCACTTGTGGTACATATATTTCCAAGTTGTTGTGATGACACTTCACTACAAACCTTACACAAACATACCTACACACCTTACACAAACATACCTACACACCTTACACAAACATACCTACACACCTTACACAAACATACCTACACACCTTACACAAACATACCTACACACCATACACAAACATACCTAAACACCTTACACAAACATACCTAAACACCTTACACAAACATACCTAAACACCTTACACAAACAAGGAGTGACTGTAGTAACATTATCTACTTTACTATAAGGGCTGCATGTATCTTCTATATATATATTTCCACTGCGATTTCTACTAACGACTTCGGCACAATGACAACTCTTTCGCCTGCAAAGTAGTGCTGCATGGATTTATTTTCTGACTTGTAAATAATTATACCGGTACTCAGCTTCATCCACCCAGGCAACACGAGGGACAACTGTTGAATTTTCATAATATATTTTCTAGGGATGGCACTCCTCAAAGCCATGTCCACTGCCCGAACGAAAACTCCGACACGCCCGAACGACACACACACACACACTAACTCCAACACAAACACACACACACACACACACGCTAACGAGTAACACACCCATGGCCCGATAATGTGACCACAGTGCCAGTCTATGACACACTGTGGGAAGTGCCGGATACATGTTGATGGCACCCGTCCGTCACTGTGTGTGTGTGTGTGTGTGTGTGTGTGTGTGTGTGTGTGTGTGTGTGTGTGTGTGTGTGTGTGTGTGTGTGTGTGTGTGTGTGTGTGTGTGTGTGTGTGTGTGTGTGTGTGTGTGTGTGTGTGTGTGTGTGTGTGTGTGTGTGTGAGTGTGTCCAAGGAGTAATAAGGAGTATATCCCTATGAGGCAAAGGCGAGGTGGGGGGCTCCATTGTCCACTCATTCATTTTCTCATTAACTCATTAAGGGGTGCGGGCATGGGAAGTTTTTTTTTTTTTTTTTTAATTCCTCCAATATAATATTTAGTCTGTTGTTGGGAAGTTTTTTTTTTGTTTTTTTAATTCCTCCAATATAATATTTAGTCTGCTGTTGGGAAGTCTTTTTTTTTTTTTTTTATTCCTCCAATATAATTTTTAGTCTGTTGTTGGGAAGTCTTTTTTTTTTTTTAATTCCTCCAATATAATATTTAGTCTGTTGTTGGGAAGTCTTTTTTTTTTTTTTTTCATTCCTCCAATATAATTTTTAGTCTGTTGTTGGAAAGTCTTTTTTTTTTTTGGTGGTGGGGGGGGAGGGAGAATCAGCAGCCCCCCTATTTCTCCTATATTCTACACAACTGATGTCTTGCCTACGTGCTAAGTTGATCTGTTATTGAGAAGTCTGTTTTGGGGGGGAATCATTGAATGAATGAATGAATGAATGAATGAATCACTCAATCAATCAATCAATCAATTACACACGGGTCACTGGACATGTATATTACTCGGATGGGTGTAATCAGTGTGTAGTGAATTGGAGGATAACTGATTCCCAAAACAATTGACCTAACTTTTGAATGTGACTGTACCCGAGGGCTGATAAGGCTTGTGTGTCACTAGGCTGTGTCGCCATGTGTGTCAGGTTGTGTGTCACTAGGCTGTATCGCCATGTGTGTCACGGGACGAGGTGATCGCAGACACAACCTCCTCACATTTTCATTCCGTCATTCATTAAGGAACCTTGTAAAGTAGTAAGAAAATTGGAGGTAAATGAGTCCTTCAAATATTGCCACGAAACACCACTTATAATGGAAGGAGTGTGTTTGGTGGCATGGTCAGGTGGAATCAGAAGCCTCCAATTTTCATACACGATCACTGGGCCCTTAAGGAGAGTCAGGAGGAATCAGATGTCTCCAATTTTATACACGATCACAGGGTCCTTAAATCGTCTGGTGTTGGTTCCACTTTATTATAATTGGCATAAGACTCTTTCTATACAGTAGGTTAAGAGCCATGTAATCTTGTAAGAAAATTGAATGCAACTAATTCCTCCTAATAATGTCACGAAACAAACTTTATTATTATGGGAGGTGTTACGTGGCAATGTTAGGAACACTCAGAAACCTACAATTTTCTTCTTCAATTATCACAAAGTACTTAACTGGAATAGATAATAATTACCTTTGAACATCACGAGTGCTTCCCTCTGATAAAAAAAAAAACACCACAGACTATCAGTTCTGGTATTAGTCAGAAAATAAATACATACAGTATATTATTATTATTATTTTGTCAGTCGTTGTTACCTTCATCGTTGAGGTATAGAGAAAAAAAAAAAAAAAAAAAAAAGCTAGGGTTTGTGGTAGGTTATGTTTTCACTAATATTTGTGTGATTGTAAGTCTGTCTTCTTGCTGGTTAGTGAACAAGAATACTTTGATCAAAACCTTACGGACAGATTTTGATCAAACTGCGCGGGATGAAATTTTGGTGGAATTCTGATACAAAAGCCCAGATCAGGAATGTATGCATTATATCGCGATGAATGAGTGTCAAATATATGTTGGTTATCCCTGTAGATTTTATATTTGGCATTTGAGAAGGTACGGTACACGCTCGATCGCATGCACTTCTATTATACTTTTAAATTCAAGTAAAAAGTATGAACATTACTTTTGACTACTACTGACCAGACCTCATTATACAAACAGTTCACCGAATATCAAATGGGACATCACAGCCATCCAATATTAAGGTGTATTTCTTTTTTGGTACATTGGAGTGTCTTGATTTCTCCAAAGTATGCTAGGAAACAGGAACAAAAGTGGTGTTCTGTTGCTTGGAATAGTTTGGAGGATTCATTATGCTTCAGATTTACCAACACAAAACTTCCCCTTTAATGAGTTCTGCCCGATTATGGCTCCAAGTCAGAAGAGCTCCTGACTTTTTATTGAAGCTTGTGTTCGTCAATGATCTCATCTGACTGAAGAGTTTGTAAACATAAAGAGTGACAAAAAACGGATAGAGTGTCATATCTAATGGAACCATCTGAAGGTCGATAATAATTCCGTTTTATGATGTATTATGATAAAAGTATGGACGTTAAGTTGAGATAAAGTATACAGTCGCCTATACAACAATACGTAACAACATGTAAGTTGATTTAGTAAATTCCATCTGCAGGTTTTGTCCCGCTCTTCTCTTTCTCTATCTACACGTGTATTGACCGATAAGTATTAAGATAAGAATATACACGTTAAAATTAAGTTAGAAAGAAGTACTACAGTTTACATTAATACATAACGATTTAGTAGGTCGGGTATTTTAAGGCGAGAGTAAGTATACTTCTGGTACTTACATACATCAGAGCTCCTTGATTCCTCCAAAATATGTCAGGAAACAGGAACATTTGAACAAAACTAATGGTGTACTGTTGCTGGGAATAGTTTGGAGGAATCATTATCTCTAAAAAAAAAAAGACCCAAACTGAGCTCTCCCTTTAAGGTGGTAATTCATTTTTTAGTACATTGGAGTGCCTTGATTCCTCCAAAGTATGCCAGAAAACAGGACCAGAAGAGCCAAAATTAATGGTGTTCTGTTGCTTGGAAAAAAAATAGTTTGTAGGATTTAGTGGCTCGAGATTTACCAGAAGAGTAAAAATTAATGGTGTTCTGTTGCTTGAAAACAAAAAAATAGTTTGTCAGATTTAGTGGCTCTAGATTTACCCACACAAAATGTCCCCCTTAATTTAACAGATGGTGTCCCTTTCCCTCCCCCCCTTCCCACTACCCACGTGTACTGACCGACCTTCCGTGTTGCTAGGAAGGCCTGCCAGGGAACAAGAGAGCAGAGTAGGGTAGGCAGGCGACCCATGAGTCTTATCAATACGTCCTCAGTGTACTCGAGTACTTCTTTATCACCTTCCCTGACGAGAGCAGTGCGTTTGTATTAGGTAAGAGGACCTGACCCCACCACCATTCCTCCCTACTTCCACTCTCCCTCCACTCCTCCCTACCTCCACTCTCCCTCCACTCCTCCCTACCTCCACTCTCCCTCCACTCCTCCCTACCTCTGTCCTTCCACTCCTCCCTACCTCTCTCCCTCCACTCCTCCCTACCTCTCTCCCTCCACTCCTCCCTCCACTCCTCCCTATCTCTCTCCCTCCACTCCTCCCTACCACTCCTCCCTACCTCTGTCCTTCCACTCCACCTCTCCACTCCTCCCTACCACTCTCCCTTCACTTCCATAACATACTTTCATTTTCGTGTTCTTCTTAACTCCAAAATAAATGGCAATAACACATAATTATCAAATACAATATGGTATGTCTGTCTATTTGTAACACATAATTATCAAATACAATATGATCTGCCTGTCTGTTTTATGTGTGTATGTCTGTGTCCTCAAAGGCGTGCTCATTTTATCAGTTCCCTGCAACAAACAAGTGATACTCTTCCTGTTGTACATGTAAATAGTTGCTAGCCTGTTCCTCCCTCCTTTCCCCTTCCTCCTGCCTCATACGCCTCTTTTCCTCTTAAATATTTCTCTCATGTCTCTTTCTTCTTTTTCTTCTCTTCTCTCATAGTTAGAGATTATTAATATCAAATGAATTTTAACCCTTCATCATTCGGTATTTATCTATCATGTCTACTCTTTCTCGTCTCTGTTCTAATGACTGGCAAACTAATCCCTTCCCATTTCTCATCACATGTCGAGTTTTATTTACATTGGATACTATATTGGTTACAACTATTTTTATCCATTCTAATTTTCTAGTGTTTTTTTTTTTTTTTGTATGTGAAAACTACACAACTGCTGCGTATTCATATCGGGGCTTATCAATGTTCTTATTTTATCTTTATCATCATAATATTCTTCTATACAGTTTAAAATCATCCACAGATTTGTCATACTATATGTTTCTCCAATTATCTCGTTTAAATGTTTTTCAGATGATAAAATGTCTTGTAAGATGTTTGCAATGTCTATTTCTCCGCTGTCTTTCTTTATTTATTTCATATTTTCCCATTTATTTTTTTCACAAGTATGTGTACGTATGCTTGTGTGTACGTATGCCTATGTGTGAGTATGAATTCTTGTATGTACACTATGTATATATGTACAGTTGCCAAAATATGTATTGCGACAACTATTGATAGAACTTTAACCATAGCAATATCCACAACTATTTGTAGGGACTATAAGCATGTATAACAGAAGGAAATATACATATCCTTCTGTAATACATAATTATAATCCCTAGAAACAACTATGGACATTAATATATTTAATGTTGTATCAATAGTTGTCGCAATACCTTTTTTGGCAACTGTACATACGTGCTCCGAAATTTGGTGGGTCATATGGTGGTGGTGGTGGTCTTGCTCGGACAGTTTTTATCAGATATTTATTATTTCCATGGGTGTGTGTGTGTGCGGGCCGCGTGTGTGGCGCTCTGAATGTGCCTGCGTACTACCACACCGCCAGATAATCCTATCATGCTTCATATCCGGCAGCTGTTGGTCAAAACACGAAAAAAAGAGGCATGAAGTTCGGCCGCTTGGATTAAATAATACGGACTCCAACTAGGATGTGGCGTGGTGGTGCCATGACAACTCGACCCCACCCCTTGGTTACATTATTTTATATCAGGGGTAAAAAGAGAAGTAAGGGACTTAATACAATACAGAAGGAACAACGGATGAATGAAAATACGTGATCTTATAATATATAGAATTACAGTTTCAGTTTGTTATTTATTCTTCGTGCCATATATTTGTATTTCTGGTTTGTTGAGTTTTTTTTTTATTTTTTTTATCAGGATTGTTTGTGTTATAGAGTAGTAAGCCAACTCTAGTCATTCATTTTGTGTAGTGATGGATGGATGGTTGTCCTCGCAGGGCCTGTATGTATGTTTCATGTGTCTGTTAGTATTTCTATCTATTCATTTTTTGCATTTGTTCTAGAATCTAATTACATTCCCTTCTATCTCTATGTCGCTTGCAAAATTAGTTTCTCCAAAGTGCGAAGAGCGTAAATTTGTCTCCTTATTTCCTTCACGCTAGTTTAAGAATCTTTAATTTCGTTGTTTCGATTTAGACAAATAGTTTTAGGGCTTCAGTGGCTCCCCAATCCGACCATAAGAGATGACCACCTTACACTAATTGAATGATCTGTTTTGTAGCGTAAGTTTGGATGAATAAGTAGTTCTCTAGTTATATATTGAGAGAATACCTAAAAAAGATAACATGTTACATTATGGGATTTATTGGGTGTTAGTTTGTTTATAACTTGGAATAAATCTAGTCTTACTATAGTCTTACTTTATTGGGTGTTAGTTTGTTTATATATAACTTGTAATAAATTTAATCTTACTATACGAGCTACAAAGACATTCACTACAGAACTACAACTATGAGAGAGACATGTAGTTCTATATAGGAGTTACACATGTATTTTGCCTGGGCATTTTCGTAATATATATACATACATGCGAGTACATACATACGATATATCTGTCTGTTATTGGTGATATCGTGCAAATCTCTCTCGTCCAGAAAACTCATCGCCATTTTCAGACTTGGACACAGAGCGACGTAAAGAAATTCTGCAATCTGTGTTTTCTTTCTTTAATGTAAACCCGATTACAATCTGAAGTAAGTAATATTCCACACAAAGAGGATATTGGAAAGTTGATCTATTTTTTAGGGAATGAAATGGAGGAAATAACTAAGGTTGACGATATATACAGTAAGAGGAAAAAAAAGTTCGTATTACCCGACAGCTCTTATCATCCAACCCCTTCCTCCTCTTCTCTCTCTTTCCATCCCATCCCTCATTTTTTTTCCATCCCATCCCTGCTTTTTTTTTCATCCTAACTCATTTTCTCTCCATCCCATTCCTCATTTTTCTTCACCCTTTCCTTATTTTCTCTCCATCCCCTTCCTCATTTTCTCTCCATCTCAACCCTCTTTTTCTCTCCATCAACTCCCTCATTTTCTCTCCATCAACTCCACCCTGTTTCCTCCACTATCTCCTCACTCAGCGTTCTCTTCCTTTCTTCCTTTACATTCATTCTAGTATTTCCTCCCATTTCTTCCTCGTGCTCATCCACTTTTCTACATTTTTCTTGCCCTTTCCGTCCCCTTCCTTCCTTTTTATCCTCTCCCTTTTTTCTTCCCCATCACCCACAAGAGATTACCCAACCTTTAGACAACCAGATATGAGAGTCCTCTGATCTTTACCCCTCGTTGCAAAGTTATACTCTAGAGGGAAATTAATGAACTTTCAGGGATCCACGCACACATTTTCCAACACAACCAAAACAACTCTATGGGACCGAGGACCCTATGAATGTGTAATAAAAACAAACAATGGAGGCTTCTGATTCCACCTAACCATGCCACGAAACAATCTCCTTCCTTAGAGGTGGTGTTTCGTGGCAATATTGGAAGGACTCATTTACCTCCAATTTTCTGACTACAACAACTAACTCTATGGGATTGAAACTCTATTTTTCACGTACACCTTGGGAACAAAACTACAGTACTATAAAGGGGGAAGTTTTGTGTTGGTAAATCTGGAGCAACCGCATCTTCCAAACTATTCCAAGCAGCAACAGAACACCATTATTTATTCCCCTCTGTTCCTGTTTCCTAGCATACTTTGGAGGAATCATGGCACTCCAATGTACCAAAAAGGAATTACCACCTTTAACTAACATTTTAATAATTATGAACACAAATTTACACGCTACGGTCATGTATTCATCACTGCATGGGTAAATATCCCGTCAGAAATTAATTAGTAGTAAATTTGTGCGTGGGAAAGGTAACGTTGCGTACAGGTGATAATCCAGGTAAATTATTCCCTGTTAGTTACCATACAGACAAAAAAAAAAAAAAAAAAAAAAAAAACTTATCCCCTCCCCAACACATCATAAGCCAACGAATACATATGGATTAAGGGGGTGTGGGGGTAGGGGACAGGCTTGGGGTGTTATGGGGGTGCGGAGGTAGGGAGGCAGGCTTGGGGGGTTAGGGGGGGGTGCGGGAATAGGGGACAGGCTTTCTACCCCACCTTCCCATAGAGTATAGTTTTGTTAGGTTAGATTATGTTAGGTAGGATGGGTCAGTCTAGGTTAGGTTAGGTTAAATTAGGTTTAAATTAGGATATATAGTTTCGGTTGTGTTTTTTTAAGGTTAACGTGGGTTAGTTTAGGTTGGAATAGGTCAGTGCAGGTTAGGTTAGGTTTATATAGATAATCCCTAATTAGTTTGGGTTAAATTGGAGGTCAATTCCCCGTACCGTAGGAGACATGGAAGAGAGGCGGAGGAGGAGGAGGAGGAGGAGGAGGCAGGCAGGCAGATAGGTGAGTTGAGAGCGTGCGGGAGGCGTGTGTGTGTGTATGTGTTGGTGCATCAGGTTGTTGTGTTGTGTGGCCGTATGGGGTCGTGGGGAGGGGGAGAGGGGATGGTGTAGGAGAGGGAGGAGGGTTGCCTGCCTCGTGTTTATGAAGCAACAAGTGGTCGTGGGAGGAGAGGAGAGGGGAGGAAGAGAGCTACAGGTATTTTGTTTACGTCGTGTGAGGCAAGGCAAGGCAAGGTATGGACGGAGTAAGAAAAGGACATTTAAAGACGAATTTTTTTTTATCATTTTTTTTTTTTTTTTGACATTTGTAGTATTTGTATCGTTATTATTTGTATTATTGATATTATTAACGGTGGTGGTAGTAGTGGTGGTGATAGTAGTAGTAGTGGTGGTGATAGTAATAGTAGTAGTAGTAGTAGTAGTAGTAGTAGTAGTAGTAGTAGTAGTAGTAGTAGTAGTAGTAGTAGTAGTAGTAGTAGTAGTAGTAGTAAAATAAGAAGTCTTTAGCCAACCCATAAGTGTACATAAACTATTACTCTGGACTGTATGTACTGTACTGTACTGTATACAACAACAGCACCACCAGGCAAAAAACACAGCATTATCCATCCATCCAACCATACCATAATCCCATCCATCCAACCCACACCTCATGCAGCCCCTCACTCTATCTATCTCTCCCTCCCTCCCTCTATATCTCCCTCCCTCTATATCTCCCTCGCTCCCTCTATCTCTCCCTCCCTCCCTCCCTCTATATCTCCCTCCCTTCCTCCCTCTATATCTCCCTCTATCCATCCCTCGCTCCCTCCCTCCCTTGCTCTATATCTCCCTCCCTCTATATCTCCCTCCTTCTACATCTCCCTCCCTCCCTCTATATCTCCCTTCCTCCCTCTATCTCTCCCACCCTCCCTTCCTCTCACTTCATCAATCCATCCGTCCATTCATCCCTGACTCTCCCTTCACTATATCCGGTACCTCTACACTCAACCCTTTCCTCCCCTCTCCTTCCTCTCCCTCAACACTCAACGCCTATAGACTGAGACAGACCCAGAGATAGAGAAGCACAGAAAGACAGACAGATAGACAGATGTTCCTCCAGCAGTACTGTACCTTGCGACATAACACTAAGAGATGTATGGACGGGACTGTATGGTCGTGTTGCTTTGAGTATCTGTCCATGTTTTAGACCAGACAACCTTTCCCTTCTCCTTTCTCTTTAACCCCTTCCAATATCACCCTTCTCTCCCCTTCCTTGACCTCCCCACTCCATACAGACCATTTTCCCTCCTCCTCTCTCTTAAAATCCCACCCCTTCCTATCCAAAACCACCCCTCTCTCTCTTCTCTCTCCTTCCTTGACCCCCTCCAATTTAGACAACCTTCCCTGCACCTTTTCCTCTCCTCCCCAGACCACAGACCTCCTCTCTCCTCTCCTTGTCCCCTCCCAACTTCATTCATGTCCCCTCTCACGCTCTCCCCTTCCTTATCTCTCTTCCCCAGACCAAAGACAGCCTACGTCCTCTCTTTTTCCCCTTCCCAACTTCATCCCTGTCCCCTCTCATTCCAAGATTACCAGTCCTTCCATCCCCCTTTTTTGTCCCCGTCACTTTAATCCACCCTTTCTATATCACCCTCCTTGCCCAGACACCCCACCTCAGACTTCCTCCTTCCTCCTTTTAGTCCCTCTCTCCACCTTTGTAGACGGGGTTTAAAAAGGAAAAATAATAAAAATAAGAGGGAGAAAGTGGAGGAGAAGGAAGTTTAGACAGAAAGGAACTAAAAAAAACCGGACGTAATCAAATAACCATTACCTGAATATAAACACTGATTACGAAGCATCGAATAGTCCAGCCAATTAACTCCTTTCCTCTGTCTAGATTCACAATGGCACCAGAGTTCAGGTAACCATCACCAACTTGATTTTTTTTTTATATCGAAGAGTCAGAATATAAAAATGGGTGTGTTATACAAATGTGATGTAGATACTATGAGTTATCGCATACCGGAGTTTTCAATCACATACAAACTTAAGGATAAATGTTAATATACTGTACAACCACAATCAAATAACCACCGACACTTTCCTTCCGTCGTGCAAATAAATCAGTATCATATCAAAATATAATTATCATTCATACAACACACTTCCGTCAACTCAACCCCCTCAATTATTATTATGTGGTGCTGCAAAATTGTACACGTGTTGTTCTTTATTACCAAGATATTTACTATGATATGATGGAAGGAAAGCATCGGTGGTTATTTGATTGTGTGTGGCTGTACATTATTGGATGGAGGAAGATTATTAAAAATCCCTTTTCTGCGTGTAAATTGAAGTTCTACTAATTCCTTCAATATATGCCAGTCACAAGGTTGTTACTGTTTTACCGTTGTTGTCGTTATTGTTGTTGTTGTCTTGTTCCCTCGTCTTTTACAGTGACAATCCCAAATCACTCATTACTTCCCCCAACACTTGTCGTCTCCCCAACCCTCTCTTCATTCTGTCATCTCCCCGTTTCAATCTTTTCTTCTTTTTCTCAGACTCTCCATTTCTATCCCGTAAATTTGTAAATTCAATTTATTATCATCATGCATTCGTGTTTGTATTCATTCCAGTTCACCTCCATTTCCTTCTCTCTTCCTGTATAAATTTCGTCCTTTTGTCTGTCCATTTTCCCTTCCCTTCCCTCCAAGCCCCTTTCCTCCACCACTTCCCCTTCCTCAAGGTTATTTGTCTCCATTTCCCCTCCCTCCAGGTTTCATCCCATTTCTATTCCTCCCTGTGTGTCCTTCTACTCCTCCTTTTAGGTCTTCCCTCAAGGTCCCTCTTCTCTTTCATTCCTCTGAGTCCCTCCCCTCCCTCTAGATTCCCTCCCTCCTCCACCTTAATTCCTCTTCTCTTCAGCAAGCCTAACACATTCCCGTCTCTAACCTTTTCCAATATTCCTCCCTTCACCGATGCTCCTTTCCCAAACTCTGAAATCTAGAGCTACTCGGACTGCTTCCATAATGCAGGAGGTGGTCGGTTCGCCACGCCACACCACGCCACGACACCAAACACCACGCCACACCACGACACCAAACACCACGCCACACCACGACACCAAACACCACGCCACACCACGACACCAAACACCACGCCACACCACGACACCACACACCACGCCACACCACGACACCACACGCCACACCACACCACGACACCACACACCACGCCACACCACGACACCACACACCACGCCACACCACGACACCAAACACCACACCACACCACGACACCAAACACCACACCACACCACGACACCACACGCCACGCCACACCACGACACCACACGCCACGCCACACCACGACACCACACGCCACGCCACACCACGACACCAAACACCACACCACACCACGACACCACACGACACCACACCACGCCAAGGCACACAACATTACACCACATCAAGATACACAACAGTCCTCCAATTTACCGACAGTAGATGACCACCTTCACCCCACCTGCCAGATCTCACTTGACCCTGAAACCAGCCTCATCTATTCTCGAGACAACAATGAGCACCTGACACCTTTCCACTGCAGCCTCCTTCAT
This sequence comes from Petrolisthes manimaculis, assembly GCA_034508575.1. NCBI lineage: Eukaryota > Metazoa > Arthropoda > Malacostraca > Decapoda > Porcellanidae > Petrolisthes > Petrolisthes manimaculis. The sequence continues at coordinate 165,997 of JAWZYT010000426.1, read as the reverse complement.
CCTGTTATAGCACGGAAGGTTGTCAAGGTGGGTTGGGACAGCTAATACTCTAATCACCTTATACTCTGCTACTTTAACACTTATACTATCTTTTACTCTACTGATATAACTAACTCTCATGTCACCTAACACTGCACTTATAGGTTAACACTCATATTGCCTTATACCATATTATTAAGGCAACACTACTGTACTCAGGTAATACTTATACCACCTTATACTCTACTGAGACAACACTCATCATCACTTATACTACACCAAGGAACATTCATATCACCCAATATTGTAAAATGTCTTAAAGTCTGAGATTTACAGCTTCATACGTTAAAAAGAAAACTTAAATGGGACATCTGTCATGGGAAAACTGAAGAGATGTTTATTCCTCCAAACTGTTCCATGAAACAACCCGGGTTAAGATTAGAATGAAGTCTAATAGATAAGTGAAAGTGTCAAGCGGCCACCTCGCCTGCTTCCCCCTATTTGCAACCTATAATAATTCAGGACCGAGGTAGGGTCGTGAAGGGTCGTATCGCCCTCTTACTTGGACTTAAAGGACCCTGTGATGTAGTAAAAAAAAAAATGGGGGTAAATGAGTCCTTCAAGTATTGCCACGAAACACCACCTATATGTAAGGAGCTTGTTTCATGGCATAATCAGGAGGAATCAAAAGCCACCAAGTATCATACACGATCACAGGGTCCTTAAGGGGGTCGTCTCCAGGAGGGCTACACACTCCTTCAAACTACACCAGGAAACAGTCAATCTCTCAGTATACAAAGGAAGTCTGGTTTGTTGTATTGTTTGTAGGAATCCGTTGTCCCTTTTGATACATATTCGTACAAAAAGATCCATGTGCTACCGAACGATATGTTACGTATTTTAACATTATGAGTAATATGATGCCACAAGCACCTCCACCAAACATGCTACTTTTGAGCATAGAAGATCTACTTTCACTTGGTCATTTACTGTGAGCAAAGTGGTGTCTGCTTAGCCTTCCAAAACAATGTTACGAAACAGATCCCCATGACAATCCTATAATAATAATAAAAATGATAATAATAATAATAATAATAATAATAATAATAATAATAATAATAATAATAATAATAATAATAATAATAATAATAATAATAATAATAATAAAAATGATAATAATAATAATAATAATAATAATAATAATAATAAAAATAATAATAACAATAATAATAAATAGCATCAACAATAATAACAAAAGGATATCATTTCTCACACACTTACATGGTTCATCTTCTCAAATACAGCTTCAGGTTTTCTCTCTATCTCCTTCTCTCTCTCTCTCTCACTTTTGGATCTGGTCTCTCACTTACCTGTTGGGAAAAGAAAAAATATATATATTACAATATCAAAATGCAATAAGTATTAAAATAAACACCAAATAAGTCTCCCTTAAGAAATAGTAGATATCCAACTTTATACTTTTATATTTTAGGTAGGTAGGTAGGTAGGTAGGGAGGTAAGTACCGATACATTGGGTTTAGGTAGGTAGGTAGAAAGGGAGAAATAGAAAAAAGAAAAAAAGAAGAAAACGAAGAGGAAATGTAAAAGGAAAAAGGAGAGAGAGAGAGAGAGAGAGAGAGAGAGAGAGAGAGAGAGGGAGAGAGAGAGAGAGAGAGAGAGAGAGAGAGAGAGAGAGAGAGAGAGAGAGAGAGAGAGAGATTAGGTGGATTGAGAGAGCAAAGAGTAGGTCGGTTGATACATTAAGTGAATAGTGGAGAGAATAGGTGGTTCATGTGGATGGAAATACGTGGATAAACACTAGACATAAGGAAGTGGAGAATGGGATGTGAGAAATGACAAGTTATATGGATGAGAGAATGTGGATGGAGAAGAATGAATGTGGGTGGAGGAAAGTAAGTGGACGAACGTGGAGGACAGTGGGTGGGAAAATGTGGGTGGAGAAATGTGGGTGAGATTGTCCTCCACCTTTCCTACCTCGATCATTATCTATTTTCATTTTCTTCCACTCTTCTCTACTTTCCATCCACCTTCTCCATATCCTCAATAACCTTTCTTAATTCCTCCTCCACCTCCTCCACCTTCTCCATTTCCTCTGCTACCTTTCTTCCACCACCACCACCTCCACCTTCTCCATTTCCTCAATAAACTTTCTTCCACCACTACCACTTCCACCTTCTCCATTTCCTCTGCTACCTTTCTTCCACCACTACCACCTCTCCCCTGCCTAGCTCCTCTGTTCAACCTCATCCAATATAAATGCAAATTAAGGATATTTTATATATATTTAAGCAGGTAATGAGCAGTTAATGGGCCCAAGGAGGAGCACCACCTCAAAATCAAGACTTCATTTTACCCAGCCTAAAGTTGGGAAGGTGAAGAGGAGCTATACGGGGGTACAAACTCATTACAAACGAAAGGGCAACATTTAAAAAAAAAAAAACTCTCCTTTCTCTACATTATATATTATTTTCTCTCGTATTGGTAATGGGACTTTCTTGAGAAGGACCTATACGAGGGTACAAAGTCATTATACAAACGAAAGGGCAACATTTAAAAAAAAAAAAAAAACTCTCCTTTCTCTACATTATATATTATTTTCTCTCATTTTGGTTTTATTGTTGATAGGTTTCACTGCTATGTTGACACACTTTCTTCTTAATCAATAGGACTTTCTTGAGAAGAACCTATAATAGGGTACAAACTCATTACAAAGGAAAGGGCAACATTTAAAAAACTCTTATCTCTCTACATTATATATAATTTTCTCTCGTATTGGTTATATTGTTGATCGGGTTCATAGCTTTGTTTACACACTCTCTTCTTAATTATTAATGGGGTTTTCTTGAGAGTGTTTCGTACCATATCTTCATCTGTTGTGGGCCAATGTAAAGGTTATTGATTCCTCCAAACTATGCTGCTAAACAGAACCTTACTAGAGGATATTGAAGTTGATTTGTTCCTGTTTCTTTGTTGGAGGGATCAGACTCCTCCATTCCTACACCCTATATTATTCTCTTTTTTTTTGTCCATTTCCCTTGACCAGGAAAAAAACCATTGGAGGAATCAAATGCAATGTCCCTAGGTCATACAATAATAATAATAATAATAATAATAATAATAATAATAATAATAATAATAATAATAATAATAATAATAATAATAATAATAATAATAATAATAATAATAATAATAATAATAATAATAATAATAATAATAATAATAATAATAATAATAATAATAATAATAAATTAATATCCTATTCACAACAAAACACACAAATAAATCAACCAGACTTCACCAAACAAGTAAATACACCAATATATTTTTCTCTCTCAATTTTTGGACCCCTTTAAGGACTTCAGGTGGATGATGCGAGAATAAACAGGTTTTTTTTTATTATTAATTTACTATCCATTACCATCAACAGCAAATCACATTACGGGACCTTGCAAATATTAATCGGCATTTTTTATGAGGCAATCGCGTTATTTCCCCCA
>JAWZYT010000426.1:152500-157500 GCA_034508575.1 Petrolisthes manimaculis | reverse complement strand
ACACAAGCACACACATACACACACACAACACGAGTACACACACACACAACACAAGCACACACACAATACACAGACACACACACACACAGATACACAACACACAATACAAGCACACACACACAACACAAGCACACAGACACACAAAACACAAGCACACACACACAATACAAGCACATACACAGACACACACAACACAATCACACATACACACAGATACACAACACACAATACAAGCACACAGACACACAACACAATCACACATACACACAGATACACAACACACAATACAAGCACACACACACACACACACACACACACACACACACACACACACACACAGACACACACACACAACACAAGCACACACACAAGTAGGTGGGGGAACTGAGAGAAAGACAATGAAGGACTTTGCAAACGGATCCCCGCTACACACTCCACTAAAGCTGGTGTTAAGGCAGCCCCACTCTTCATAATGACATCTCACACCTATTTCAGCCAATCCTCTCTCTCTCTCTCTCTCTCTCTCTCTCTCTCTCTCTCTCTCTCTCTCTCTCTCTCTCTCTCTCTGTGTGTGTGTGTGTGTGTGTGTGTGTGTGTTATCCATGCAGTTTGTCGTAGCTATTATCATCATTATGTACTTCTGCTTCATTATCATCATCATGTTTATTGTTGTTGTTGTTGTTGTTGTTGTATTTATTCGTATATTTATCGGGATCATCATTAATTATCATCACCATTATCGTCATCATTCTATACTTATCACTTTCTTCACAGTATTTTCATCAGTTGTTGTTGTTATTGTTTTTGGCATCACCTTCACTCATCTTCAAGGTATCATCAGTATTAATATCACTCTAGTCATCATCAGCAACATCAACATCATCATCGTCACCGTTTTCACCATCAGTCATGAATTAGTCGGCTCAACCATACAGGAAGTCACTACCAATTTCCGTCTTTTCCCTCTGTTCTAACTTTATATTTCAGTCCATACCAGATAGATCCTCAATCCTCATCAATCTTCATAATTATTCTATCTTTTTTTAACCTCAGGCTAAGGTATGGGTACTTGTTCCATCCAACTAATAAATCTCCGGTCCCTCTGTTCTAAAGCTAAAAATTTCAGTCCATATCAGATAGATTGTCAATCCTCATCAATCCACATAATTATTCTCTTTTTTTTTAACCTCAGGCTATGGTATGGGTTCTTGTTTCATCCCTACGTTACCATTCCGTCAGTCCAGTTGCCGGTGAAATTTTTACACGCCACCGCCGCCGCCGTCTCTGCTTGGACCTCCATGGAACCCCCGATCCTACAGCGGCGCGACGGCAAGGAGAGGGAAGGGGGCGAGGCCGAGAAATTTCGCTACTGTCCTTTCTCCTGAGTTTTAAAGCTGTGTCTATAGAAGGGGATCTGGCAGCCGGCAGTGTCCACCATCTTTCCAAATTATTTCATCGATTAGGTAAGGCGGCTGAGGTAACGGCGGCACCAGGACCTCCAACAACGACCGTCACAGGGATGCCGAGTCCGACACTCATATATACGGTACGGGTCACACTGGGGATGTGGTGACCGTACACACTGGGGGGTTGAAACCGTACATACTGAGGGCTTGAAACCGTACATACTGAGGGCTTGAAACCGTACATACTGGGGGAGGTAGTAACAGCACATACTGGGGACTTGAAACCATACATACTAGGGACTTAAAACCGCATATACTGGGGGCTTGAAACCGTACATACTGGGGACGTAGTGACCGCACACACTTTAGTTGACCGTACACACTTTAGTTAACTGCACACACTTTAATTAGCTACCCTTGGACCCTTGGGATTCGTGTATTTCAATGGTTTTCAAATAGGGTTCACAGCCGTAACCAACTATACGACTGACAGTGCCTATAGGGGTGACAAGGGATGGGTTAGAAATTCCACTTTAGTTTGATTCAATTATAATCATAGTTTTCTTGCCTAGAACATGTATACTAAAATGGAAGAAAATATTTAAAATGTTTGCTGAAGAAATGTGAGCATATGTTTGTCCATTATTTAATCTAACTTTTAAACGATTCACATAAACACTTTGTAAAAATATTGAATAGTTGTCAGGGGTTTCAGGGATAATAATTTCAGTGGTAATCATTTCAGGGATAATCAATCATTTCAGGGGTAATCATTAATCGTTGTTCAGGAGTTTCAGGGGTAATATAGTGATGCCAAATAAATGTAGTAAATAATTTCCCACGCTCATCAAAGAAACAGTCAATCTTATACCACTGGTTACTGGGTCTGTTTCGTGGAATCAGAAGCCTCCAGTTTTCATACACGATCACAGGGTCCTTATCTGGTTTCAACAACACTTAGCGAGAATGAATAAACAAAACAACACCAATATTTAGAAGTCATTAATTACCCTGGAAAATCACAAATATTCCCTGACAAGATTCTCAAAGGGGTAAAGTGCATCCCTTCAAAATATGTCAGAAAACAGATTACGGTACCTCAGCATACGAGTACCGTAAGGGAAATGTTTTATAGCATAATTTGGAGGAATCAGTAGACTACTATACGCCCTGAAATTCACCGACAACAGATAACACGAATAAGCGTCGTCAAAGATAAAAACCGATAGCACCGGATTCCGTAGCGATGTCGTCTGCTCTAAGCGTGGCCCCCCCCCTATCCCCTCCTCCCCCTACCCCCCCCCCTCCAAGGTAGCCGCCATGTCAACGCCGCTACCGACGCTACGCCACGTTCGATTCCTCCACTTTCTTGTTGGATTTACACTTGCTACTCCTTTTCCTCTTCCTCCTCCTCTTCCTCCTCTTCATCATCACCATCATCATTAATGGTGTGGGCAGAAATCAAACATATATGTGTACTTCTACCCAACCTGTCCTATGAAGCTCTCATCAGATATCGAATTTTCATTTCATCTTAAACACAGAACCTACCTAAACCAACTTTACCTAATCTAGTTTAACTAAACCTTTACGTGGTTTATCCCTAACTTAAAACAGTTAATCTTAAGTAGTCTAACTACCTAACTTAACCAGGCCTAATCCACCCAAACATAATCTAACCTAACCACAACATACCCAATCTAACCGAACAAGTAATCGTTCGACCTTGATCCCACTACTCTATTTCCTTTGTATTCTCCAGGCAAATAAGAATTGTGAAAACGTTTGAGGGAATGTTAAGTATATGAATGTCTATAGTTGTTTGTAGGGATCATAAGTATGTACCACAGAAGGTAACGTACATTACCTTTTATAGTACATAATTATGTCCCTACATATAGTTATGAATGTTAATATAGTTAATGTTCCATCAAGATTTGTCGTCATTTATAAAGCAATTCATATTCTACTCGTTCAGTTATAAAAATAAAAAATAAACCACACACACACTCTTAATTAAAGGGACTTTCCTTTATAGGGTGTGGGTGAAATAGAGTGACACCAAAACCATCAATCTACGTCACAAAACAGACTAATAACTCAGACTAAGGAATCAGTAGCCCTACATTTGGTCCGAAGAAAAATGTCCTCTAACTCATATATGCAACAATTTTCATCACGTTCACCAAACTTGGACCCTTGCCAGACGATTACGTGATGAAGGGAAAGAAAGCATAATGGTGAAGGGGTTTTATATGGGTTAATTAAGGGGGTAGTACAGTTTTGGTAAATCTGGAGCAAATGATTCCTCCAAACTATTCCAGGCAACAGGATGGTAACAGTGACATCATGGTAACAGTGACATCATGGTAACAGTGACACTCAGTAACACCCATCTGAGTTTCACTGGTACACTTGCACTGTTGGGTGTTGAGGCTTCATTCTGACTCTTTGTTTATTTGCTCCCAGTACTCACACCCGTAGTTTTTAAAAAAAATTGAGGGCCCTTACTGGAGCTCTATGAACCCTCCAAATAATCCAGGCCACAAAACGCTTCAGTGTTTCGAATAGGGAATCTGTTGCCTGGAGTAGTTTGGAGAATTCATAGAGCTCCAGTAAGGTCCCTCAAATGTTTTAAAACTACGGATGTCAGACTTATTATCTTCTCGGTATAAACACACTGCTTCTTTGTTTCTTTACACAGTTGTATTATTTGTAGCATTGGAGGCATCAACAATATGGGTACTGTTGTCTGTTTGTTTATATGTGATTACAGACCATTTTATCCCAGTACTCAGGCTTATAATTATTTTCTCGGTTTAAAAACACTGCGTCTTTGCTTCTTTGCACAGTTGTACATATTAATTATTGATTGATTTATTTTCTGGTGCATTAATAGTTACGAACTCATAACCTGGTGGTAAGAATGTTGTGCCAATAGATGTACAGTCGGCGGAAAAAGTCCTGTCGCCTCACTTGCTTCACCGAGGCACGCGATGTTCACAGATTCGAGATTATTAAGTGTAGATAAACGTGTGTATTTCTCGAGTTCATGAACACTGCCTGTCTCGGTTAAGCAAGTGAGGCGACGGGACTTCTGCCACCGACTGTACAATTGGTGTGGCAGTACCGATACTTAGTATTAAAGACCCTGGTATCGTGTATGAGACTTGGAGGCTTTTGATTACTCCTAACCATGCTACGAAACAAGCTCCTTCCATATAGGTGGTGTTTCGTGGCAATATTTGAAGGACTAATTTACCTCCAATTTTCTAACTACATCACAGGGTCCCTTAACATAATATTACTTTTATGATGTGTCATGTTTTACTACACTTCTGTAAATTAAAGCACTTCAGTACAAAAATACAACTTCATCATTTCAGTACACAAATGAACTTCAGTACAAAGAGAAACCTCCACTTCAGTATGCAAAAGTATTTCAGTACACAAATAACCTTCACTTCAGGACACAAAAGCACTTCACTACACAATCACTTCACTCTGCAAACCATCACTTCAGTAAACAAAGAGAAAATATCACTTCAGTAAACAAAAGCACTTCAGTAGCAAAGCTTTCACTTCAGTACACAA
>JAWZYT010000426.1:45000-147500 GCA_034508575.1 Petrolisthes manimaculis | reverse complement strand
CTTCCTCGGGGTTTAGGTACTATTGTTGACCAAAAGAACTCGTACACACGTTGTTGTTTTTGTTAAATGTAAGATTATCTAACTGCAATACAACATTAATCATAGGTTTGTCATTTTACAGTCACTTGGAAGATCATTCATTGCAGTACTTCCAGAATTATGACCTCTGTTTCCATGTAGCCTGTGTAAAAAAATTCCTGTGGTCAATTGTAGTCTACCTATGTACAGGATTATTTTTGCGGTCTTCAATTTCCTACACACACTGCAAATTATAATATAGGATCGTGCAAGTCTAGCCAGTGTTACTTTTATATTCTGATTGTGCAGGAACTGTATAATAAAAACTTAAGATTCGTGTGGTATGAGTATAGAAATTCAGCAATTGGGGGAAAACTGGATATAGGATTTATGTTAGGTTAGGTTAGACGATGGGATTGGTGTAGCAACGAATGAACTAATTGTCTCTACACTACCAACAAACAATATATGCAATAATACCTACAACAATATCACAATGATAACTAACGTGCGAGTGGTGGCTGCAAAATTATACTTGAGCTCACTTTTTTACCCTCACCACAAGAAGAAAAACACGATAAAAAATATATATATATAAAAAAAAATCCTTGGGCCATAGGAAAAAAGAGAATTTCTGCTCGCAACCTCAACAGCACACCCACCTCAGCACGGGTCCTTTACACCTGTTTAAAACCACCACTATTACCAATTCCATTCCCCTTCTGCGAATTTCAGGGCAGATTCACCAGGCAGTCACTTTAGACCTTAGAGTTTCCACAGAGCCAACCAAGTCTCACACAATCTGAACTCATCATCATGTTTCTATATTGTTAAGATTATATATATATTTTATTTATTATTTTTTTTCCAAGAGATTATTACACGTCTACACTACACTCAGCTACAAAAGAGAAACTCAACAACACATTTTTACTAAAGGCTTCTCGGCTGCATCATAAGCATTCTTAAACTCCTGAAGAAACCCCCCTGTGAAGAGTTTTAGCCCTCACCGCCTCCCCTTCTGGCCACCCAACTTGTTTAATTCAAAGGTGCACACGAGCTGAGAGTAGAGTAGAGTAGAGTAGACCCCCTCCATCCCTCCATCCTTCCCTCCTTCTCTCCCGACCCCCTTGGCAGAAAATTACCTGGTCTATGTGTATAATTTTCCGGGGGGAGGTAAAGAGGCGAGGGTAAACTTGGTCGGTGTGTGGCGGTGGCGGATGGACTTAGAACGGCCGCCCCTCCCTGCCACCCGTCCGCCGCCGTCGCCCCCCGCCACCCGCCGCCGCCTCTGCCGCTGTTACGCCCGCCGCTACCGTCGCACACACCCAACCACAACTTAGTTTACGATCTGAGCTCTTGGGTATATCCTTGTAGTGGTTTCAGTGTTTATTAAGTAACTACCAATGTTTATTAAGTAACTACCAGTGTTTATTAAGTAACTACTAGTGTTTATTAAGTAACTACTAGTGTTTATTAAGTAACTACCAGTGTTTATTAAGTAACTACCAGTGTTTATTAAGTAACTACTAGTATAATAATAGTTGTGGAAGTTAATGGAATCCTTCGCCTTCTTTGTTCTTCACCATTCTAACAAAATTTTGCAGTAAGAATGTTATATATAATTTTCGGCAACACATCACCTAATATTACACTGAGTGACAACTGATGCCAAATGTAAATGCTTCCTAAATTCAATGGTGACAAATTTCCTCTTAGTATATGAGCGGCGATTTCAGAAAACTCTACTTCTTTCCATTATTAAAAAAAATATTTATAATTACTGTATAGGATTTGGTGGCTACTATCGCTATAACTTTTATCACGACTACTAGATTATAATGAAAATCTAGATGGAATACATTGCCTATATACATTTACTCTATATACATACTCCATGTCCTCGCTAAGAAGGCCTCGGTGTTTACTTCCCTCTAGACACGGGAGAGATCAAGACAAAGGTTTATATGGCTTTGATGAGAGAGCGTGTGTGTGTGTGTACTGAAGGAAGCATTGAAGTATCTATGTGTGAGGCAGCATAATTATAGACATGGATAACAGAGTACAGTGTATCCAAGTTAGGGGGACCTGGACACACTCCCAATTCTCCCTGCTCCCTTCCTCTTTGATAACACCCACCCGCCAGTCCTCCCCTCGTCGCCCCTCTTGTTGTGGTCCAATAAAATCACAAGACCCATAATTCCTGTCCTAAACACCTCCTCCTCCTCCTACTCCTCCTCCTCCTACTCCTCCTCCTACTCCTACTCACCCACGTCCCCTATTCTCCACTCCAGTCCCCATATGGTCTACCTAACACACACACACACACACACACAGAGGCCATCCCTTTTTGTAGCCTACTTAACACACACATACACACACACACACACGTCATCCCTATGTAGTCTACCTAACACACACACACACACACACACACACACACACGTCATCCCTATGTAGTCTACCTAACACACACACACACACACACACACATACACACACACACACATGTTCAGCACAAACACCGCTACCTTATCTCATCTCACACACAAACAACTCGCCCACCTCTCACTCATATATACATACATACAGACGCACGCACTCAACACACACACAAATTCATATGCACAAAACTAGCTTATCTCACACATACAAACAGTTCGACCATCACACTCTCGCTCTTTCTCTCTCTCTCACACACACATTCTGTACACACATTCGCACAAATATGCACACGCACACCGCTACATTATCCCACACAACTCGAGTACTCAACCATAACACACACACACACACACACACACATACACACACGGACACACACACACACATGAGCGTACTAGGAGCAACTTGTGTAATGTTTGTGTAGAAAATGGGTCTCGTCACACACACACACACACACACAGAGAGCGGCACACAATTCCTTTGACGGGGAGTGACGGCTGTCTTGTATAGAAGTCGTGGGTTGGGATGGAAATACACGTGTTGGCTCTCAACTTTGTACTGTGTTGATCGAGTTTAGGTGACTTTTATAACTATCTACAGTAGCTCAGGTTCTGGTTGGGTTACACATTTTAATTGATATTTAGAGCGAAGGTCGGGGGTTTCAATGAGATGTAATAGTTGTAAAGGAAGTCGGGGTTTTGTCTGGAGATACTCGTGTGGACGCCGGTAAACTCTTCGGTGGTATAAAGTCGAAAGCAATAATTTCGTCATTATTTAATTACTGATGTGGGTATTATGAGTGTGTCTGTGTGTGGTAATGATGATATGATGATTTTCTCTGTCTTCATCATGGCTCTGTAGTAGTTCACAAATATAATGATGCGGGTATTATGATGAGTGTGTCTGTGTGTGGTAATGATGATATGATGATTTTCTCTGTCTTCATCATGGCTCTGTAGTAGTTCACAAATATAATGATGAGGGTATTATGATGAGTGTGTCTGTGTGTGGTTATGAGTAATGATGATATGATGATTTTCTATGTCTTTATCATGACTCTGTACTGGTTCACAATATTATTTTATCCTATCCTTCATTAATTAAAGCTGCGTTGAGTTAATGTTTGTGTAATTACATAGCAAAACTAATGCTTCACCAATTAAAAGGATTCCTACTATATTTATTTTTCACTATGGGAAAAATGTTTGTATTATTGTTCTAAGCAATATGAAAAAAATGTTAAATTCGATGCAGCGATATAGTATGAAGTGCACTTTTCACTAATATTTACCGCAATGTATATCCAAATCACTGCATTTTTTTTTTCTTTTTATTGTTCCACTGATTTTAGCGCTTTACACATTGGATAGATATTTTCGAAGATGTTATTAAATTCTCATCATTTATAGAAACAAACTCATAGGTACCTCACCCTTCGTTCTCATATTCATAAGAAAATACAATCGAATGAATTTTAATGTTCCACTGATTTTAGCTAACGATTTACACATTGCATAGACATTTTCGAAGATGATATTAAATTCTCATCATTTATAGAAACAAACTCATAGGTATCTCACCCCTCGTTCTCATGTCAATAGGGAATTATAATCGAGTGAATGAGACTTTGTGAATGAGTCTTTGTAGTGACTAGCGATCGCCAGGATAACTTGGCGACCGGTTAGAATTGAGCTCAGCTGTGACGGTCGGCTTAGTGACTCTCCGTAGCGGCGTGTGTGTGTGTTGTGTGTGTGTGTTTATGTATGTGTGTATGTGTGTGTGTGTGTGTGTGTGTGTGTGTGTGTGTGTGTGTGTGTGTGTGTGTGTGTGTGTGTGTGTGTGTGTGTGTGTGTGTGTGTGTGTGTGTGTGTGATGTAGCAAGTCAAAGCCACTCACTGTTTCACACGGTCATTCTCATCCGCTGCTACTTCTTAAAAAATCTAGCTTCCTGGGTTTTTTATATACATTTTGTACTTGAAGATGGTGTACTGTAGTCTTTCTCTTTGTGTGTGTGTGTGTGTGTGTGTGTGTGTGTGTGTGTGTGTGTGTGTGTGTGTGTGTGTGTGTGTGTGTGTGTGTGTGTGTGTGTGTGTGTGTGTGTGTGTGTGTGTGTGTGTGTGTGTGTGTGAGTGTGTTGTAGTAAAACCTTCACCTCTCATTAGCTGCTCTTGATATAACTACTATTTTACAATGTACTATTTTCTCTCTGTTACCTGAACGTTAATCTAGTGTGCTATAGTTTCTCTCTCTTTGGTTCTAATTCGGTGGGGTTTATGTGAGAAACTGTATGTCTAGTGTTTGTAGGGGCGGGTGGGTAGCGGGTGAGATAAAGTTTTCCCGCTGCCGCTGTCCTCCTTTTCTCCCTCTCTCTCTCTCTCTCTGTCAGCGGCCCTCACCACCACCTCGACATATTCCCACCTCAGCTAACCAGGTATTGATTTTTCCTCTATGTGTGCCATGTAATTCCTTGATGAATGTAATATCTACGTTGTAGTAATATATTCTTGCCTATGCTACGTTAACTTGTCAGATATAAATCGGAACTAGTAAATGATAAAATATCGGGCTTTATTCACCTGATAACAATTACTCTAACATTTTTTTTGTTTTATTTCTTAAAAACTGTGTGTATCACAGTGTACCCAGGTGTGACGAGAAGTGACCTGAGGTTGACCCTGCTTGATTAAGGTGACGGACGGCGTGACAAAGCTCGGTGTGACCTCTTCGTGTCGCCCTCCTCCCGCCGCCCGCCGCCTCCCCCCGTTGGTTGTGTCAGGCGTTCCTCTCCTTCTTCCCAATGTGTACTGTGGTGTCATGCAGCCTGAGGTCAGCGTCGTGTCATGTAGTCCAGGCGATTCTCTGTGTCACTTGTTTATCTTCGGGTCAGTTCTTTCGGGAGTTTTGTAAGGAGTTAATGGCAGGTTATTTGTCTATTTTAAAATGCAGTATATACAGAGAAGGTGTAAATGAAGTTGGTAATGAGTGCATAATGTTTCTCAGGTGTAAGTAATTGAGTAAATAATAGTTAGTGTGAGTGAGGAAGGGCGAGGTATGCGTGGGAAAGTCCAGGACAAGTCAGGGCAAGGTAGGGTAGGGTAGGGAGGACAGGAGGCAGAGGCAGGCAAACACGTGCTGGAGCCCACAACAGGTCGGGCTGGCTACCCCCTCCCCCCTCCCACCCGCACCGCCACACACACAACAACACATAATAAAAAACGATACAAGGAGAGCAACTTCCAAAACATCTATGTCAACACAGTTTTTCAGGTCGGAAAGTACATGGAGACGTTGGCGAAGGTGACAGAAGAGTGTAAAGTAAAATTCCGTGCCCAATTGGACCATATTTCCATGATTTTACGCGACGAGAGTGAGGGAAACATGCGAGAGAGTGTGCCGGACTGACCTGGCAGCGAGGGTCGTGTGGCTCTGCCGGCGGCTTGACGCGCACTGAACCTCCCGCCATAAATAACAATATCACATCACAATGCGCATGGCCAGCCCAGAGGCCGCGCCAGCGCCCCAAGATGACGACCGTCAGACCTCCCGCCCTGACGTGCCGCCCAAGATGCTGGGGCTAATTTATTATTTGGTAGCAACCACTGCGATAGTTGCAGCTGAGGACTATCTGGGATGACTATTATGGATTTCAGAGATGAAGGATGGGTTGGGTGGGGGAGGGGTTGGTAGGGTTGGGTTGGCACCTGGCACTAACTGGCTCAGGAGGATGATGGCAGCCTCCAGACGACCTCACCGAGTTATGGTTCACCTGTAATGACTGGTTCTGTAGCTGCCCCTCCTCGTCCCCCTTGCATTACCTTCACGCCTCATGCTGATGCTCTCCCACCACTCTCACTTTAATTACTCGAGTCTTTTCTGTTCCATCCGGGGCATCGTTAGGCACAGCGACACACGCCTTCATCTCCATCTCCATCTTGCCTTTGTTCATCACGCAAAGAGAAAAAACAATCAAGCTGTTCTAAGGCAGCTTCGACTACCCTCTTCATCAAGAGTATACAGTACAGGTCAAAACGAACGACAAACACACATATTGGTCTAACTTGGTCAAATATCACTTCAAACACCATCCTTATTCTACCTGGGCAAATTATTGGTCATCAAAATCTCCGTAAGACTTTGTCATCATTCATCATTTAAAATTGACAACTTATAGATTTTATTTTTATTATACTATCATTGATAATAAACTAATTATCTTTCTATCTTCCTCATAACTATCAGTAGCTACAGATAGTATTCAATATAACAATATTTTACTTTGAAGTTGTACATTATAAATGATCTTCATATACATATTAGTGCAATACTTTTAGCACCGAAGTATGACACGCTAACGGCAGCATACTGAACACTACAAATGTCACAAATACATATAATAAAGGGAAGAATACAGTTTTCCTTTTCAGATAATATTATCTACCCTTATCTTGTCATTACCAAGTGGCAATCTTATTCTTTTTTCGTAGTATAAGGAGAGAACTTGAGGCCAGAATCCCGCTTCATGTCTTCCTCTGTGCTTAAAAATATCGTGTTAGAAGTTGTAAAAGAGTAATTCGTAGCACGGTGGATAGATGGATGACGGAACAGTGTACGGAAAACTAAAATATTATTATTATTATTATTATTATTAATTCGGCAGAAAAAAGTAAGTGAAACGGGGGGAGCTGTGTCCGTAGAGTTATACGTGTCAAGGAGAGAGAGAAGGAGAAAGAGAAAGAGAAAGAGAGAGAAAGAGAGAGAGAGAGAGAGAGAGAGAGAGAGAGAGAGAGAGAGAGAGAGAGAGAGAGAGAGAGGTGGGGGGGGGGTAGTAAGGACAAAGTATAATGCAGACAGTCCTTAACGTTCCTCCTTCACCTTCACCAGACTTCCCTCCACTTCTCTCGCCTCTACCTCCTCCTCCTCCTCCTCCTCCTCCCCCTCCTTATAATAATAATAATAATAATAATAATAATAATAATAATAATAATAATAATAATAATAATAATAATAATAATATTAATAATAATAATAATAATAATAATAATAATAATAATAATAATAATAATAATAATAATAATAATAATAATAATAATAATAATAATAATAATAATAATAATAATAATAATAATAATAATAATAATAATAATAATAATAATAACAATAATGATAATAATAATAATAATGTGTTATTATTAAAACCAGATAGCAAGGTAGGTGAGTAAAAGCGGCATAAACTTTCCCCACAGCCAATAAAGACACAAGTTTTCCACACCACCTGAAGCCAGCAGTAGAAAAAAAAAAAAACGAAAAATTAACACTAAAAGAGCTTCATAAAACACAAGAGATCAACAGTTAAGAAAGAGAATGATAAAACAAAAAAATAGGTCAAAGAAACGATTGAACTTAAAATTTAAATGATTAGAGATTTGTAACATGGCTTTAGAAATGGACGACCCTCATGCCTCACAAATTCTATCTTTCAATGACGTCCACAAAATACTTGGCAAAAGAAGAGATGTCGATGAAATCCACCTAAATTTTTAGAAAGTTTCCGACAAATTTCCACACAATAAAAATTAATAATATAGCTAAAGGCACACGACATCACCGTTTAGTAAAGTATTTAAGTGGCTTGAGGACTGACTAACAGGTATAGACAACGTAATTCCCCAAAGCTATAGTAAGCTCAATGCTCACGAATACTTTACCATTCAATGAAACAACAAGATACAATGGCTTTAAAAGATAGTTAGCCAGCTTCAGCACTCAAACAAAGCTAAATATTTCTTCTTCAATCGAGTAGTAAATGCCAGGAATGGTCTTCCCTGACACGTTGCAGCTGTCTCCTCCTCCTCCTCCTCCTCCTCCTCCTCCTCCTCCTTCTTCTTCTTCGTCTCCTCCTCCACCTCATCATCATCATCATCATCCACCTCATCCTCCTCCTTCTTCGTCTCCTCCTCCTCCTCTTCCTCCTCCTCCTCCTCCTCCACCACCACCACCTTTGCGAAATATACAGATGCCATTGCCACGTCAGAGGAGTCGCCAGAACAGCACTTCACCCCAACGATAGACTCACTCTCACTAGATATGGAAATGTGGACCAGGGAGGGGGAGGGGAGAGTGGGGAGGGAAAGGAGAGGGGAGGGAGAGGAAGGTAGGAAGGGGGAGGATAGGTAGGGAAAAGAGAGGAAAGAGTATGGGTGAGGAAAGGAGGGAGAGGAAGGGAGAAAGGAGGTTGGGTAGGGAGGGGGAGGGAAAGGAGAGGAAAGAGTATGTGGGATCGGGAGGGAGAGGAGAGGAAGGGAGGAAGGAGAAGGTTGAGTAGGGAAGGGAGAAGAAGGAAAAAAGAAGGTTGGGTAAATAGGGAAGGGGAGAGAAAGGTAGGAAGGAGGAGGATGGGTTGGGTGAGGTGGGATAGGAAAGAGTTTGTTGGGTCGGGAGGAAGGGAGGAAAGAGAAGGAAAAATGGATGTACAGGGAGAAATAGAGGCATAACTGATCATACACGACAATTTAAGGACACAATACATCATAAATGAGATACTGTATAATTAACATACAAATTATATATTCATGTGGTCAAATAATTATCTACGAGTAAAAAAAAAAAAAAAACAATCTCAGGCACAATCTCTCTCATTGTTTTTCATCTCTCCTACTTTCTGCTTCTCTAACTGTGAGTACCTCCCTCTGTCCCTCCCTCCCTCCCTCCCTTTCCTTCAGTACAGACCCCTCACCACCACCACCACCACCACTACCACCACCACCACCACAACTACCACCACCACCACCACTACTACCACCACAACAACAATGCCGTTATCACCAGTAAACACCATTAATCAGAGCCGGGGCCAGGCAGTTTCAAAAAGGCCTCTCATTACCGCTATTTCGTGTCCGCGTGAGTGAGTGAGTGAGAGAGCAACTAGCGAGCCAGCCCGTTTAGTAGTTGTTGTCACTCTGTCAGCTGAGGTGAGGGCCGATATGATGAACCACTTTATCCACTGCTCGTCCACCGCCACCACCATCAACCCGTCGCAATTTTTGGACTATGTGGACCCGGATGTTCAGAGCCAACCAACCAGCCAGCCAGGAGTCGGAGAGCTTGTTATGTACCGCGTTTACACAGTTTTATTATCATTAGCATTAGCGACCCACCCATCTGTTATGTACTGTACCTCCCTCACATACAGTTTTTTTTATTGTCATTATACGTATTATATTGTTATACGTACGGTGCTCACACAGTTTTTATCATCATTAGCATCAATATAATTAATTTTCTTCGATTCCTGACGGAACCAACAACGATCTTTTTTTCTTTGTGGTGCTAACAAGGTATTGATCAAGGCCTCATGCAACGTTATCATAATTCCAATGAAATCGATTTTTTAAGTAATTGACGCCCCAACAAGCTAATATAATCACTGAATTAAACATACATTACTCCTGTATGTATGTATATCACATTGCTATGATCCTATGTCACATAATATTATGTATAAATATGAACACGGTAATATATATAATTTCAAGAGACACAGACAGACAGACAGACAGACAGACAGACAGACAGACACTCGCCGCTGACATGTTAAGAATCAGGAATGAAAAAGAACGAGTGGACCAGCTGTGTGTTGTAACCTCCACATCACATCACATCACATCACATCCCTGGACACTCTTGTATATATATATTGCCACACGTAACATTAATTCCCATCCCTGTAGTGTCCAGTAATAGGGTTGTTATGAAACTCTCTTCTCTTTCCCTCTCTCTATACACACACGAGGAAGAAAAGCACAGCGAGTCATTCTTCACCTGTAGTTTTTCTATATTGACCTTGATGGCCCTTTGATGAGCCATGAAAATAATCGGCTGGATACGAGGCGGAGGGAAAAAAGTGTCGGGTTTGTTTTGATCGGTGTCATTTTGGCGCGCAAGAGTCGGTCGGTGATGGAGCTTAGCCCACTTTTTAACGGGGTAATCTCCAGTGAACGAAGTGGAGGGCTACTGAATCCCCCAAACCTATACCAGGAAACACAGCCTCAGAGATCAACATACGAGTAAGAGGTCTGTTGTGTAGTACAGGTTGGAGGAATCAGTCTCCCTCCAATACGTCGACCGGAGAATAAACCCATAATGGCGGGAATCATGAAGCGGCAGATCAACAAACCGGATAAGGGAACGCGAGGGGGGGAAAAAAAGTTGTAATATAAAGTTGTAATATAAAATCAGATTGTTCGTTATGGTGTGTATTCGCTTCGCTTTTATCCTTGGGTTGGTTAATACATTTTTATTCCTTGTTTTGGTCTATTTTTCTATTTGACATTGGGATTTGCAATGATGTGTTTACGGTGAGCTGTTATGGTGGTTAGACTCGTGTTTATTTTTATTATATATATATATATATATATATATATATCAACGTTGTAGCGTGTGTATCTTGTATGTATTACTATTATTATTGACAAACAAACAGACAGACAGACAGACAGAGATGTGTATGTATTATTATTATTATTATTGACAGACAGACAGAGAGAGAGAGAGAGAGAGAGAGAGAGAGAGAGAGAGAGAGAGAGAGAGAGAGACACACAGAGAGAGAGAGAGAGAGAGTAAAAGGTAATTAACAGGACATTAAGCAGGAGATGAATTAACACCCCACACAGGAAAAAGTTGTGTGAAGGCGACGGTGTTATCTGCTCGTAATTATACCTCGCCTGGAAACACCGGGGCAGAGGGGATGTGGGGGGGGGACGATGTGAGGGTGTACGAGGAAAGGGATCCAGGTCACTTGAAATACACTACAACAACAACAACAACAACAACATATTACAAATCGCCTGTACATAAAAAAAAATAATAAATAAATATAGAATTAAAAAAAACATAATAATTAACAATAGTGGGTAATTGATGAAGGGGATATTTTTTGTTTTATTACAATGGGAGCAAAGATTATTGGAATGAAAGTCACTAAGAGTATCAATATACAAAAATTGCCAATGGAATTAACAATTTATATTTACACTATATTATAATAGTTGAGCACCTTCTCCATATTCCAGACCACCTTGGAGATCTTACCAAATATTCTCAACTTGTTTATAACCCTCTTCATCTTTCTGCTTATGGGTTTTTTTCTCTCTCTCTCTCCAGGGCCCCCAGATCACAGGCTTATTTCAATGTCATGTCCTGTCATTCTCTCAAGACTTTTCGACCTTCCGAGGAAGAACTTTTACTGATGACGCTTTGCTATTGTTTCTTCAGATCAAAAAATGAAAACACCATCGAAAATCGTGCAATATTTTTCAAAGACTCTCTAAGTTTGGCAGCATTGTAGTATACTCTAAAAAAAAATCTCCTCTCGACACCCTTATCCTGAAGAAGCAGTAGAGAAAACGTCGTCAATGAAGCAGTAGAGAAAACGTCGTCAATGAAGCAGTAGAGAAAACGTCGTCAATGAAGCCTCCTCCTCATACGTTGTTTCATATTCCTTTCTGTCTAGCAAATAAATATAAAATCATTCATCCGTGCCAATTATAAAGACCTGTTCAATTCTTCATCCCCCCGTTCATTTCAGCACCTCGCTAAAAAAAAATCTTCCCAGCAACTTTGTTTTTTTTATCTTCCTTCACATATTCTTCCTTATCCTAATGTTATGGTACAGCTGCCTCACAAAATTTCAAGACACTACCTACTATAGTCTGTTCAAAATTTGTGTTCCACTGGCCTCTATCTAGCTAGCTATTTCTATCTGTCTATCTATCGCTATTCTATCTATCTATCTAACTATCTATTTAGCTATCTATCGCTATTTCTATATATCTATGTAACTATCTCTATCTATCTATCTATCTATTTCTATCTATCTAAGCATAAGAGGCCAAAAGGAACAAAAGTTTTGAACAGAGTATAGAGTCTAGCAGGTAGTGTCTCGAAATTTTTGGAAGTAACTGCACCTCTCTTATTCTGATAATTTTGAACTCGTCTCTCAAAACATTGCCTCTAACTTCACTCTGGTCGATCCTGGTACAATTCCCGTCCCCTATATTATGATTTACCTATATACCTGCCATTAGAATCTCTCCAAAGAAGTGTTATCTGGCCTCCTTTATGGGACCCTGTGTTGTAGTCAGAAAATTGGAGGTTAGAGAGTCCTTCAAACATTACCACGAAACACCACTTACATAAAGAAGCTTGTTTCGTGGCATAGTCAGGAGAAATCAGAAGCCTCCAGTTTTCATACACGACACTGGGGCCTTAAAACTATTCTATAAAACCAAATTCCTATACTAATGATGTAGGGCTACTGATTCCACCAAACTATACTACAACACTGATCCTCCACAAGTATACTCAGGTACTAGTCTAGTGTATAGTATTTAAAAGGAGAAATCAACATATCTAATTTTTACGGGGACTACGTAAGCATTTCTATATATTAATTTTATTATCCAGTGATATATGAAACGTTGAGAACAACAGCGGCAAGTCCATAGGGAAACAATGTGTATACAAGAGAGATGTGAACACAACCAAGAACAAGTTACACAGAACTACACCGTACAGTAGTCATTATCCCTCACACTGGCCTTCTTACCTAATGAAAAATAAGCACCAGCTACACCACCCCTCAGCCTTCCTTGGTACCACCCCCTTCGACGCCTCCTTCAGAAGTTTGTCCCTCCAGTGCGTGTGTTTGTGCTGCGTCCCCCGGGGGGCCAACCTTGACAAAAGCCTGGCAGGGAGGTGGCACGCGGCGCCCCGGGCTTAGAAAAGACTCACCCGTGTTGGCTTAAATATTTGACTTCTCTCGACACTGTTACTTCTTTGTTGGGGAGGGAGTTGGCCGTGAATGACGCTGATGCATAATGTAGTGGTTCCCTTTCAGGAGGCGACGCAAGCGGCCTCACCGGTACAATTAACAACAACGAGTCAACTCCTCAGCAACGGATGACAACTTTTCCTTTCATTTTCCTTCTTTCAAACTAACACCCCACGATTATTCCAGCCGGAGGCACGTAATACTGACGCTCACAAAATAAAGTATAATAATAATAATAATAAAATATCACCCATATATACACAACAACCTATATCTTACTCATACTTAGACTAACGCCAGACGATTTAAAATGTCAGATTAATTTATTCGTCCTTCAATGGTTATGAAGTTAGTCTCTAGTTACAACAACTAGTGCGTTCAGAGACAGAAAATAAATCACATACTGTATAGGTACGGAAATTATTGTTCCACAGGTGGTATGAGTGAATGTAACTTAACCTAACCTAACCTAACCTAACATATAAGCTACCTACTGATTACATTATATCAAAGCATTATACTAAAAAAAAGTTACCTTGATATATTGGCTACATACATGGCAATTATAAAAAGAAAAATGATGAATGTCTGAAATATGAATGTCAAAATGTATAATACCGATCAGAATATTAAATTTAATCTTAAAATAAAAATGTATAATGCTGATCAGAATCTTAAAATCTTAAAATAAGAAATAAACACATTGCTCACCTTTTAACGATTTAGGTTGATTCGCTACATAATAATTTTTCATCTACTCTAATTCAATCCTCATTAATTTTTGGTGTGGTATATAATTAACAGCAGCATTAAATCAAAATATAAAGTAGCATCCGTTGATATGAATTTTGGGTCATTTTAAAGGGGAGTGGGACGAGGGGGGGGAGCAGAGAGGGGGCAGAGAGGGGGGAGCAGAGAGGGGGCAGAGAGGGGGCAGGGAGGGGAGGACACTGATACTGAACTATACATACACACACTGAGAAAGTAAACACAGACATATTAACAAACAGACACAGAACAGACACACAAAAAGACAGATAGACTGACAAACTAATAATTTACTTTGTATCTCGTTGAAATCATAAATGTACAGTCGGTCTCAGGAATACGTAAACACCACTGTGACATCAAGGGTTCGTAACAATTAGAAAATCTAGCGTATTAATTTTCTAACTCCAAATTTTTCCTGTATTGAAATTTGGTTAATACTTGAATCAGTCAGCAGAACAATGCCTACAGTATCAGTATATGCAAAGTAAATTCTGGAGCAATTGAATCCTCCAAACTATTCCAAGCAACAGAACACCATTACTTTTGCTATTCTGGTCCTGTTTCCTAGGATACTTTGGAGAAATCAAGGTACTCCAAAGTACCAAAAAAGAATTACCACCTTAACCAATGCTCTGTATACGAATTCCAGAGGCCGACTGTATTTAGCCTTGTCAAAACACTGGAGCTCAATGTTGAACCCATTTGTCTGCACGTATATATATAAACACATTTTGTCATACATGAGTATCTATTTCCGTGTATATCTATTGTCAAGCATGTATGCAATCGTACATGCACACACATACACACGTATTGTATGTACATCTACGTACATGCACACATTCTCATGCATTCACTTATTGAAACACAAATGCATTCCCCCATTAAACACAAATCACGCCCCATCCACAATTTACATTCTTACGCACACGCACACGCAACACACGCACACACACACACACACACACACACACACACACAATCAACGCCCCTCACCACTTGATCCTATACCCCACCACACACACGCCTGCCTGCCTGCCATGTCGCGGACCAAGGCAAAAATAACAAGTAAATCACGAGGAACCTGCTGGCCAGAGACTCCACCAAACACCACGGCCACTATGAATTTTCCGGGTGACTCTCGCGTCCCTTTGGCGTTGGGTTGAACACACGAGAAAAAAAATATAATGAAAATAAAAGCTAAGGACAAGGGGGATGGGCAACAGGACAGACAGGATAGGGGAGAGAGGAAAGAGAGGAGAGGGGCGTGAGAGGAAGAGGAAGGAGGGAAGGAAAGATAGGAGAGGGGCGTGAGGGGAAGAGGAGGGAGGGAAGGAAAGACAGGATGGGGACTTGAGAGGGAATGGAGGAAAGGAGGGGGGATACCAGTGGAGTAGCCAAAGCCCCCCCCCCCCCCCCCACACACACACACATACATACATACATGCACCTCACCCCTCCCACCACCACCACGACTCATTATGACTTCTAAGGCAACAGGGGGAAGGTCGCCCAATTGTTGCCCCCCTGACGAGTTAAACTGTTGTGTCGAGAGTTTCATCGCCGCGTGTGTCTTTTATGAGCCGAGAGCCCACGAGTATTTGCCTTCAATTTAGCTCTGATACGGACAGACGGACGGACAGAGGGGTGAGATGGTGTTAGGGGAGGGAGGGAGGGACGTAGGGTTTTGTGTGTGTGTGCGTGTTTGTATGTGTGTGTGTGTGAAAAGAGGTAGAAAGAGCTGAGGGAAGCAAGGGAGGATAGGATAGGGGAGGAGAGAGGTTTGTGTGTTTGTGTGTGTGTGTGTGTGTGTGTGTGTGTGTGAGAGAGAGAGAGAGAGAGAGAGAGAGAGAGAGAGAGAGAGAGAGAGAGAGAGAGAGAGAGAGAGAGAGAGATATAGAGTTTGTGTGTGTGTGTTTCTTTGTCAGTGTCCAGAGGGTTCAAAGGAGGTGACACAGAGGGAAGTGGAAAGTAGTGGGTGGAGGAGGAGGAGGAGGAGGAGGAGGAGGAGGAGGAGGAGGAGGAGGAGGAGGAGGAGGAGGAGGAGGAGGAGGAGGAGGAGGAGGAGGAGGAGGAGGAGGAGGAGGAGGAGGAGGAGGAGGAGGAGGAGGAGGAGGAGGTGGAGAGAAGTGGCTAAAATGGAGGAGAGGAAAGTGGAAGAAAGAGGGAGAGGAGGTGGAAGGAGGAAAGTTGAAGCAATGGGAAATTGGAGGAGAGGCATGAATTAAACTGAAGACTAAGAAAGAAGACCTCACTAGACCTGGAAGACCCTGTAGCACGAGGAAGGAGATACTATAATGAGAAGAGACAGCAAGCATGAAAGAAATACTAAGAAAGGAGGGACAGTTGACTATTAAAATAAAGTGGCTTGAGTTCGAAGGGGCGCCAAAACCCCTAGTTAATTAAGTACTCGCCCTATCACATGCATACAATACTGGAAGGAGAGGTACGGTGAGGAAAAAAATAGTAAAGGCCCCAGTGATCGTGTATCGAACTTGGTGGCTTTTGATTCCTCCTGACTATGCCACGAAACAAGCTCGCCAGTCAGGTGTACCAACATTATATCACATTGTTAAAAGGATGGTAACGACACTTTTTTTGCCGACTGTACATACTTTAAAAAAAATTCGGAGCATCGCAAGAGTCACAGGCTACTGAGAGTCAAGTCACCAGGACACCCACGCACGCACATCCACATTATTACAAAGTTCATAGGATCTGGGGAAGGAGCTTGTTAATGGTCATAATATCATTAGGGTATAATAATGGTGATTATTAGTTTTAAGAAGCATCTTAAGAACAAAATGTTCTTAAAATATAGCATTGTAGTATCAACGGTGTTTTTTTTATTATTATTGTTTAGCTACCTCTCAGTGATCGACTACAACACTTATAGGAAGAACACAGACAGACACTGAAGACAGAAAAGGGTATGTATGGAATGCTTTTGCAGTCTCTGAGTATGTAAAATTCCACCGCAAAATTCCCATTACCATAGTCCATCCTAAACCAAAACATCACGTCCCCATTACTTCAAAGAAAATAACATTTTATTGGATAACTAAATTAATGTTTTTCTGTCGTACTAATCCATCTCTGCATTTATTCTCAAATATGCAAGACAGCATCGTCGAACCTTTCAACTAGAGGTTTGCTGAAGATTCTTATACTGAATAACCAGTTCAGATAATTTGCAAATTATTTGTACCGTTCATCCTTCTAACATGATATCGTTCATCTCACTCAACACCCTCACATGCTTGCATTCAGCACGAAAAAGTTTATTTAGTAAATAAAATATTATATAAAATACATAGGTTTAGACATATCTCGAAATAAACTACAAACATAATAGCATTATAAATAATAAAACAATCAGCTAACCGAATGTTAACCGCGCTAGTGTTATGAAGCTCGATAATTTAAATGTTCCGGTTTTTCTTTTTTATGACCTTTGTATAGGCCTAATATATGAAAAACAAATTTGCTACTTCGGTGTTCTAACCCTTATGTATCATTGTAATATCATGACGAAAAAAAAAAAAAAAAAAAAACACTGACAGACGAAAAGATATTACCATATTGTGGCAGTTTGTGGGGTTTCTTCGCCTTGTCGACGTTCACGCCAGATTAAATCTTCCTCCAGATTGTACTATTATATTATTGTATACAGGGTTTACTTCAAATTATTTTAGTATGCCAGAAAGCAACTTAAAACTTTAGAAGTCTTTCATATTCTAATATTCTGGTTTATCATAAATAGTTCTTTACTTCCAACATCCCATAATAGATTACAGTTATAGATGGGAAAAGGAGAAGATGCTCTGTGAAAGAAAAATAACAATCGGCAGAAGCTGGTCCAGCCACAATTCCAAACCAACAAACCAAACAAATTAAGTGTGCATCATGAAGGGCTTCAATCCTGGCTACCATAATTTCAATGTTCAATCACAGGTCATCACGCATATTTAGTTTATCTCTTTTGTGGGAAACAAAGACAAATGGAAATAGAAAAACCTTGAAATCAATTAAAAACTTTTCTATTCAACCCAAAAACCCAATTTGGCCTACTACTTTAATAAATGATAGAATATGAATTTTATTTACCTTTGCATCATAAGGAAGCCATATCCAGTCGTAACACTTAACTCTGCAGGTGGTGATTTCACACTGTTTCTGAAATATTATCCAAACTCTCACAACATAGCAAACTAAAGATACTCACAGAAAAACAAAACCCAACACCTGAAAGCATGGTAAAAATCATCACTATCACAGACCCACGTACACAATACAATTTATACTCAACATCAGCAAAGCCTTCAATGCCACAATTTCACAAACATATTGTAATTTTAAGTATACAACACAAACATTGAATCTTAATCATGTAATCTTATAATATACTGCACCTATTATACACCATTTTTTGGAAATTATGCAAAGATTTTGTAAGATTATGCAGTTATTTTCATATTTATGAAATTTTGCTCAAAGATGGGCCTCATGACTAACAACATTGTTAGATCTGGGGAGAAAGCTGGATTTATATATACAAAATTTAAATTGTATTACAGTATTTAGAATGATGGAGGGCTATGGGTGGCTTTGACTTTTGATTTTTGCTACCATACTCAGACTTGTTTAATTAACAAAATAGTTATGGGGAGCTCGGCCTTGCCAGAGGTTTTCAGTCTCTGAACAATCTTTATTCTCTTTATTTTTGTTTATCATTATTATTAGTATTATTATTAATAGTAGTAGTAGTAGTAGTTTTATTATTATCATTATTATTAAATATTATCCTTATCAACATCCCATGCTCTAGGTAATATAATTATCATCTTAATTTCCTTTGATTCAAACATTTATTGTTGTCATTGTTTCTATTATTATTATAATACAGTACTGTACTCCTATCAATGTCAGTTTTTCTATTATTACATTATTACAGTTATTCTTAGAATACTACTTTGCACTGATAAATGTACAGCCATAGATCAAAATTCCTAGATTTCAGTTCTGGCAATAGCACTTGGTGGGGTACCTGATGAACCTATGAAGAATGGTTCCAGCTGTTATGGTACCAGCAAGTTTGTTTTCGACCATCTGAAGGTGTTTGGATGAAATCAACAACACCTTGATGTGCTGGGAGTTAATATTATCCCAAATGTGTTGAGGTCGTGATAATGTGTCATAGTAATGTAAGTACCCCTTTATGCTCCATCCTACTTAAAAATACCACGACGGTATGACACTGTTCCATGCATTGCGGTAACTTGTTCAAAATTAGGTCAAAACAGTTGTCTTGGTCCATGCCAACATTCTCTGGTAGAAATACCAATATCCAAGCATCATGAAAAGAAAAGCATCCCCAAACCACAAGAGTATTAAGGTGCTGAATGAACCACATGACAAGCACTCTCACCAGGACTGTATAGCAGTAGCAACATTTCTTAGGAATAAAAATATATTCTGGCAAGTTTTCCTTTATCATCCAGAGCATGCACCGCTGCTGAGGTTACATGCAGGCACTACCCCTCTACACAAAGGCGAGTCCACATGATCTTAAAAACGCAAGGCAAGAATGCTATTGATCATTGCTTTTGAGTGTAAGAAACATACATAAGAAACTTGAAGGAACAGTCAACAACACAAGTAAGCAGGCTTCCAAAGAGCCCCTAAAAAGAACTCTTTAAAAATTGGATTTTTAATCCATGTGGAAAAATCTCGTCAAATCCACTAGAAAGTGACCAGATCCTACAACAATCTTTATTCTAGCATCATGGGGGATGGCTAATATTTGCAGAGAATAAAGTTAGCCACCCTGGGCTGTATACTGTATGTACCTTGTGAAAACCTTTACCAAGGTATTTCCTCAAGGATGAAGAATCGTTAAAAACACCAAGAACTGTCACACTGATTAAAATTCATCCAAGAATCATCACAAGAAATTTTCATTCACTGTCTACAAAACTCCTTTTATTCATGCTCTCTTTCCCACTACCACACTGGCACACTTTTCTCTTAAGCTCTTTCTCTCACCTCTCTTATTTTTTACTATAAAAACCTTGCCAGAACAAAAAATAGGCATTCAAGAAAGTCTTTTTCAAGAACGCAGATGTAACTTTCAGATTTATGCCTAATGGGAAAAGATGGATAATACTACTGTATACAAATAAAGGTAAGGGTAACATCAACTACCTTAGTTACTCTCCCAGCAGCTGGGCCATTTACAAACAGAAAACTATGAGGAAACCTAAGGGGAATTTCTATAATTCTCCCATTTTGGCTGATGATGGTAACCCAACCAGTGGCAAGAACAAACAACAGCACCTCAGTGCCACTCCCAAACCCAGTAAAATGGGAAGGGGTAGCATCAGCAAAGGCATCTGACCATGCTAAACCCAAATTGGACAACAGTCAATGGATGGAGGAGTTGAAAGAATATCTTGGGGTGTTACCATATATAACAGAGATAAGTACTAGAATGAAAGGAAGAAAATACAAAAAATACCTACCCAAACCACTTCCTTCTGGATTACATGCTAACAAAAATCAGTTTCTTGCTAATCATCATCATCTTCATCCAAGGTGAAGTCATATGGCTGAAATGCTTTCCTAATTTTACCACAGAGAATTGTATCTTCCTCCTGTGAACTCTTGCATTCTCGCCAGTCAATGCGTTCAGGAATGTTCAGAATTGGAGGACTGGCCAGCGCCTCTCTGAAAATTTATTCCAGTTAATTAAGTATTACTACAGTATACATCTAGAGAAATATCATATAAAAAATACTATTATGCTATGAACATTATTCTCCTGATTATAAGAACACTGAATTTTGAAACAGATTAATAAGTGACCAATAATACAATTATTTGTAGGGGTCGCCACTTAGTGGTGAAGTAGTGTTGCCTACACTGAGAAATCATGCTTATTCTTTCTGGCTTCTACCTTGGCTAATACCATGATTACATATGGATGGAAGAGGAAGTCCAAAGGGTGTGTGGGTGTAATGTGTCAAATCTATGTATCTTGAATACCCTTTTAATACTGTTGCAGCTTTTTCCTAGCAAACACTCCCAAATCAAATACAACCAAGCCACAATCTGTCCAACTTCATAGCTCCTCTCACCTTCCAAACTGTAGTGGAAAGTTCTTCTTGATTCGATGATACAGTTTCTCTCCAGTGGGTAGCTCAGCATAGAAGAATGGTGTGCCTGGTTGGGCAATCTGAGAGATGTTTGACATCTTTGGGATCTCATCAAGCTCAATGCTATGACTCTCAGCCAAATCCTGAGGAAAAATGTACTGAATCAAAATTTATACTATTACCTTCAGGAAATTGTGACAGTCCCATATAGTGCAGATAGCCTCTGGGACTAGGACCTACCATGTTGAACAAGGATGAACTGGGAATGTGGCCAATTTATGATGATGAAGTGAATAGGAGCTAAAACAATTACTACTTTGGTATACAGTCTTTAGAAGTTAGGTAGTCCAACCAGTCTCCGACAGCAGTGAGTGCTATAGACCCTTTTTGATGGACTACCAATCTGATTATTGTACTGTACTAACTATACTGGTACTGTATTTCATATCTGACACTAATGTTATTGCAGGATTCTTTTCAAATAACTTTGTTCTCTGTATATTTCCTTCAGTAAACATCCAAGGATATAACTATACAGTACATCAGATGGAGCAAAATTTTATTGAAGAAACACATTATCTCTCAATCCACTTTTAAATATAATGGTTTATTATTTTACCTTTATCACCCAGCCCCCACCAAGGGCCTGGTATGCCAACAACCCAGACACAAACAGAGGGCTTGAAATACTTTGCCAAACGGACAACCTCATTACATTAAACAACACTCACCCGGCCCTTTTACAACCATCATCACCTGACATCACTTTCTGCTCCCACAACCTCACCCCCAGACATAACATACCATAACATAATTATAATATTTTTAATTAAAAAATCAGCTTAATGAATGACAAAAGACAGGACCAGTGACATCAACAGGAACGTACCATGAAAGCCTCCAGCACGTGAGTTGAAGTCTGGTCAGGCACCGGCACCACTTGAACCTGGAGGTGCTGCGTGCGGTAGTTGCGCTCAAAGAAAACAACACGCTGCTCTCTCTCACGGAACATCTCATTTAGAGCTGCCTTGTACCTCTCCACTTCTGCAGGCATGGATGATGGTGTGCAAATAAAATTAAGTGTCAGTTTCTTTTTTAGTCACAGTGAGCTACGATAAGACATCTATACAATATACTTTACACTGTTCACAGCAAATATCATTATCACTAATTCACTACTATGCTATACAGTATAAGATGATATAATATTCTGTTATTCTGATATCCTCATCTGTATTGTTTACTATTCTGCCAAACATAACTTTAAGTTTCTTTTCTTTGTAGCTCAGTTGGCTCTAACTTAATTAATACTGTTTAATAACCACTGGTACAACATAATTTACTCACACTAAATAAAAGGGGACAATTTACATCCAACAACAAAATAATCTTTCAGAAGATCTCAAATATTTTGGTTCATCAAGCCAACTTGTACAACATATGATATACAATACACTTTCATTAAACATGCATAAACCCACGTTAATTTTACAGGGTCAAAGCCTTTATAGTACCTACTTTCTTTTGGGTGAATTCCTCCAAATTATCCTATACCAGAAAATATATCACCTCAGTATATGTTTTGGAGATCTGTTCAGTTGCTATGTGTGGAGGAATCAGTAACCATTGAATTCACTCAAAATTAATAAACTTAATAATAACACATCGTGAATTAAAATGAACAAAATGCAAGACATACCTTCCTGGGCTTCACTGTCCAGGTCAGATGTACTCTGAAGGTGTGTTATGGGTAGGATGAGGAGGTGGAAGGGCACGAGACCACCCTTGGCCAGTGCCAGGTAAACATGTTCACCCACACTCACCACCAGATGCTTCTCTACCTCTGCAGAACTCAGGCAGAACCAGCATGGACCTAAACATGGCAGAACATTATTATCATCAAACATAAATGACTACACCCTAACATCATAAGAGATCAAGGGGCAGAAAAAGAAATATAAGAATAAAGTTGAACAAGATAACAACATACATTCTGATGATACCATAACACAACACAACTCACTTGTTGGCTTTGGAGGTAACCTTTTCCTTTCCCCTCCATCATCTCCCTCTTTCCTTCTCTTCCCTTGCTTATCCCCAGACTTAGTATTCATGTCATAGAAGAACTGAACACTACCTCTGTCAGTCTCACTCTGGAAAAGTAATATAATTACACATATTATGTTGTGGAAATGGACACTACAGCCTACTCTTTATGTCACAGATCCCTTCACTGTGCTTCAATTTACTTAACACAAAACTGAGAGAATACTTTTTTTGTCAGTATACATCTGAATGAAAATCATACCAAACCTTTTTGGGTTGTTGGGGAACATTATCCTTGGTATAAGGACACTCAGTGACATCAGGTGGCTGCTTTGTGAACTCAGCCTCATCACAGTGAATCATGGGGGTTATGTTGAAGGCATACAGCCACCTCTGCTGGTCTTCATTTCCAACGCCGGCTACTCCAATGAACCGAGTCACATTCCGGGTTGGTTCAATTAGCACTTTGTGATTCCTGGTTGAAAGATTGTGTATATAGGACATGAATAAATGTGTTAGTGTCTAGTTTCTGTGAGGAAACAAGGGGTCATTCTACATGATTGAATGAATCATATAAGCTCTCTGCTTTATCTTATATTTCATAAAAAGTTATGAGCATACACTACCATTATATCTATAAAATATCTATAAAAGTGGTTAGAGATGAGGAAGGAAGACAGGAAAAATTACCTATATACAGACAGTGGATAACAAAATAAGTACTGGTACTGTACAAGAAAACCTATACTCACAGCATGCATTTATTAAGCCATAGCAACAGTTAAGATAAATAATAACATATGCATTATAGTACAAAAAATAAGAAATGTGTGCCACAAAAATGTTGAGCAAGGTGGGGATTTATATCCCAGTTCTGTCAATGGCATTAATTTTATAACAGTCTGTCAGGGAAGTTGTTGATCAAATTTCATAACATTAATTTTATCAGACTATTTTTTTGGAAATTAAAGATATTAGTTCCTTATACAGTATTACAGTACATCTATTACACTGATTTTTTTTTTCTACTGTTAATGTTTTTTCAGACAGTTTTCAAGACCCTGTGTTTTATTTGCTCACCTATATGGTAAGCGTTCAAAGAAGACATCAGCCAAGCCAGCAAAGTGGTAGCGTGGACGGACTTTGAATGCCAGGCGAGACACAATGTTAGATCCTGAAGATTCGGGATCATATCCATCCTGAAATTGGTTATAATTTTGATGATTACTAGATAGTACCAGTCCCATTTAATCCTAATTCTAAATTTATAATACACGATACCATACACAAATACTATCATCTTCCTCACCCTGCCCACCCCAAACTAGTCTCCAGAAACACATCCATACTCAAATCACTCATTAGTCCATCCAAACACTCAAAAACAACACCCAGCAGCATGCACGACCTCCTGACATCCACCCATCTGAGTCATCCCTTCCCCGTGAGGACATGAGTCCACCTGGCTAAGATGTGGTGTGGCCACCACCCAGCCCTTCTGACATATCAGAAGAAGCTGGATGGAGCCATTGTAAATACCTGTCCGGGATGCAACACAGCACCCCATTCTATTTAACACATTATGGAAGACTGCAATGCACACAACCACATTTACCAGTAACACAACATACACTCTCTGAGGGCACCATATTAGGGTCATAACCATACTGTGCACATTAGACATGAAAGTGCAAATGTGGTTAAAAATATGCTTTGTCATTCGGTGTCTGGGTCCCCAATGCATGTGTATTTATAGTACAGTATTGCTCTTGATAGCTAGGATAAGCCTCAATTGAGGTAGACAGAACTCGGCAGAGGTGGGAGGTTTTTGAGTGAACTAAAATTATTCAGTTAGATATTCATTCTCTATAAAGTACTTGTAGAATAATAATTACTATGCATTTCAGCGCCGGTCAGACGTTGTTTTTCGCAAATATCTCCTAAACGAATCGTTGTATCAATATAATATTTCAGCACACTATCTTTAACACCCGGGCCTAGTTTATGTATGACATACTGTACCATATTACTATATGTGTTATTTTAGGAGTTTACTGAGTGATATTAAGCCTAATCCAGTCATCATATCTATGGTGTTATAGAGAATCGGACGAGTGTGGGGTACTCATGTAACCCCTCCACCAACATCCCAAACACCCCCACATCACTCTTTCCTTCCCTACCCCACACTTTCCTTCGAATGCGTCAATATGACTGGCCAGCTTTGTGATATTTTTCACGAGTAAACTCCTCGCATAACAAATATAG
The DNA here is from genome assembly GCA_034508575.1 of Petrolisthes manimaculis. Taxonomy (NCBI): domain Eukaryota; kingdom Metazoa; phylum Arthropoda; class Malacostraca; order Decapoda; family Porcellanidae; genus Petrolisthes; species Petrolisthes manimaculis. The sequence goes on along the minus strand of JAWZYT010000426.1, from coordinate 121,970 downwards.
GAATATGGTATGTCCGCCATAAATTAGGCCCCGATGTTAAATGTAGTGTGCTGAAATATTATACGTATACAACGATTCATTTAGGAGATATTTGCAAAAAACAGAGTCTGTCTGGTGCTGAAACAAATAGTAAGTTTATGGAAATCCCATCACAAACAGAACCTGTCAACCAGGATAATTACACTACTGTACAATAATTACCACAACTTACAGCTGCCTTTGAGAAGTTGCAGATGGAGGTTGGCCACTGACTTGTGATGAGAATATCTATGGCTTGTTTACTTGTGATTTGAGTCTCAAGAGATGTCACATCTTCAAAGCTGAATGTGTTGCAATTTTTGTCTCTGCTACTTGACTCAACACCACTCAGGTACATTATCTTGAGGCCACTGCTGCATGGATAGATACCTTTGGGACCTGTGGAAATGTATCATATTATGACACACGTTTATATCATTCACTTGGTAATCTAAACATTTTCAAAAAATAATAACACCATATGTATAATTAGAAACTAAAACAGAAATATTATTTGTAAAAAATAGTTATCTACCCTACTGATAGACATTAGTATCAAGTAAAGCCTCTTTACAACTTTCCATTTTGGGTTATTTTGGATTGGCAGGTTTGATATAGAGGTCGTAAAGTGCCAGAAGGTGACAAGAGAGGTGAGACAACAAGCAGAAAGGAAATAGAATTAAAAGAGGGACAGTTGAATAACTGAAAGTGACTGGGGCCGAAGGGGCGCCAAAACTCTTAAAGTATTGCCCACATCACAGACAATAACCCCCAACAGGGTGGATTGGCAGGGAATGATCCTTCTCTCCTCCTACCTGGCCACTACATCCCATTAAGGTACTTTGAGCAACAAAATGATTGTTTTTAATTTATTGCTTTACTATATTGTGGACACCAAGAGGATGGTAACTTTTTTCGTTATCAAAATAGAAACTGATCGATTCCCATGATGATTATCAACTCATTATGAAAAGCATTTATTTTCGACTTTTTGAAAAATCATTAAATGATAGTTTAATTTTCCCCAACAGTAATGTGTCATAGATGTAACAAAATACAGATTAATTTGTAGCCTCAGAGTTAATAACAGCACTTCACAGGTACTGTACAGCCACAAAACAATTTTGACTTACCCAGGTATATAATGTTTTCACAGAGTTCACATCCTTTCAGGTCAGGGTAGTACGGAGCCAGATCTGGGTGGCTTGGACCCAGAATATATGTTGGTAATGGTGCTGAAAGTGAAAATAGATTAGTCTAAATTTTCATAGGGTGGTAATGATATGTGAATAATACATTTAATAATACAATTATACAGAGCAAGTCATGGTTAAAAAATAAAATAAAATGTATTATTTATTTGCAGGCTGAGAAAAAATATGTCTATATGAGAAGTAATTCTTGGTGGAAATTTTCTAGGAGTTGTTAGAAATTTTTAGCCTTGGTAAGTTTCACATCATTAACAATATCGTACCAGTATACTTTAATGTATAGTATTTCGAGGTTGAGAACCAAGGTATTAAAGTTTAAGCCATCCAGACATCACAAGGTTTTGAGTAAGATGACTAGACAGAAACTACAGTACTGTACTGCCAAAGAGCAAGTGAAGTCCAGTGTCTTTGCCAATAACATAAGTGCAGTCTCCACATAGTACTTTAAAGGAAGGTGCTCATGTTGGTAATATAGAAGGCTACTGACTCCTCCAAAGTTTCCAAATAGTACTTTAAAGAAAGGTGCTTGTATTGGTATTAGGCCTATGGAAGGCTATTGATTCCTCCAAACAATACCAGAAAACAAATGCCCTCAGTGGTACTAATAGGGGATATATTTCTTTGCATAGTTTGGAGGTATCATTGACCTTCCAACTCATCGACAAGAAAACCTTCCCTTAAACCTTCAATAAGGCAAAAACATTTCAAGCTATCCCAATAAAACCAAATCAGTAAATACTGTAATTCCATTACCTTTTGCATCACCTCTCTTGTATGGAAGCCATTGTGTGTTGTCTTCACCAAAAAAATCTCCAACACATAACAGCATAGAAAATGGACCACTTTTCTGATTCACCGATGACACTCGTTTATACAACTGATTCAAATTTCCTCGGACATCTCCACACACAAGGCTGAAAAGGAATTATATTTGTTGATCCTCTATCTTAATGTAAAATTGCATTAAAATATTACACTAAAAACGACACTTGGGGTCTACTAGCCCACCAGTAGCCATCAGAGGATGTCTGCAACACATACAATGGCTAATTTGGTACTGTACTGGGTAATCAAGCAGTCTCAGTTCCAGTAAACACCCACCATTCTTGCAATGGTGCAGTCAGCCTTGTATCTCCTATGGCACAGAGGGAGAGTGAGGGTTGGGGACTCGGCTCTCTAACAATGACTTATAAAGGTTCAAATAGCCTCAGAGCTGGACCCCTTGCTTTCAGGGGTCCTGCATTGGTGATCGAACCTCCCTACCCCTTGTAAAAATGGAAATGGAGTATTGATAATGTATTATTTACTTGTTTTTTCCCCCAATCCTTTTTTGGGGTCAAACATGGTCTAAATGTACTGTCACCTTTATAATAAAAAATATAAGTTAGGAAAAATTTTGTTTTCCATTTCTGTGGCTCAACTTAAACATTACCCAAATTTTAAGATACAACATTTCTGTAGGGGAGGGAGGAACTGAGGTCGGGCGGACAGTGAAATAACGAAAGGGCATATATGCAGTTGTGTAGGCTATATTGAGCCTGACCCACTCAATCGGGATACTTTTAGCTACTATTCACAGAATCTAATATATTTCTAAAGGTACCGAAGGAAATTAGGTTAGGTCCCGAAGGTAGCCACAGTCTACAGTAGGTTAGGTCAGGGTATTTCATCTGGTGATCGAAAAATTAATTATCCCATTTTAACATTATTGAGTTTCCCACCCAATTGGGCTACTTATTGTACAGTCGGCACAAAAAGTCTCGTTACCACCCCTATGTTAATTTTAACATCGGGAAGCACGGTAGGATTGGTACAGTACTCCGCTGACTGGACAGCCGTGCCTCATGTCATCCGAGATGGCTATCGTCTTTGCCCCTTTGATAATATGCAGGCCGCAGCAGTGACAGCTTTTTTATATCAAAAGTTTAGTGGATTTTAAACTAAATTTTGAGTGTTCAACTATTTAACTATTCATTATCAAACATAAGGAAATACATTTGAGTATTTTAGATCAAGAATTATCATGAAATACCCAGAAAAAGTTGCACTGGGGAAAGAACGTCATTCCTACTTGCCTGGTCATTAAACACTGATGGGCACGGATAGTGATGGAGGTATATAAGGCACTCGTATCACACCTGACTCACCAGTCAGGTGTACCACCATTACATCACACTGTTAAAAGGATTATAACGAAACTTTTTTTGCCAACTGTACATTCTTCATACGATTTCCAAAGTGTGTACAAATTAGCCTAAATCTTGGATGTATCCCTGTATCTGGCAACACTGCACGCAGAGGCGGGACATCGTAAACCCTCTAGGAAAGCCGCACACCCGTTTCAAAGTAAATGTATACAAAAGTAAATACATACAAATAATATTAATTCTTTTTACGTATTTCCACAAAAGAAAACAGTCTACAAAATAAAAAGAGAACAGAAACGGGCAATTTCGGTTCTCTGAAAGTGTGAAATCGAGGATGCAGACAATTCAATATTTACCGTTATTTCCCGGTAGTTTGCCCAGGTTAGGTCCCGGTAGTCTGCTGTGGTCTAGGTTAGGTTAGGTAAGGTCAGGCTAATTTCAAAATGCCCCATTTGAATATGCTCTATCTTGAAAATGGGGCATAAGCGGAGGAAACTAGGGTATTTATTGAAAGATTAACCGTTTTGAAAATAGTTTTAGAATGGTCTAAATAAGTGGGTAATGAAGGTAGAAAAACCTTAATTTACGTAATAACGGTAATTGTTTCAATATTTACCTATTGGTTTACTAAGGATTTCTAATGTCGAATAGTAATGTTAAACCTACGTTAGTTACCAAATCAAAAGCTTTCTGGCCACCAAACTAATAACTTTACATTAAAATAAGAAAAAATATATATCACATCTTATAAATTAGTTACCAAAATCAAAAATCTTCCTGGCCACCAAATTAATATATTTACAATAGAATAAGAGTTAATAAATATCACATCATGACCTTGTACTTACATCTTTTCTCTTTTGCTGGCCATATTCTCTAAATTTCCATGTGAGGAAGGATAATTTACACTTTTTTTAAGATGACGAGATCAAATTTGCTTCTGCTGCTCGCCTCTCTAGAAACAGAATGTAAACACTGTCTCTGATTGGCTAAGCAGTGACCCTCTTAGTCCTGATTGGTTACTGGACACTGATGCTGATTGGTGGGGTCTTTCCGTTTCCATGGCAACCGTATATGTTTATATACAATATACACATGTTAGTGATGGTCTGTGGTGCTTGTATGTCCAAGAAAACTTCCTCACTCTTGTTAAAACTCATTTGGTAACTGCATAGGCCTACATAGCCTTGTGTTGATAAAAAAAAAGATAGTATACTTTTGGTACATTACAGCATCTCGATATCTCCAAAGTATGTTAGGAAACAGAACCAGCAAAAGAACAAAACTAATGGTGATCAGTTACTTGAACTAGATTGGAGGAATCATTAAATTTGCTCCAGATTTACCAACACTGTACTTCCAGCTTAAAGTAAAAATGATCTTGCTACTAGTACGGTGACATTTCTGTATAAGAATCCTACGGGAGGAGTGAAATGCTTGGACATGGACTGATAAATTGGTGGGGATTTTCACCTCCTGTTGATTTACTAAGCTACAATAATGGTAAGCGTATTTAATATTTACCTAAACGTAAAGAATCTATCTCTAGAGCTATAATAGGATCTTTCAGTGTTAGAACTTATCATCATTATCGATACCACGTTTCCTGTTATATTTTTCTTCTAACAAGTGGTGAGTTTCAGAGTCAGAGGTGAAACAATGTGATCAGAATACGGAAGTGTCCAGTAAATTATATAGGTCACACTCACATTCAATCCCAATTTCAATCCCATGAAAAATATCAGCTGCCTTCATCAAGTTTTTACATCCACGACCAATGTTACTTCACTTTGCTTATAAAATAGATGAAAGGAGTCATTTTTAAAACTAGGTTATCAGACCAAATTAACATACATTCCTCCAAGCAAGCAAATCTCTTCCACCCTTGTCTGTCCAGTGCAAGTTATAATTATCTTCTGCATGTGAATAAATTATTGTCAGTGTCACAAAATAGTGTCTTAAATTATAATAATCACCGTAGAGTACATGTTTATTTTTAAGCTTATAACTTTTAATACTGTTTGTTATACTTTAGAGCCTGGACTTGAGAAGGGGATGGTGCAAGTGGCAGTGGTTGGCGCTGGTGACCCTCGCCACTTATTGCTCACTCTGGCCAGGGGAGGAGCTCGAGGCAAACACCTCAGGGTAAGTCTTATGTACAACTGCAATCATTTCACGTATATCACAATGCAATCGGAAAACTTCGACTTTTCCAATATGTTATCTATAATGAATGGGTATTGTCTGCAGAGATGTGGGCAGTACTTAAATGGATTTGATGCCTCTTCGGACCCGAGCCAATACCTTTACTCTTTTCAACTGTCCTTCCTTCCCTTCATATTCCTTCGTGTTTATCGTCTTTCTTCTCAGTTTCCTTCACCTTTGTAGTACAAGGTCTTTCTTCCTTCTTTCCCCTTTACTGAATCAAACATATAGGCTACAGTACTGTAATGGAAATGGTTTCAAATAAAACTATAAACGCAGTGTCGTGTTGTACTGGTAGTGGCATTTAACTGAATATATCATTTTCTGGACTCTGATACCTATGACATAACTATACAGTGAGATATGATTACTTAGGGCCAACATTTAACACATGTTTATGGTGACTCAGATGTATGTGATTGAGGCCCAAGTGGAGGTGTATGCCAGGTTACTACTGCTGGTGGGGACGGCGCTGCAGCTTGGCCTGGGACTAAGGGAGAGGGTTAGTTTACTTCTCGACCTGTGGGCCAACCTATACCTCAGGCCTACCTCAAGGACTTACCTCGAACTCACGGCTCGCAGACTGGCAATGTAGGAACAATTTGATTAATGCTATTTATTATATCTTCTAATTCACTTGCCTGAGAGAACTGTCTTATATAATTTGTGATGGGAGAAATAATGATCTAGAATCCCCCTTCAAAAACTTAATTAAAAACCCACATTTCTCCTTGCTAGTAAAAAAATAGTGTAGACTCTTCATGTCTTAATGATAATGCAGTGCTATCTTTTTCTATTGTGGTTCTTACTGACCATCGTCATAGTATCTGGTTTCCCTTACCCCTTTATCACACCTTTGCTACATATTTTAGAATTTTTTGTCTTAATTTAATCATACATACAACCAACCATAAATAGCTTAATTAATATCAGATGGGAAAGATCCAACCACGCATGGAGTTATGGGAAATTACACTGTCTTGAAATTCTTCTTCTATGCGTCATACAAGGAAGTAATAATATTGTCCCAAACCACCACTTAACAGGTCGGTGACAGATCCTGGTCAGTACTGTAAGCTGGTGGGTTTGGTGAATGCTGCCCGCCTCAAATACCGAGAGAGAGATGCCCTTGATGCCGTGTTTCGCTCCTGGTATACACTCACCCCGGCTAAGTATGATCCCTCCTTGGCTTGGTGAGCAACACATTAGTTTTCACCAGCAGTTATAATGAAGCAACAACCCCACATCCCCCCTCTCCCTGGATAAGCAACACGTTATCCATCAAGAAGTATAGAATCTTATATATATCGTATAAAACTACTATTGGTTCTTCATGTGGCCATTATTTTCTATAGTACAGTACCTATGTATATTTCGTGCATGCGTAAATAAGGGACACTAAAGTTGTGACGGTACTTGAGTGAAGAGCACATTAATGAAGGTAAGGTATCAATCATCTAGTAACAGACCTGAAAAAAAAGAGTTGTCTATTTTGGGTCAATTAACAACAAATTGTAATATCCTTTTCTTTTCTTTTCTTTTCCTTTTTTTCAACACATGTATAGGGACACACGACAGCGACAGCTCCTGGGTACACGTTACGACAACAAACAAGCCGAGGCAGACTGGGCTTGGCACATGCGACTAACTTTTCGTATCCAGAAACTTCATCTTGCCATCCACAAACCAGACGCCTCTAAAGGGGACAGAGATGATGAGGAGACACTACAAGAGGATGGGTATGTGGGAGTGAGTGATGCCTGGGGTCGGGAGTTTCTAACCTGGCGTGGATCAGGTCGTGCCTTCACCATAGCCACCGACAACACTGCCACCCTCGCCAACACATCACTGGCTTCAGGTACAGTCACGAACACTAATTAAACACGTGTTTCTGTGTTGGTATATAATTATAGTGGTAGTGGTGACTGTACATAGTAATAGTGTTAGACTGACGTGTTTCTGTGTTGGTATATATAGTGGTGGTGGTGGCTGAAGGTGGGACAAGACACCGACGAGTGGGTTACTGGGGTGACTTACTCTCTGGCCCCTTCCCTGCCCTTGCCCTTGCCTCACACCTCTCCCTGGTCAACAAAACACAGAATGGTCGGGCCACGGTGGTAAGATACACTATTCTTTAGTTTATATCCTTTAGTAACATTAATACAGTAAAATCCAGTGAACTACAAATAAAGAAGATTTACATTTATTTTTTGCATTCTCAGAACCGAGGAGAAATAGGTTATGGAACTGCTTGCATTGTTTGTGGGGTTAACTCCTTCGTCCTATAGGGAGTATAGAAATAAATAATTATGCAAAGTTTGACTCTTTAAAGGCTGACAATGACTTAGCATGCATTTGTCATTATGAATACTGCACATTGCTCATGAATATTGTAACACATAAGATGGGAGACGAAATTCTTGTTTATTTGTATAGGCTGATTGACAATTTTTTACTTTTCTTTCATCAGAGTGGAAGCGAATTGGCTCTGCGACAACTGGAGTACATCTTGCACCAGTTACTGAGTGAATATATGGAAGGGGAAGAGGTGCAAGGAGGGCAGAGTATTAAACATGTACTGGATAAGACGAAGAGGTGTGTTATTGTTAAGGATGTTGGTAATAGTGAACACCAACAGGGAGAGGGAAATAATCTGGGAGTGGAGAGGGTCCAAGAATTACAAACCAGCCAAGTAGAAAACAAATATAACAAGAAAGACGAAGAAGGGAGAAGAGGCAAGGAAGAAGAAATGGTAAAACATGTGGTAAAAGAGGAAAACAGAAAGGAAGGAGAAACGGAAGATGGAGGTGGAGAAGAAAGGAGCAAGAAAGAAGAGGATAAAGGCAAAGAAGAAGCAAGGAGTCACGTCGAAGAGGGAAAAAAGCAGGAAAGAATAGAAAGGAGCAAGGAAGAAGAAGGAAGGAATAAGGAAGAAAAAAGTAAGCAATATGGCGTGGATAGAAGCAAGGAAGAAGAGGAAAGGAGCAGGGGAGAAGAGGAAAAGAGCAAGGAAGAAGGTGGAAGAAGTAAGGAAGAAGAAAATAAACAAGATGACGTGGATAGAAGCAAGGAAGAAGTGGAAAGGAGCAGGGGAGAAGAGGAAAAGAGCAAGGAAGAAAAGGAAACAAGCAAAGAAGAAGAGGGAAAGAATCAGGAAGAAGAAAATAAGCAACAAGAAGAAAAGAGAAGCAAGGGAGGAGAAGAGGAAAGAAGTTTAGATGAAGAAAAAGATCAGCAAGATGAAGTGATCCAGGGAAAGGAGGAAAGGAGCCAGAAAAATGAAGATAGCGATGGTAATAAAACAAGAGAGGAAACGAGCCATAGAAATGAAAACTTCAACCAAGAGCGACAAGAGACTAATAAGGCACCGGTAGCGAAGTCACACCTAATGCGCAAGAAAGGTTTCGTGGTCCAGAGAAGAAGTAAAGATATACATGGAAAGCCAATGGGAAAAGAGCCTCCACCAACACCGAAGCAGGAGAACTTGATGTGTCAGACTGAAGGGATGAGTACTACTAGGAAAACTTTTAAATGCAACGCTACTGCTGACTTAGAGGGTCTAAACTATTGGGAAGTAGCAGGAAACTCGAAAATAAACCCCCATGGAACTCAACCTCACGCTGTTAATGATTCACAACAAGGTCACGAAAGAATCAACACTGGAAGAGCAAAGGATGGTGGTATCTCAGAGGACGAGGTGAAGATCTTGGGATTCCAGCGTAGCCACAGTCTTGATCAAACTACAAGTGTAAGAGAAAAGGTTGATAAAGGCCCCGCGAGGCGCTGTAGGTCCACGGGCGAGTATCCTACAGCAATGCCACGGCGAAAGAAGAGTTCCGTGGAGGGAGGTCGTCCTTACTTCGACTACTTGCAGCTGGAGGGAGTTGAAGTCATCTTGTTGTCTCCTTCTCGTCTTAGTGATCTCTCATCGCTCCACGAGGTATATACAAGACTTTAATGTTACGTGTTATTGTTATATTATTTACTGTTACGTGTTATTGTTATATTATTTAATGTTATGAGTTATTGTTATATTATTTAATGTTACGCGTTATTGTTATATTATTTCTTATAAGGACATAGATCTTCGTGACGCTAAGTTTTCGGTATTTCTATGTAGTTGCTTTTATATTTATTCATTGGTTCTGTTTCCTGGCATACTTTGGAGAAATCAAGACACTCCAATATACTAAAAGACGTGTATTACCCTTTTAAGGGGATCGTATACTTTTGATAGATTGGAGTGCCTTGATTCCTCCAAAGTATGCCAGGAAACAGACCCAGATGAAGAAAAATAATAATATCCTGTTACCTGGAATAGTTTGGAGAAATGTTTTGCTCCAGATTTACCAACACTGTACTTCCCCCCTTAATTAATGTAGGTTGAGGGTGGATTGGACGTTGTTTACCTGTCAGCAGCCACGGCCCATCTGCTCAACCCTTCCCTCCTCACCTCACACCTCCGTCCACACTCCACACTCATCCTAGAGACAGTTCAGTGAGTAGCATTAGTTTGTACCCAGAGTAAACTATTCCTTCTCTACTTTATTCCTACTACTAATAGGCTACTACCTCTCTACTTTATTACTACTACTACTACTGTTCCAATTCTACTTCAAGTATTCCTATTCTACCTTACGTAATCCTATTTTACCTCACATATTCCTTCTCTATCTCACGTATTCCTTCTCTACCTCAAGTATTCCTTCTCTACCTCATGTATTCCTATTCTACCTCAAATATTCCTGTTCTACCTCAAGCATTCCTACAGGGCCTTCTAGGACTCGGGCGGTCTTTCATCCTCGAATCTTTTCACAAGGTTAATATTAATCCCGGAAGTCACACGCCAAACAGATAATTTAACGTATAGTTCTTGGCTGTTTTTTTTTTTAATTGCTCACTGCTTCATAATTCAGAGAACTTGAGGGTCAAGTAAGTAACCCCAAGTTCTTCAAATAAATTTCAAGAGAGTGACTAAAGTTTGTCCCTCAGAATGTTCCCGGAACTGACTGACAACCAGGTGAAGGCGTACGAGGCTCAGGTAACGACCACAGCGGAGAAGTCAGGTTGGGTGAGGAGCGGACCTGACCCACTCTGTCATCTTACTTTCCGCAGGTGAACCACATCACCTGGATCTCTGTGGCGGACCTCAATGTCGAAGAATATAAATACCTAGATTTTAGATAATCAACATCACTCACTCCACCTGGCAGGAAGGTAACACGAAACACAGAGAAACAGTTTTACTGGAACGCTTCAGTAAATTTGTTGTAGTGAATAATAAGGCACCAGCATATATAATATCAAGTAGCACGTAGAACTATTTTATTCAGAACTGTAAGATCAACCACAGCTGTCTAAAGTTGTAAACACTGACGACTTGGTGCCTTAAATACCCTTAGATATTATGGATAGTAATTAATGTAAAATTAATATAATCCACCCTCTGCAGGAAATACCAGGAAGTATTGCAGTACAATTGGACAATCCGACTCTTACAAAAAATATATAGAAATTGTTGTTTTGAATGTCTTTAGCAAGTTAATTAATCTTTAGGTAATGACAGATAACTTTTCCTATGTTCCATTCTTATCAGACACGGAACAGTATTATCATATTACAGTATTATCTGGTCTAGGACATAGTTAATTTGGGCTTTCTATGACCTGCTGTAGATAATAATTCAGAGACTTAATTAATCAGAATGTAAAAATGTAAAAACTAATCCACAGGGTGAATAGAAAAAACCGAATCCTAAGATTTCGTCTTCATTAATATTTTTTATTAGTGCCGTAGTCTGCACGTGTAAAACTGACGAAAATCACAGATGAAGAGTTTATGTAGCATCGGATAAGCGAGTTGCAGGAGTTGCATTGTTACCCTGATATACACTGACTGGCAAAGGCAAAATACACTTGTATGATATCACATATGTGCAAAGCCAACCTCTGTATGACGTAATTTACCCATACAGAATAATGACCATTATAATTAGAAGTACAGTATTGTTACAGGGTATTTACTACTTAAGTGGGTAATTCTTTTATGGAACTTTGGAGTGCCTTGATTCCTCGAAAGTATGCCAGGAAACAGGACCAGAATAGTAAAAAGTAATGGTGTTCTGTTGCTTGGAATAGTTTGGAGGATTCAGTTGCTCCAGAATTACCAATACAAAACTTCCCCCTTAAGCTGACATACAAACCTCTGATAGGGTCGGGGAGAGACGGTGATGCTATTTCCCACACTGGCTGATCAGTGAAAGAACTTCACTTAATCATGAGTGACATCCTCAACACAAGAGAAATTAGGAAAACAATATGGTAAAGAACCTTGAAGAATATGAAATGTATGTTTTTGAATAATTTATTTAAAGAAGGAAATGAGAGACATACTGTATATAGGGAGATTAAAGGAAGATATTATATGTCACTCACATTGCTGGTAAGACTGTGATGATCTAACATATGTTGTGACAGAAAGAATAATAATAGCAAGCAATGGAGGAAAGACAAAAGAAATAAAAATATCCTTAAATAGTGTTGCAAATGTGAAGATAACAAACAGGGCAAAGAGGAAAGGGTCAGAAAAGAAAAGGAGCAAAGTCAAGGTAGAAACCAAGAGGCAAGGTAGGAATAGACGAGAGGAGTGGTCTGGATCAAATAAGACAGGACTCGGCGAGAAAGAATATAAGAACATAGGATTGGAGAACACTGCATAAGGTCTGTGGTTCCAGCTCTGGGCTGCTCCTGAAGGGAAAGGGTATAGGAATGGATTAGGCAGGGTAGAGCAGGGTAGAGAAAGTCAATACAGGTCAGGTATGATTATATGGATCGAAATAGGAGCTACTTACCTACAGAACACACTCCAGGAAAGCAGGGAAAGAATGATGTCAAAATTGCACTCACCCTTCTAATACTACAGTATGCTGCACTACTTGTTGGAGATGCTCAAGTTTGTAAAGTAAGTAGTAGATAATATTATTTAGTGTAGTTTATTCATAGGGATGATGCACGGACTGTACTCGTTCCTTTAATTAACACCAAGCACTTTTGGGAAGTTGCTCAGAGTAAAATGGGTACAAAATTTAGAGTAGTTATGAGCAGAGTAGTTGTATGAAAGGGTATCTCAATAATAGCATCCATCATCCTTGTAACACTTAGAGTGCATTTCATGTTTATTAAGGAAAAATGCACCAGTTCCCACATCTAATTCTTATTTACTTTTCCTTCGGTAGCCATTTGAAGGTGAAACTGAGGTCAGTTCTATCACAAATATAAAACTGATTAACAAAAGACAATTTATATACACTGACAACTTTGCGAAAGATTATTATTAAAGATCTGAAAGCAACTTGAAGGGGACAGGTGCATTTTCGTTAGGAGAGTAAAAAGGCACCATGCTCAGTTAAAGTAAAGTAAGGTAGAGTAGTTGGTGTTTAGAAGTAAGGGAGTTATCTCTTGTCGGTGAATTGGAAGGCTACTGATTCCTCTAAATTATTACCACAATACAAAGCGGCTACTCATGTACTGAAATAGTCTGTTTCCTTGCATATTTTGGAGGAATCAGTAGCCTTACATGATGACCACGAGAGATTACACCCATTAAGTTCTGTCATGGAGGAAGGAGAGACCAGTAGTTAGAACACCTCAGAACACATTATTCTGTCTGCAACACTCGGTTAGTTATAGTTTAGAAATATATATATATATACTGTATAATATAATACTCTGGGTTACCCGAAGGCATGAGTACTGTGCCTTCACATGTATATCCTAATAATCACACAGTGCCGTGTAAATAAATATGAACAAGTTACACCAATCAAAAATCAATTTATACCCACGAGGCCACAGACACTGACTGGCCCATACAGGGTGCGATTCCCGGGTGGGGTAACTTGTTCATATTTCTATATAGATATATCTCATATTTAGATAATAATGGTAGTATGTGTTGTCTCTTCATGTTTATATATATATATATATATTCATATGATATATACAACAACAGCATTCCGTAAATAAATACTAAATTGTATGAACATTGAGAGACGAAGTTAGTGTCCAGAAAAGTGGAAAAAAAACCATGTGGTACAGTCGACTCCAAAAAATTCGAGACACTACCTGGTACCTGTTAGACTCTGGCAGGTAGTGTCTTGAAATTTTTGAAGGCAATTATACAATTCTAAGGAACCACTTGTCCTTGATATGTAGCTGTGGCCTGGGATTCATTTTGGTTTGTTCTATGTAGATAATTATCGGACAGAACGATGACACAACTTCAGACTTTCACTGTACAGATTAATACCACAGGTGGATATGCAATATTAAATGTATATATATCTGATAGTATTAAAGGCCCTGTGATCATGTATGAAAATTGGAGGCTTTTGATTCCTCCTGACTATGCCACGAAACAAGCTCAATCCCTATAGATGGTGTTTCGTGGCAGTGTTTGAAGGACTCATTTGCCTCCAATTTTCTGACTACATCACAGGGTCCCTTAACTGCTCGTATTTGCATCACTTACTTACCCTAAATTTATACAAAGGAATACAGTATAAGTTTTGAAAGTATAATATTTTTCTTCATAGCATAAATTTTCTCTTTGAAATCTAATGTAACGTTCTGTGAGTTTATGGGTGTTAGCGTGTACAGTCGAGGCACATAATCCTTGATCAGAGTATAAAGGGGAAGTATGGTCAAGGATTACGGGTCGTGACGGTACGGTATATCAGTCAGTGGCTTTGACGATAGCATAGTACCGGTAAGATGGCTCAGTATTGAACGTAGGGAGTCATCGTACCGCTACCACACGATCGTCAACACCATGACTGCTGTTCTTGCATACGGCCCATTGTCTGTCCCTTCAAGTGTTCTTCTCTGTTGTTCTTCTATTGTTATTTATTCAGTGCTAAGTGTTCTCTGTTGTTCTTCCATTGTTATTTTTTTAGTGCTACGTGTTCTCTGTTGCCGGCCATGTTATACTGGGATGTTATATAACTATGATAATTGTATTGTATTTGAATTAAAAGTATATTGGAGTGCCTTGATTCTTCCAAAGTATGCCAGGAAACAGGACCAGAAGAACAAAAATATTAGTATTTGTTCTGTTGCTTGGCATAGTTTGGAAGAATAATTTTGCTCCAGAATTTTCAAAAGTGTATTATCCCCTTACGTAAACACTGTGAAAAATAATTACTAATGCCTTGTACTAGAATGGCATGATTAGAATGTACAAAAATGATAATGTATGTCAGTGTTGGTTGGTGGTTATCATTTATTTATTTTGTAGGTGAATCGGATGGCTACTGATTCCTCCAAAGTATATCCGGAAACAGAGAACCTCAATACACGATCAATAGATGTGTGTTTTCTTGCATAGTTTGGGGGGGGGGCGGATCAATGGCTCTTCAACTATCAAAAATAAAAGATAGAAAGTACAGGTATATTTCCCCTCTTTATAACTATATACGTATCACTTTGCAAGTTGTGATGTGCATGTGAGTTGATAATTATAACATGGACTCAGAATATGGGTTTAAAGCTGGGTGTGTGTTTGTGTTTGTGTTTGTGTTTGTGTGTGTGTTTGTGTGTGTGTGTGTGTGTGTGTGTCTGTGTTATAAACCCAATCTAATTCCATGAAGACTAAGTGTGGTGGATGGAATCAATACCTTGGATAATAATAATAATAATAATCATGGTGGTGGTGGTGGTGGTGGTGACGTGAATGAAGGAAGTGCAGGGCAGGATGACAGATACACAACACACAGTCAGTCATGAGGGACGAGGCTTGCTGTGGTCGCCAGTCGAATCTCTCTAGCAGCCGTACTACTGTTGTAAGTTCTACTCCAAGGCTTCCAATGGCAGGTGTTCCTTGATAAGCTGTAGAGGGGCATGGCAGATATTAACATAGGATTAGACTATAAAAAAATTCTATATCTTCATATGTCCATTATATCATCAATAAAACAGTCTCAGCCTCTGATATACTGTATTCTATTTTTGTTTTAAGGGGAGAGTATACTTTTGGTACATTACAGTGCCTTGATTCCTCCAAAGTATGCCAGAAAACACACCCATATAAAGAAATATAATGGTATCCTGTTGCCTGGAATAATTTGGAGGAATCATAATCTCCAAAAATGTCAGAACTATACCCTCCCCTTAAGTTTCTATAGCTGGTGGTAAAACAATGTCCACAGGTGATCATTATTGTGTACAGGATAAAAGTGTTCAGTCAAGGCTTCTCATACAGGAATTTAAAATCCCGTATCATTTTGCCAATCGGATGCGACTTGTTTGTTGATATCAGATGTGGACATAAGCCATTAAAGTGATTAAACAAACTAGAAATATATTCGACAATAGTGACGAAAGAGACGACCACATCAACACACCTGTTTGTTTATGATATACAATTACACAACAACACTTTTTTGGGACGAGGATACAACAAGACATTATTGACACACAACGAGGAGTAACATCACATCACAACCTCTACTGGGACGTAAACTTTATAACCTTCACTGTACTGCAGGATTTGAGTCGATTATTTTAGTTGCAGTCAAATATATACATTGAGTTACAAGTTAATAATTATATGAGTACTGTACTGTATAGGATTTTAACTTGGGGCGTGTGTACACCTAGTATAAGTATGTAAGAATTTATGTTTCTGAACACTGAGAAATTAGTTGTGTGTTGCACTTATTTTCTACTCTCTTTTATTTACATCATTTTCCTCTGCCTCACATTACCAGAGAAATCAACACATAGAGATAACATTGGCTGGAAAACGAGTATCATACAAAGTGGTGTGTGGTATAAAATCTGGTGTTTGGAAATATTACATAATAATGAGCTTTAATAGAGTATAGTTTCTTTCTTATAAGTTTTTTTTGGCTGTCAAGTGAGTATGTATCAGTTTTATTAGTACAGTTAGTCAGTTATTAGATGTAAGTGGAATACCAGGAGGAGTTTTTAAGCCATTATGAGTGGGAGTCCCTGTTTGTTTAGCATTCCTACTGATTCAGGTTATCGTTATATGATTCTACACATTTCGCATATGGAGAATCAAGTTAAATAAACATAAAACGTTATTCATGAGACAAGAGGTTATGTGATCTTCATGTCCCTTGTTAGTCTGAGAAAGGAAAGGAAGAGGTCCTGAATTCCTGCTGTAAATGTGTCGCTTCCACAGCGCTGGATCCAATGGACATAGATTGAATACTGGTAATAGACCAAAACTCTTGGGTACTACATGTTATACAGTATAGTGGTGTGCGTTGGCAGTGACATAGCAATGTTTTAAACATAAAATTCAAGCAAGCAGTGTCTAGAAGGAAGCAATATATTATTAGTAATATCATTGAAACAACTGTTAGTGAGACCTTAATAAGTTTATCCTTGTACAGTTTCTCCGACTCCCATCGCCTAATGGGGACGGTCTTGCCGTTCCTCCTGAGGCAGACACGTAGGTCCGCCTCATCAAAGATGCCGACAGGGTCAAGCCTGTGGGTGTTAATCTTCTCCACAAGGTACTCCGTGTAGTGAAGCCTGAGAGAGACAAAGGTAAGGCTAGCCAAACAAAATGAAAAGAGAATAAAAACAAGTAATAATTTAGAGGAGGATGTTACCTTGCTGAGTCGCTTCAGGTAGTACTGGTCTGATTCCCACGCCCGACGCAAGGGCACCTTCAGGTTCTCTCGACGGAATACAAATCTCACATCCTCCTCATCCATAATGGGTAGTGGGTCTACTTTATTTTTAAAACACAACTGACCCAAATAGTCAATGAAGTGACTTCTGTAAAGAAGGGAGCTGGTCTTAGAAACCAATATTTTGGAAGATAAAGAAAACCAATAATTTGGAAGATAAAGAAAATAACTACAGTATATGGTAATTATAATGTGATGTTAATGCTAAAAATTCCTTCTTTACAAAAGCACTACAATATACAATGACTGATTCCAGAATAAAGTATTGTTTGTACATCTACAATACAATATAAAGTCCAGATACACACTGGGATATGGAATATTATATACGTAACAGGAATAAGTGGAGGACTGGATGGTGTTCCTTCAGAGAATATCTGGAAAGTGTAATATTGTCTTTGTTTTATGATGATTCTTAATTCAGCTAAAGCAAACATCTTGGTGTTGTTACTGTGGACTTACTGGAAGAAAGAATGCAGATGAAACCACCATTATATTAATAAGAAGATATTAGTGAAACTATAATTATCACCGCTGTCTAAAAATAGTTGCGAAGAGTAGCCAATGAAGACTTTTTTTTTAACTGTACTCATATCTACAGACATTTTTGGTAAACAACAGTCACAGAAATGACCATAATTTATGTACCGGTATATCCTTTCATCGTACCTGCAATTGTAATTAAATTTACTTTTTATTTCATACCTGCACAGTCCTGCATATCCGTTTGGCACCACACGTCCACAAATATCGTCTTTGAGGCCGTCTGGCAATTCCTTCTGCTCCTGTACTTGACACAAGGCTCGTGTGCCACTTCCCTGATGTTCTGAGCCCCCTTGTGGTTCAGTGTCGAAGCTCACACCAGCCTCCTGGGAAGATGATGAACGAGAGTAAATTTAATAACACCCATTTTTCAAACACTCAATCCCTTGGTTCTTGATCGCTACTAAAACAGAATAAACATTGTACGGTAATCGTCCATCTCAGCTTTTTGGTCACAATCAGATGAACAGAATCCCGACTCACGAGCTTAAGAGTATCGAAGTGCAGGTTCATAATGCTGTGAAGTCGTAGATGGTAAGAGAAACAAACAGCCACATCCTCAGTCACATGTCATTAAAAATTATACTGAGGAAGATAGAGGAGATGAAGCGTTTAAGCAATGCTGGGCTGGGTGGTGTTGTTTGCTTTCCCTGCCATTTAATTAAGGGACCCAGAGTTGTAGTAAAAAAAATTGGGGGTAAATGAGTCCTTCAAATATTACCACGAAACACCACCTATATGGAAGGAGCGTGTTTCGTGGCATAGTCTGGAGGAATCAGTATCCTCCAATTTTTATACAAGATCACAGGGGCCTTTTAAAAGGAGTGTGTTTCGTGGCATAGTCAGGAGGAATCAGTATCCTCCAATTTTTATACACGATCACAGGGGCCTTAAGAGGAGTGTATTCGGAATGTCACTCAACCAGAACGTCCTCATGTAAATTACCTTGAGCAAGTTTTGGAGTTGTTGAGGTTCCTTGTCCCTGAGGTAGAAGAGGCAGTTCCTGGGGTGGTGAGCGTGAAGACCCAGACGTTCACAATAGGGTCCCACCGTGCACCTGTATTATTATTATTATTATTATTATTATTATTATTATTATTATCATTATTATTATTATTATTATCATTATTATTATTATTATTATTATTATTATTATTATTATCATTATTATTATTATTATTATTATTATTATTATCATTATTATTATCATTAATATTATTATTATTATTATTATTTTTATTATTATCATTATTATTATTATTATTATTATTATTATTATTATTATTATTATCATTATTATTATTATCATTATTATTATTATTATTGTTATTAAAAATAACACCAACTTCATGTATTTGTTATTCCTGTTTCTATATTAAGGGTAGCAACCTTTTGTGTTCAATTTGGAGTCAATGTAGGCCTCCAAACTCAGCTATAAAACACATCCCCTGTATAATTCCATATGGAGGTGCTCTGTTTCCTGGCATAGTTTGGAGGAATCGAGGAGCTCCAATGCAACAAAAGCGAATTACTCCCTTAAGGTGGTAATTCTTTTTTGGTACATTGGAGTACCTTGATTCCTTCAAAGTATGCCAGGAAACAGGGCCAGATTTACCAACATAAAATTTCCTCCTTCATGGGGTATATAGTACAAAGGGGATATATAGTATCCTGTGTTTAGCTAAAGTTTGAACATGAAATATCACAAATCTTAACACACTTTGGACGTAAATTTGCATTTAGAATTTGAACATGAATAAACACACAATTCCTGCCACAAGTGATTCACTCTAGACTTGTATCCTAAAAGTTGATCATCAAAAAACATAAATCATGATACGGTACTAACTTTTTACCCTGACGGAATGGTTGGCCACAGCCCGAACAAAACTCGAATTTACACTGAGTACAAGTGAAGTGCATACACCCTCCCTTGGCCAGAGAATAGGTGAACCTGTTGGGAAAGAGAAAGAGAGAGGTTAGTCAGTGCTTGAGTTTCCTTTCTTCTGTATCATTTTTATAGCTTCATAACCAGTCAGTCACATCTCTCTAGGACTTCCACTACGTTTATGATTCATAGCATCACTACCATAACATTGGGAGCCCTATCTAGACATCTATGTTGGGTTTTCATACACTCATAAACCACATATTGTCTCCTTCACCATCACTACATCACCATCAGTCACAATCACCTTACAAGTATATCAAGAAGTTTAATTAATTCATAAATCCTTGAAGATCGAAAGAGCTGATATGTATCCATTTTATAAGGCTTTACGGGACTACAGGAGCAAAGTATAACTGCCTTGAGGCAATGAAATAATAAATTACTCCCTTACAATATGCTAAAAAAACACATCCAGGACTAGAACCCAAGCCTGCCTCAGCAACTTACAACGAAACCAATCCGTGACTTACTTGCACTTGGGACAGGTGATGCCACACTCAGCGAGGTGCTTGGCCACTCCCTGTGCCGCCACCTCTGCATCGTTGTTGGCCTTCCAACGGGCGAATGCCTCACAAGAGATACCCTCATGCGCAGCTTCCCACTGCCGTCCAAACAATACACAGTCACAATTTGAATTTCTTCTAAAGATTATTATGTTCACAAATTTCCTTGAATTTACAGTATATGTATTTTTGTATATTTTAGCACAATGTAGGTTACATCCACCCACTTGTTCAAGGCAATACAGTCACATAACTCGACTCATAACAACAGCCAAAGTACACCATAACAATTAACTCCCACACTGAGAAATATTATCACACCCACACCTTTAACAGATAAACACACATTAAAATAAACAATTACAGTACATTATAGGTTAAAATTCATGACTGCATTGAAACACATGGGTGACACAGGCACACACCAAAACACACAACCATAAACCAAAACAAACAGACACACACCAAAACAAACAGATACACATCCAATCACCATACACACAGTCACACACCGCAACACACAACCAACACTGAGAACCACAGAGTCACACACACATAAACCAAACTCTCACAGTCACACCCAACAACGAGTTCACGACGATACTGACAGAGGTATGACATTGAGCACAGGTGACGTTCTTGCAGTCAGGGCAGATGAGTTTCCTGGCGCGGGGGTTGGCGATAAAACCCGAGGAACACTGCAACCAGACCAAGACAGTGTTGTGAATGGAACGCTGTTATAATTATCAGAAATTTCAAGGATATATTTATTTATCGATTCCTCAAAAATCTATCACGAAATATCAATTATATCAGTAAAGCAAAGTCAAAATAGGCTCTCTTATGCAAATATCATACAGTATTATGCAAATATTATAGTTTGAAGGAAACATTAGCCTACAAATCATATATATTATACAACAGCCAAATATATCCCTCAGTAGGATTATTTCACCCAAAGACAAACCAGAATAACCCACCTTGTTGCACCACCTGAAGTTTGGGTCCTTCATCAGTGTCCAGTCCCGAAGTTTGCGTTGGAAGAGTTCGTGTGTCTCCCCGTCAAGGAAACTCTTCAGCAGGATGTCCATGTTGTTCAGATACTCGTTGGCAATTTCCTGGGACAAGATACATTTACTCACTTACTTTACTTTAGTTTGGGACATTTACTCACTTTATCATGTCACGGATAATTATTCCATCATGATAAATCTTATATACTTCAAGTTTCGTAATTTCAGTGACAAATTTTAGCTCACAAAAAATTATTGACTTGATCGAATCATTTCTCACAGTAAGTAGAGGCTTATTTCAAAGTACTGTACGTATCATCTTTATGTTACTTAAGCTACTGCCAGTAAATTTTTATGGCAATTGGGAGACATTTCTGATCCCTTTGTGTATAAAGTGGGGAGTGAGAGGGAGAGTGGGAGGCTGGGGGAGTGTGGTCCTGTGGGAGGGGAGATAGAGGAAGGGGTAGTGTTAGAGTGTGAAAATCTACAAACATCTCACCTCATTAGCATCCAGGTCGGGCTCGTTGCAGAAGGGACACCTGACCTCACGGATATTCTTGGTCTTGATTTGGAAGGTGAAGTAAGTCTTAGCACAGTCACAGCAGCAGCGATGAGTACACTGCAGCATTGACACCATCTGGCCCACGATACGACACGGAAATAAATATATTGTACAGAGAGAATAATACACAGAAAAACACGTTATTGGGTTAAACTTTTGACGGCAAACTGAAGGCTACTGATTCCTCCATACTACTTTACAAAACAAATCCCACCTATTTATTTGCACGAAGGAAGGAAAATACTGGTAGATATTTGATTGCAGCTGTACAGTATATTGAATTTGGTGATGGGATGGTAAACAGACCTGCCTCATGGGGTACTTCTCAGCACACAGTTCACACTCCTGCTGTAGGAACTGAATGGCCGTGTAGATAGACGAGCACTCCTCCGCCGCCTGCAGGGAATCGGTCTCGTCGAAACTGAAGGTGAGGAGCTGCGCCGCTAACTCCGCCTTCTCGTAACTCCCGGCGCGACCCTCCGCCAGCAGACGCCGCACTGTACGCTGTCACACACAAACACAATGATACAGTACTCGACAAAAGTCTGTGCCGCTTGTAAACAAAATCAACCGAGTGCGATAGTCAAGATGTTTTTACGTGTGGAAAAGGAGTAGTACACAAACTGATTTACTTTGATGTTATTTGGTAGAACATAAGTTTTCCTAAACCTTTCCCAGAAAAAGAACCCCAAACTATTAGGAAATCTGGGTGTTTTACCATCCCACAAATGTAACGAGGGTCAAGTGGGTTACTCTACTTACGGTGGTAAATGTTACAACTTTGTGTTACAAGTAACAGCAAAGATTGACTCGTCTCACCAAAATACGTTTAGCCACTTTTCTTGAAGCTAAGCAAGATATTCCTTGGCAAAAGCAACTCTAGGGGCCTATGCTGCTTTTGCTTAAAAGAGTCAAGATGGGTTTCTTTACAGATCGGTGGCTTGTGTACCAGTGTTGCCAACCGTACGGTAATCGCCCTATATGTAGGTCATTTCGACCTCAAATCCTTGTCTGTAGGGCGTAGGGTAATTTTACAGAATCATAACGAAACGTAGGACGTTACAACATTTTGGTATAAGTGATAACATATTTTGTAACATAAAAAATAAAACACTTAAAGTACACATCTTAAAATGAGAGAGAGAACAACATTACATCCCTCCTAACTAGAAGTATAGCAGAAGTCAACCCTATGTATAAATCCCATCACACTCACATCAAACTGAAGCTGCTCATTCTCCTCTTGGGGTTGTTCAAGGCCGCTTACACCACCATCAGCATCCAGGAGGAGTAAGGTGGGTCCTCCTCCATCTTCAACTTCTCCTGTAGGTGTGTCTGGGGAGTCAGTGCGTCCCTCCTCTTCCTCTTCCTCCGCCTCCTCATCCTCGTCCTCCATGCGAGCCTCTAACTCCCGCCTCATCATTTGGATTTGGTTCTTCAGTTGTCGCATCTCCTGGTAGTCAGGGTCCTTTTTGTTGGGTCGTGCCTTGAGGTCCTCGATCTGTCACACCGGGGTCGTTGTACCGAGTCAATACTTTAGTTGTAGTGCACTTCATAGTTAATGGAGGAGTGGTGTTGTGTAGTGTTTATATTATGGTGAAGAAGTATTTGTGTGAGTATGATGAAGTGTGATATTAATTAGATGTCAAGGTTTGATACAGTGTAAAATCCTTTTTATACAAGTGATAAATTACCCACCTAATTTACATACAGTCATCCCTGAGAAGTAATCAATATGTAGAAACCGCATCTCTTAGTTAAACAAAGGCAAAATCAAGCAGGAATTTATTTTCATCCCGAAATCAGAGTATTTTGCAGTAATGTTATTCGTAGCTTCCGATTCACCGACAACATTACAAGAGCCTTAAACTTTCATATCCAACTTATTATCCTTTTAGGCAGAAAGAACACACACACACACACACATGGGACAATGATGAGTGTTTATAGCCGGTCCTTTGGCTGTACGACAACGTTCACGACAAACTATAAAAAACAACAATGCCAACCATCATGAGGTGGAGTGGCTGTACAGAACAATAAAACCCAACACGAGTGAAACCCAACGAGGAGTGATGAAGAACATGACCCGCCAGTCCCTCCCACAAACTTCAGGCTGTGTCATCTAGTCGTTCTGTTGTCGTTCTCGTACTGTAAAGATGGACACATGAATGGGTGATACAGTCCAAGTGAAAGATGGTCAATTTCTCCCAATATCAAGTTCCTTATTACCAAATAGGAAACATCAGGAGCAGAAGTCAGTATTGAGGATGGTAATAAAAAACAAGTGCCTGGTAATAGACACTGGTTACTCAAATGGGACAAGTATCTTTCACCTGGGCTGTACCACCCATTCATGTGTCCAACTGTACATACATCAACTTCGTAACTCATTAAGTGGGTTTTCTTCTCCTTTAGGCGAACGGAAGGACTACTGATTCCTCAAACTATGCCAGGAAACAGACTTATAGTAGCCGCAATACACGAATAGAGAGTCTGTTTTACCCTCCATTTCGATCAAAACAGTAATAAGTCTCCTTATTTCTTTATCCCAGCTAAAAATCACCTACTGTTTATATATGAGATTGCGGATTTAACAATGCAGTGTGTCGTAATGGACGGGTATATCCATTTATGATCAATGTTACAATATTAAAGTCACTTAATCGCAGTTGGTACAAAGATTCAGGACGGGTGAACGACCTCTGTATTAGAGTCATAATAATTATACACTACATTTACTGTATGTTTGCTTAGTTTTAGTGTTTTATATATGGAAGTTTATGGTGTATTTTGTATCTGATAGTTATGGTTTTTATTTCTATATGTTTCAAAGGGGAGTAAAATCTTTCTAAGGCTGTAAAAGCTTCAGTGTTGTTGGGTAGTAAATCAATTATTAATTAAACAGTTATAGTCACAAACAAGGTCTGTAAGCACAACTATTTTCAATTATGCTTTAAACATTGTAATCGTACACTAATTAATTGGCAAGTTAAGTAAGTTTAGGTTTTAGTATTTCCACTAATTTGTTAAAACACGAAAAGAAGCTGCGAGGAAATGTATACAGTAAGTAGTTTTACCTGAGATAAATATACGATATACAGAAAAACCACCAAGGAACATGTGGGGAAGTGTTAAGGGGACAGTATACTTTTGGTACATTAGAGTGTCTTTATTCCTCCAAAGTGTGCCATAAAACATGATCAGATGAACGAAAATAAGCAGCAACAGCAGGGAGGGTGTGAGGCAGGGAGGGAGGCACGTAGGGAGGGACTAGACAACCAGGCTAGCCTCTATCACACTTACCCTACCTGGTCATCAACACACCGCCGTAGCCTCACTATGCTACTCAGTCACCTCTTACTCCGACAAAACCGTATCTAGTCAGTAAAATGTGTCAATCGTTCCAAGCATGAAGAAATAACTGCATGGGTACACAGAGAACCCAGAGGCCAGCCAGAAGTATATACCGTGAAAAGGAATAGAACACGTGATAAACACAGGGAATTTTAAATAGGCTAAACTTGTGACTTAAGGCTATTATTATGATACTTAAAGCATTAAGTACTAGTAAAAGTTAAATGTACCAAGAGAAAGAGTGTCCTCTACTGAGAGAAATGCAAATTATGATTAATTATTAATGAGTTAAAGTTGGCCTCAGTACCGCAAGAAATTCTCACCAACAACAATTTTTTTTTTCAAGCTCATTGGTTTCTACTTGAACGTCAAAATATGAGAAAATGCGACTTTTTTTTTCATTTACATTGCGTAAGGTGAATAATAAAGGTACTTGCTAAGTGACATAGTTGACCTCAATTAGCTGCCTATGAAATAATACAAAAAAAAAAAAAAAATACATTGTTAGTGATGGTATGTGTGTGAGAGAAGCATTAGAGCAGTGTTACCTGGACCAAGAGTTGAGGGATCATAGGATGGTCCCCGAGTCTCACCCCGCCATCCTCGCTCTCAGAATCTCCAGAGGACTCGGTCATGGAGTTCTTCCCTCTCTGTCGGACAGTGGTTGGTGATTTCCCGGAGGTGGTTGAGGTGGTGGTGGTGGTGGTGGAAGGGGCGGCAGTGGTGGAAGTGGCCCTGGTGGAAGTACTGGGGGTAATTTTAGTGGTGTTGGTAGTGGTGGCAGCGGCAGTGGTAGTGGTGGTGGTGGCCTTAGTGGTCGTGTTGGCTGTGGTTCGAGCGGCAGTGCTGGTGGTGGTGGTGGTGGTTCTAGTGGAGGTAGTGGTGGCGGCTGTGGCAGTGATGTTATTGGCCCTAGTAGTGGTAGTAGCGGTGGCAGCAGCTGTGGTAGTGATGGTGGTTGTGGCAGCAGCAGTAGTGGTGTTAGTGGTAGTGGTGATAGAGGCAGTAGACGTAGTGGCAGTGGCAGGTGTTGTAGTTTGAGAGGTCGTGACACCACTACTATCGTCACTTATCTTTTTGCCTCTTCTTCGCCATCGCACGAAGGTTGGCTGAGGAGAGACTGGCCTTGTGACTTTGGTGTTATCCTCCTCCTCCTCCTTAGGTTCCAGTGGTCTGCGTCTCCTGAAAGTTTTGATTTTCGACTCCCCTGCGTTGGTGGTGGTTTCTGGTGAAGGAGGAGCCGGGACAGTTTCAGGCACCGGGGAAGGGATCTTGGGGGGCACGGGTGAGGGGGTCTTGGTGGGCACGGGTGAGGGGGTCTTGGTGGGCACGGGTGAGGGTGGTAAGGGTGCTGCTGACGTCTGGGGCTGGACAGGTGAGGGAGATGCTGGGGATGGCGAGGCAGGAGCTGGTGAAGTCGGGGCCACCTTGGGTTCGCTCACTTCTCCCTTGCTTGCCGTCCCTAAATGAAAAGCCATAACGTGAGTTTCCATTTCCAGATTTCACTATATTCAATTAAGAAAGTCAGAGTAATGATTATTAGTGTTTTGAAGATATCTAATGACCATGTAGATAATAGGGACGGTGGCCAGGTTTCAAATTATGCTTTGCACGAACTACAGTTCACAAAATGTTATGCTAACAAGGCATCAACGAATAGTGTTTGCAAAGGAAACTTAATTCTATATGAAGTACTTTAAACATTCTCATAATAAAAGAGCACTCATTTGGCTATACTGAACGAGCAGACGAGAGGAAGCAAAGACGAGAGGGTGAAGGGTCTCCATGACGTCACAACAGCATGCAGGACACACACTGCAGTTGTGACACTAGTCACTCATACCCTCAACCCCACCTGCACAGTCTGTAAAGTCATCCAGTTTGTGTTCAGTGATTTGTGTTAGGGTACTCGAGGTGCTTGAAGATTTCTCGTCATTATCATCATTATCCTTTGGGACTTCCTCACTGACCGTCTTGGGGACTTTTGAGTTACCTGTACTGGAATCTTTCACCTTTTGGGTTACTGGCAGGGCATCAGTTGTAATCTTAGCCTCTTTGATCCCAGGCAGGTTGTCAGACTCACGCTTCAACTCAGACATAGTCTCGTAATCGTAGTTTGACAACGATACTCGACCATCAGTGACTTGTGCCTGGTTATAGTAGGTGTGAGGAGGAGTATTGTCGAAGCTGTGTGTTGAATGTCCACCGTCAGGTTCCCTGGTGGGTAGGCTGGCACATGACTGATGAGTCACCCAGCCAGTTGCTTGGGGATCACCGCATGTTGTTACGTCATTTAAGAAGCAGGTTACATGCGAGAGTTGCACCACGTTCGGGGAGCTGAGTGGTACTACCACATCTAGAAGTAAAAGCATGCGAAGCGACAACTATAAATAATATCGTGTGACAAAGCCAAGCAAGATAGACGAAAACACCAAAAGTTGAGAACCTTTTATTGACATCGATTGGTTACTGCTTCCTCGAGCCCAGCACACGTTATTAATTTTACAACATAGAGCCACTTAAACATCTGAAAGCTTAAGTGACCTTATGTTGTAAAATAGTGGTAAGTGTCTCTGATCAATAAAACATTAGCCAAGCTTTGTTAATAAATATCTGTTCCCAAATGGTGCCTCTCTCTTTACAGAAAATAAATTATTATTGATAAAACTTGGTTTGGTACCATGAAGGTCAGAGTTATAACACACAGCTACACTTTACGATTAAGAAGCAGAAAACTAACTATGTTACTAAAATGCGTTACTGTATGTAAGTATTATTCACCACACAAAGAAAACATTACTAAATATTAGAATACTACCAAAACAATAATATTTGTCTTGTACTGTTATTAGGGTTGACAGATTTGTGTAGGAGAGATGCTACGATTTTGTGTGTGATTTTTCAGACTTGTATTCGTAACCTTATAAAGTCAGCATCAATTTTTCTCATTAAGAAATTATTTGATGTGAAAAATGAGCCACTAGCATCAACCAGATAATATATAAATTGATTTCCATTAATTTATGAAATCCACTTAATCTTTTAAATAATTTGAACCTAAATCATATGAAACAGAAAGAAAAGCCGAGTTTTTTTATCAGCAAAAATGAAAAAAAGCAATTCTTACAGTCGGCAAACCCCTATGATTCATCTGAAGTCTAAACTATGTCACATATTAAGGGGGTGTGGGAATAGGGGGACAGGCTTTCTACCCCCCCCCAAGCCTGTCCCCCTACTCCCCCCCCCCCAGTTCCCCCAAAGCCTGTCCCCCTACTCCCACACACCCCCAGTTCCTCCAAAGCCTGTCCCCTACTCCCACATCCCCTTAAACCTGCTCAGTACATGATGCTGTGTCGTGAAGAAGTTTAAAGGAATTATTAGATATTTACAATTCTTCGCTGACAACATGACTGACACGTTACAGGTTAAATAGAATGACTAGAGAGCAAAAAGTAAATAGTAACTCACTTTTGGATGCTGTGCGGGAGATCAAGCGGCCAGACTCTGTCATTTCACTGATCTCCTCTGCAACGACACACACACAAAACATCACTCAGAAATATAGCAGTAGTTGTGTAACATTAAAAGAGGATTTGAAGGACTATTGATTCCTCCAAACTATGCTACAAAACAAATATCCATCGCTAACGTTGCGTAACATTAAAGGGAATTTGAAGGACTATTGATTCCTCCAAACTATATTATATGCTACAAAACAAATCTTCATCGCACACTGATTGATATTTTGTTTTCATTGATTTTGTTTTTCCGATTCAATAAAAAAAAATAAGACGTTTGTTCCCTGGCAATATTAATTTTATACTCTATTCTACATTTTGAAGGTACAATATTGTGTGTATTTTCGAAACAGGCCTGAAGACATAATTATTTATTTATCCATCATGACACAACTCTTATTCTCTTATTTATTGTTTATTATTTATGTTCATGGCTGCAGGTCAAGGGTGAGAGACTAGAAAATGGAGGGTGGGGAAAGTGAAATAGATGGTGAGAGACAGACGGATGTGATGGTGGAATGATGAAGACGAGACACACAGACACACACACACACACAGACAGACATGGTGGTGGAATGAAAACACTAGTGATGAAGACGAGACACACAGACAGACAGACAGACAGACAGACAGACAGACAGACACACAGACAGACAGACGTGGTGGTGGTGGTGGAGGGACAACAACATTACCTTCTTCAGGGATGGTGTCCAGGGTTCTGTGATCATCGTCTTCATCACTCGAGTCGGTCCCTCCTACTGAAAAGAAAAACACAAACTACAATAGGGCTTTGCTGTTCGGTATAATTTGGAGGAATCAATTGGCCTTCAGTTCACCCACAACAGATTATCCCCTTAAATCCACACCTACATACAGTAGTTCATTCACCCACAACGGATCATCCTCTTAGGTTCACACATGAGTAGTTCTCAGGGGAGAGTTAGGGGTTGTCCTTTTTTGAGTTCTCAGGGGAGAGTTAGAGATTGTTACCCTTCCTCCCTGCTGCTTCTTTGACTCTCTCTCTCTCTCTTTCTCTCTCTCTGACAGGAGACAGAGGAGGATAAGGAGAGGGGAAAAGGGAGGATAAGTAGAGGGAAAAGGTTCCTTGTTTGAGTTGGGCAGCACTTACCCAGAGCCTCCATCTCTTCTTCTTCCTCCTCAGGTGGCTCTGGTGTGGCCAGTGGCGCTTCCGGTACTTCTGGAGTTGCTGATCGACTGTGAGATTCCCGGACAGAGCTCTCGCGGGCCATGGCCTTAGCAATCGCCTTTCCGACGATGACAGAGGCCTTCTGATAAGTGACGGGACCTGAGCGTGTCTGGGCCATCCCTGGTTCAGCTACTGGCGGCAACATTGTCTCCTTCCCTGTGTCTCCCTGCGGCTGTTCTTCACCTTCTTCCTCTGGTTCTGATGGATACAACCAACTCAAACCATAACAACATAATCAACACGGATAACAAAACACCTCAGTTGTTGAGGCATGTTATCTAGTCCATATATGTCTCAGTACAACTTATTACTGCACACAACATAAATGCCACCCCTCACTCAGAAGGGAAGCAGACCACATTATATATGATTGGATATTAAAAATAATTTATGCATCATCTGTGATCTGACAAAATAAGGTATGAGGATACAAGAAGCCAGTGACGCAAGAAAAAGAAAGCACAGAGCGGGATGAGTGTCAGAGCGAGGGGAAGCAATAGGATAAATGAGCCCAGTTATACTCAAAGTTACCTGGAGGCTCCCCATCATCTTCCCACGTTGTCATCTCTTTGTGACGGGGAGAAATTTGTGCCTCTCTGTCGTCCTCGTCTTCCTCGCTTGAGGGTTCCTTGTTCTTATCTTGACTGTGGCCAGACGATGCAATTTGCTCCGTCTGTATAATCTCTGACTTGACATTAATACTTGAGGCACTGAGAGACAGACTCAGTCGTCCTGTTGTCACGCTCACAGACTCATCTTCATCACTTTCGTCTCTGTCCTCCATGACCTGAGAGTTTCTCACAGAGCTTGGTGCAGACCAACTCTCTTGTCGAGTTTTTACTGGTGTGAGGTGAGTAGAAGACTGGGGAGTTTGTGCAGGTAAAGACTCTTTTACCATACTCTTTTCTTGTGTATGTTCAATGGTCGTTGTTCCCTGGTTTGACTGTCGACGCAAGACTGCAGCTTTATCAGTGGTGTGCTCATACACCTCTTTCTGGGTGGAAAGGCTGACGTGAAGGGTACTTGAATATTTGGATGGTTTCTTGGATGCTGCCTGCAGCTGTTGTGAGCAAGACTGGGTAGAAGGAATAGAGGAAACTGAGGTCTGGCGGGGTGGTGAAAGACGGGGCGGCACCAAGCCAGCGTCCCGAGGAAGAGGCACAGAGTCAAGAGAGAGGTGTGAAGGGGCCGTCACAGGGTCCAGAGGGGCTGGCCTGCGAGGCTCCTCGGAGTATTCAGATACTGAGAGATCAGCGTAGTGAGTGAAAGCCTTGAGAGGGTGCACCACCACATCTGTGGAGGACAGATGTTCCCTCCGTTAAAACTACTACTCGAGCTGTGACCATCATGGCATGACGTGAAATCTTGCAGAAAACAAGCAAGTGATGCTTAGAGAAGGCAATTAGTAGGTTTGGGAGTCTGGGTGGTCCCTGCACTATGGTTATGCTCACAATGCCAAACATTTTGCTCACGATGTCGAGCTCCACAACTTTATTTACGTCGTGAAAAACAAATAACCACAGTTATAAACAAAACACACTAATGCCGACTTAGCATGACACTATCAGAGAATTCTACATATATTAAATTTTGAGAAGCATAATAAGCAGACTGACATCGCCAGAACACCAGTTAGTTTTTAACATCTTTGTATACTTGACACTATTAAGAACTTCACGTCTTCACTCTGTCACAGCTACAAGTATTGGTCATGGAAATAACAAAATGAAGCATGTTTCCAGCAAGCCAAGACGCAGCGCTGGGGAAGTTGATAAGAAGAAATGTACATGTAGGTTGCAAAATAAAAGAATAAAGTGTGTAAGTTGCAAAATTAAACAAATGGTTGATGTTGGTATGTGATGGATGTGGATGTGGACGTGCAGATAAGCGCCCCATACGAGAGTAAGAATACACACACACACACACACACTCGTTCCTCCTCCTCCCCTTCTCTCTCTCTCTCTCTCTCTCTCTCTCTCTCTCTCTCTCTCTCTCTCTCTTGTAGTAGCGTGGAGCAATGTGCAGGTGAGTGAGTTATTGGGGTGTCACATCACGGCCTTACCTTCCTTCCTCACGAGTCGCAGTTGTGTTGTCTGTTCAGTGTCACCCAACGCACCACCACCACCTCCAACACCACTGTCTTCATGGGGTGATTCCTTCTCTTGTTGCTCCTCCTCTGTAACTTCCTCTTCTTCGCCACCTAGGTCTTCTAAGTTTTCTTCCTCTTCCTCTAATTCTTCCTCCTCCTCCTCCATCTCTTCTTGATGTTGTTGTTGTATCGCCTCTTGTTTTTCTGCATCTTCTTCTTCCTCTATGTCCTCCTCCTCTTCATTAACCATCATCTCATCTTGTTGTGATGCTTCTGTAAAACAAGGGGACATTCATCAATAATCAGGGTTGGTGGTTGGTTACGTAGCCCTGATGATGCCCTTCTCTCTCTCTCTCTCTCTCTCTCTCTCTCTCTCTCTCTCTCTCTCTCTCTCTCTCTCTCTCTCTCTCTCTCTCTCTCTCACACACACACTGCACCACCAATCACAAGGAAGACGCTGGCTGAGTTCCCCATGGCTGCGTCTTGGTAACTCCAGCGTTGCGTTAGGAGGAAGCAGGAAGATGGAACAACAACCGTCTAGTATGGCTCAAAAAAAAAAAAAAAAATAAAATAAAAAAAAATCTGGGTTAGGATGTGAACAGAAAAAAGTAAGATGATATAATTTTTTTTTAAATATGGGTTAGGATGTGAAAAGAAAAAAGAAAGATAATATACATATATATATATATATACATATTTTTAAATCTGGGTTAGGATGTGAATAGAAAAAAGAAAGATAATATCGTTTTGTTTTCGAAGTTCTTGTTAACTATGTAGAAATTAGGAGGTTGTAGTTATGAGGTTTCGTCGAGTTGTTGTTGTTGTTGTTGTTGTTGATGATATATTCCAGGGACGCTGTTCTAGCACCGGTTTCTTGGAATGTGATAAAGTTTGACTTGGGTATAAAATAATGTTATCACGGAAAGTAAGTACATTCTTTGACTTTTCTGCTTCCCGTTGCAGACTGCTTGGTTATTATCGAATGTCAGCCTTATGTATAGACCGTGAGAAAGAAGCCAGGGATACCAGTAAGAAACGAACAAACGAATAAAAGAAAAAAAACGAGAGAATAGGGAGCAAAAGAAACGAATAATAGGTAAATAATACGTAATAAAAACATACTGCATGTAAATAGAGGCGAAGGAAGGCCACACCTGAGACAGAGGAAGTAGAGGAGTCGGAGGGAGTAGAAGAGGCGTAGGAAGTTGAGGATGGCGAGGGTGAAGAGAGTTGTTCCTCCCTCACCATCATATCGCTGGATGGAGAAGGTGTTGCCTCGTCTATACTCAACACCACGTGAGAAACATTATCAGCAAGTAAGTAGTCAGAAGGTGAGTCACTAATGAATCCATCCATCACCTTATTATTTTCGAAAACCCATAAAATTTACATGCATTAATAATTACACGAATTTATTCCCCAAAAACTGACATGGAATTACATAAATATGTGCATATAATTTTGGAATATCACCCAAATACTACTCGCAAGGAATTGGGTAATTTTCGACTTGTAGGTTGCAATACTTACTTAAACCATGAGTAGTTTTTATATACAGTAGTCTGTGAATAAGCTGTAAGGCAGTACTTTAGACAGTATTATGGTAGCAGTAAAGTAATCTTGTTGTAGGATTTCAAGGTAACCAAATATTTTAATAACTCTGAGCAAGATTCAATCAAGCCCTATGATATATGTGAATATAGGAATAAATGTGAATATAGTGCTACCGTATTAGTGAGGGTGTTATTATTATTTGGGGTAAATTATAAAATGACAGTGAATAAAGAAAGCAGATATTATTTGCAAGGTAATGAGTTCTCAAATTGTGGTTATAAATTGTTCCCTGTGATTGGTTTTGGAAATTTGCTGACAATTATAAAGGGGGTAATCTTTTGTCTGCAAATTGAATGCTTCTTTCACACCCTTCCAAACTATGCTACAAAACAGCAGATCAACTCGTCCTATTTTAAAAGTTCTCTGCTTGTTTCCTGGTATAGTTTAGAAGATTTAGTAATATTACAATTCGTTACGAGCAGATTACCCTCTTCATATCGGAGAAAAGAGATGAAAAAGATCGTTAGGTAGGAAAAGAGAGAGAGAGAGAGATTAAAAGATCGTTAGGTAGAAAAATAGAGAGAGAGATTAAAAGATTGTTGGGTAGGAAAAGAGAGAGAGAGATTAAAAGATTGTTGGGTAGGAAAAGAGAGAGAGAGATTAAAAGATTGTTGGGTAGGAAAAGAGAGAGAGAGATTAAAAGATCGTTAGATTAAAAGTCAATAAAAGATCATTAGGTAGGAAAAGATAGAGATAGATAGATTGGTAATAAAGAGAAGACAGACAGGCAGGAAATGGTACACTACGTTACGGTGTTATTATGAAAAACAAGTTGAACCATTCACCGCCGACACGTTTTCCACAAATATTACACGACAGCAACAGAGGCAGTAGAGACACACATCGTCAGAGACCCGAGAAATTGTGGCCAAAGCAAGGGATAATAAGCCAGGGTGCCCAAATAATGAATGAGGTTAAAGTAAGGGGAGTAATTTGTAACCTGCTGATGTGGAGAAATTGGAGCACATGTAACCCTCCAAACTCTTGCCATAAAACATAATATTATCTTTGCTGTCTCATAGGGAGGGATTCCGTTTCCTGGGATAGTTTGGAGCAATAAGAACCTCCTAATTTCCGACAGCAGGTTTGGAAAAATTGGAGCACATGTAACCCTCCAAACTCTTGTCATAAAACATAACTTTGCTGTCTCATAGGGAGCTATTCTGTTTCCTGGCATAGTTTGGAGTAATAAGAACCTCCTAATTTTTCCGACAGCAGGTTACTTCCCTTAATGAATTACAAGGGGTTGGGGGCTTCACTAGTCTTTTGTTTTGTTGTTTGGCCTACCTAGGTTCTGGCGGACCACTTCGCCCTCCATCTCCATTTCGTCCCAACTTGAGTCCTCAGATTCAGTCTCGCCTGGAAGCAGTTCCGTGTCACTACCTCACAAGGATAGTTTTTTTTTTTTATCATATCCATCTGTATATCTTTCCTCACCAATGTATAGTACAAACCGTGTCGGCTATAGTGTAGGCTAATAATGACTGTATATCGCTACAAAATCAATGTTCGTTTGTTTTACTTGACGGACGGTAAGACGTTCAATACTACCAATTACGTAATTAACTTAACGTGACTTGTTGTTGACAATCTACAACCACCTACAGTACTCGATATCCTACTACAATAGATAGAAGGATCTTTTCGTCTGACCAAAGTAAGTGAAGGAAAGTACGAATGTTCTCCATTGGTATTTCCCTGTACAAGGTTTCTTTACATACATATAACATCATTCATTACACATACTTGTCTTTGGAATATGCAGTTCAATACGGGCTACTATCAGTCCTACAAATATATATTTTTACATAATGTTCCACTACTTTGCTAATTAATAACCTATTTCTCCTATATTTGTTTATGTTTCCTATGCAACAAACTTGTGCTGCAGGAAGTGGTTAATTGAAAAATATCTGTGGCGAATGCAGCTTAGGTCTCATTCTGTATATCAAGTGATATAAGTATCTGAATATTAATCAAGTGATATAGATAATGATTATTACAAATATTTTGTCAAAGAACAGTACAATTTCAATACCCTACCTAACTTAACTTTACAATTTACAGGTAACATTGATTTTTTGGGCTATGGAAATATTAAATAAAAGATTAATTATGTTCATAGCTCAGTCAGTAAGTTTAAGCTAAATAGGCCTTTATGCGGTGAACTGTAAATACAGTTGAAAATAATTTTGGTACTACATTAATGGCAACCCTGGTTTCTGAAAAGTGTTGGAGTGTTACTGATTCCTCCAAACTATGACAGGAAACCAAGTAGTGCCTCAGCAAAGGTGTAGGTGTTCTGTTCTGTACTATAGTTTGGAGGAATCACTAAGAAAACCGAATGAACAAGACTAGT
Source organism: Petrolisthes manimaculis (assembly GCA_034508575.1). NCBI lineage: Eukaryota > Metazoa > Arthropoda > Malacostraca > Decapoda > Porcellanidae > Petrolisthes > Petrolisthes manimaculis. The sequence continues at coordinate 85,951 of JAWZYT010000426.1, read as the reverse complement.
GTTGTGTGTTATCTTCATTATTCAGTATTATTATCGTTCAACACCACTAAATATTTCGCTATTATAATTATACACTCCAAGGCTTCATAGAAGGGAAGAGATTCTTTCAAATTTCACAGGGTTATCTTCAGCAAGTTCTAGGGGAAATATGTGTAAACATCGGTGGAGTGTCAGATTCCAAGGTATTTTATAGCTAAGGCATCATCTCGCAATACTATTGTGAAAGTTATATATGCGTACCAAAACTATATTTCACTGTTTTCCACTTTGTGACCTATTATTATTTCAATGAAGCTCGATGTCTTGTGATATCAAAGATGAATTATGATGTGGCTACATAATGTGTGTTATTATTTTGTCTGCCATGCTGGTGTCCCAGGGTACGACTGATTCACCAAAAATATGTAAAAAGATTAAATTCAGACTTAGGAAATATGAAATTTCTATTGCTATTAACATTATAATACTTAAATAGTTGAATAAGAGTTGTGCTATAACTCTTTTTGTATGTTAAGACTATAAAAACTAAGATAGTAATGTACAGTACAGTATCAAACAGAGATGCCAATACAAACATTCTTCTGCTGTACAATACACACCATCATCATCATTGTAGCCTCATGTTCTCCTCGTGAATCTGATTTGTTGCCTTGACAATGAGAACACAGTTTCAATTTTTGTAACTCGCATTTTCAAAGCAACGAATTTCAAAGAGACGAGGGTACCATGACAATATAAGTAGCTACTGAAGCTTGATTCCTATCTATATGTAAGCCTAGTGCAGGAAGCCAGTCGAGTATGGCTTTGCCTTGGCCGAGTCAGTACACCTTTTGTCCTGCTTGTAACCTCTGCTCAGGCCTACCTCACCATCTCACACTCTTCATCTATTACCTAGTCATCTACTTCTAAATTCATCTGCGTATGATGTATGCTTTATTTTGAGAATTTCTATATTTCTTCTGTATTGCGAAATAAAGCATCACTGTCATCCTCAGCAAGTACTGTAATCACCAAGTTCAGTGGTGAGCTAGGCAAAAGAAAAAGCATGAAAGGGCAAGCCAGTGGAAGAAGAGAGGAGCCATGCTACGCCACCCCTATTACCGACGGCTGTGAAATACTCGTAGTAGGGTCCAGCTGCCATGTCCGCCAGCAAGTCCTCAATGGTCGTGTCTATAGGGGAAGAACACGTGCTTCACTCCCTGCCCAAACATTAACATTACTTACCCTACATACATACACACTCACTGCTGCACATCACTTCTCCAATTATTGTAGTCTGGTGTGTTTACTGAAAATTCTGAAGATGTATATACCCCAGCCATAATTATGTACTTCAATGTTAGTATATGAACCGAGATAAAAGATAGATGAATGCTAAAATCTAACACTTTCGAAACATATGTAAAGAATAATAATGATTAATTAGATGCATGTTAAGTGTTTTGAAGCTATTTTTTTTATATCTAAGTATTGTAAGTTTTAGAAAATATCTGTTAGGAGTTTGGGTTCCACAAAAGCCGCTATGTTATAAACACCGTTAGAGTTAAGGCTAAGAATCTTATGAAACACTTTTTGTTCCGTACTAAATAAAGTAACGTCCGTCCTGATTTTCGTCTTGAAGTCTTACAATCGATAGTATTTTCTAAATTGAATTCTTATGGACTCTACGATACGATGGTTACTACGGATACTGAGCTTCCATCTGGGAGTCTCTTGCTGCAGAGGAATGCCAGGGCCTAGATAAAGTTTTCTTGTATAGTACAGTAATATATACACATTTCTGATAGTAAAGCTCCTCATGCAGTTGGTCACACGACTACAATGTAGTTTACTTAAGCAATGGTTTAGTAAATGCAGTTCAAATTTCGACTTATCCTCAACAAGCCAGTCAGTTGGAGGAAAAACCATCTGAGATTATTTTCTGAGGATGAAACCTCGCTACCACAAACCTATAACTATTATCAAGGACTTCATAATTCAGTGTACTTTTAGACTTTAAACTGTATTTAAACTGTTGCGTATTTAAGGAAGGCTATAGGGCTAAGCTACGTCAACATGCTTAAAATCTTTTCACTAGCTTTGTGTAATTGGGTGAATTGTTAACAGCTCAGTCGCTTAGTGTGTTAGATGCCGTATTTTCCACACGTCTTTAGTGAAGTAGTGAGCTGGCTCCTACCCTCTTCGGATTCCAGGCCAACCACCTCGCTGGCGGAGAAGAGTGCCTCGTCCTCAATGGCACTCAAGTCAAGACCGTCAGGAGAAGGGGTTCGTTCTTGAGGTGCTCGTAGGGGTATTGGTCGCCTCGCCTTTGATTGCTCCAACTGTGCCCACATGTCTTGTGTTTGCTGCTCTGGCTTCTGGTCCACCATCTGTAGCCCCTTTGTATCGGTTGTCTCTTTATTCTCACGTTTGGATTTTTTGATGACGGTAGCGTACACTGGCTCCACTTTCGAGGGTTGTTTGTTTAGTGGCTCGATGTTAGCGTAAGTGTTTTCAAAGATGTCATCTTCGTCACTGCTGGTGGTGACATACTCGAAACCTGCTGTTACAAATGTATTTTTTGGAATGGTTTCTCGCTGCAATATTATGTAAGAAGCAAAAGTGAGGCACTTAATCTTAAACATATTGTCTATTTATCATTAGCCAATACATTTATCAAAACATCCCATACTGAAAATTAAAAGTTATCATAATTTTTACCCCAATGCTAATATTCACATTTGATGCAACACACAACACGATCACTTAAATGATTGAGCATCTCGTGTAATTACATCCCCATGATGTCTGTCAACTCCTCCATACTGTACCAGAATATAACACCTATACAAAGAAGACATGTATTCTGAAACGGTTTGAAGGAATCAGTAATTTTTAATTCACCGTCAACATCAAGGACCCAGTAAGACAGTCTACATGAGAGATAGAGAGAAAAAAAACGTACCTTGCACCATCTGGGTAGTGGGTGTTGGCAGGAGAGGTGTGGGTACTGCCATGGCGGGGATCGGGGCTGTTGGTCTAGGAGCTTGGGACAGAGCAGCAGTTGTTGTTAATGGAACGGGTGGTTGTTGGGGTTGTGATGCTGTGTCTCTCTGGGGTTCAGGTTGTGGTGGGGAGGCCGTGGCGGTGGGCTGTTTCTGATTGGTTGTGGTGGGAGGCTGTTTTTGTTGTTGTTGTTGTTGTTGCTGTTGCTCCCCTGCCTATGTACACCAAGAAACAAATAACAACATCTTAGAAACCTGATAAAATTCTTAGTTTATAGATAAATTTCTTGATACGATGTGCCTATAAACGTTCACTATCTTGTGTATGGTGACAACAGACACCTTCTTGTGTTCCTAAGGTAGATATTTGTTAATTATGTTTGTGTCATGAGATGTGAGTAAGATGGTGGCTATATTATCTCTCTACTAAACGAGTATATTCCTGTATATTATGTGTTGTGTTGCAAGTGCTTCATTACCTGATGGGGGTGCCACAACTTCGCCAAGTGACCGAGTACCTGCTGAGGTTGCCAGATCTTGTTCAGGAATGGTTGGAGTTGGAAGCGGTTCAGCTGCAGGAAGGCCTTGTCAGTGTCGCCATCGTTAGCCTCCAGTGCCCTTATCACCTCCTCCCGCCGGAACTTCCCGCGGGCGTAAATTTCACTGAACTGTGGGTGAAATAAGGCGATGTAGATTGGCCTGGGAATGTCTCGTCTCTCACCACAACAACAAGATCATTCTACAGATATATTTATTCTCTTTACACATGTCTGCCTTGGTAGGATATAACCTCTCTTCCTGCTGTTGTGGGATTTCATTAGTTACTTGCTCCTGGGGATATTCGTATGTAATTTGACAGGATATTTAAATACTTATTCACAACTCACAGACATTAAAAAATGTCTACTAAGTACCCATTTTGAGCTCAGAATTTTGTATGAACCATAGAACTCCTTGTTTAACAATATTATTGTAGGAAAGGAGGGACACCTGACCAATTGTAAGGGAATGACACGGTATGGTAGTGAAGTGTTGGTCTGACCTTCTTCTGTCGCTGCTCCACACACTCGGTGACGGCGGCCCAAATGTTGCCCTTGTGAATCCTGAGAGCCACCCTCGCCTCCGCCGCCGTGATGGAACCCACGTCGTTGACCCGCCGCTCCTGGCCGTAGTTGGTGGCCAGGGTGGACACGGTGTCGACCATGTGGCGCCAGTTCTCCTTCAGCCACTCCAGAGGGTTCTTGTCGCCGCAGTGAGTCAGGGCGATGGACACGTCCTCGGAGGTGTAGCCGGCTTCCTCGGCGTCCTGCCCAAAATTTAAGGGGGTATAAATTATAGCACTTTGTTTTGGATGGTAAATCTGGCTCAAATGATTCCTCCAAACTATTCCGGGCAACAGGATACCATTATTTTTCTTCATCTGGGTCTGCTTCCTGGCATACTTTGGAGGAATCAAGGCGCTCCAATCTATCAACTGTTAACGCTGAACTCTTCCCTCAAACATTCTCTAAAGGTGGCTACACTTTAGCTCTCCGCTTTCTTAATAAAGACAGTAATATAAAAAGTTTGACTAACCCTGAGAATTTGGACCAGCTGTAGACCCTGCTTCCTCATGGCCTCCTGCCGCCTCTTAGTAATGATCTCCTCCACCGTTAGGAACTTTTCATTCTGGTCCTCCTCGCCCCACTTCAGCACTCGGTTCTGTCGCTCAGCCTGTACAAGGAGACACTTTTGGAAATTAGCAGATGGACGTAATTCTGTTGTTACATATATATCTGTGGTTGTATTGTAGTTCCTCTTAGAGTGGCTGGTGTACCTTATGAAATGTGGCAATTCTTTGCATATATACAATGCAAACTCAACCTTTTCACTGTGTGTAGTACAAATACATTTCGGGGAGTAGTGTCGTGTAACAAAATTAATGTAAGATCAGTAACTGCAAAGTTGGCAAAAACCCTGCCAACACATGACAACACCAACTACCATAGGTCAACTAGAGGACTTGTATCTACTACATCACAACACAAGTCAGTCGATCTGTGGGTGAGAAAGACAGGACACGAGACAAAGAAGGAGACTCCTATACCTATCCCATCAAAACGTCAGTCAAAACACGAGGGTTGGGACACGAAACAGGAACAAGAGACGAAATTACAAGGTACGAATAAGATCTTGCACAACAGAGACGAGGTGAACTGTAGTTTCTTTCTTTTAACCTGGCGAAAATGCACCTTTTTTCTTTTCTGTACATAACATTTAAAATAGAATTATTTCAGTAGATCCCAAGTTAATAAATGTACTTAATGACTCCCTTTTATATATGTTTAATGTAATTTGTCTTGATTTGCATTATAATAACTTTCATAAGCTATAAATACTGAGTTAAGGGATGGATTCAGCTCATTCTCATCAGGTAAAAAAAACAAAACAAAAACAAAAAACTCTATCTCGTCAACTCTCATCACCATCACCACCACCTCGTTGATAAGAGCGTCCACGTTGGCTGAGATGTGGGTGAGGTCCTCTGTGTTGTGTGGACTGGCGGGGGTCTGGAGGGACGAGAGGACATCCACTTGATACATAGTTGTGTTTATCACCGAGTATATCCTTGTACTAACCATTGTACATGTTAAGTTGATTACTGTAGCAAACTACAAATTATACATCTTAAGGGTATTAGCAAAGTCAAACAGAATTACCAACATAACATAATGCGAAAACAAATAAAATGGATTCAATATTACTAGTGATAAAGCAGTGCAATCTTTACTGAATGGTGGTGCAAAGAAAGGTGGTGAATGTATATGTGTAATGCATTGCAAACTTGTGGGAATAGAATTAAAGTGGGTATACCTTTGCTGTGGTAATTCAATACATGATTAATTTGATCAATACAGAACTATTATAACATTATTATAAATCTAAAAAGGGATCAAGCTTAAAGACGCCAAAGGTTTGCAGCTCTTTCAGTTCTTTGACAAATTCAATAATGTATTAAACACAATATACTTTTGCTACTCATAAGTACAGGGGTCAAAAAGGCATATTATAAGATTCTGAGACCTCCTTTTTCTGTACTGAATAATAAATATTCAAAGTAGATTAGTATTGTGTGAAATTTAAGTATAAAACGATGTGGTTTACTGTAGAAGGGGAGGGATACCTGAGTGATGACAGTCGGGGGCAGGTCAGCAGCGTTAGAGGGCGTGAGAGCGTCCTGGAAGCAGAGGGAGTCGTAGTTATCAGAGTTGTTGACAGCATTAGTGTTGGTGTTGGGTGGCTCAGCTGATCTTGACCTCATGGGACTCCCTCGGCCACCACCCTGGCCCTCCAGAGGTTAGGAAGCAATAGGTTAGTCTCAGCCTTTAATACTTCAGGTGTAGCATGGGTATTATTGTTGGTGTTTTCTGTTAGCTATACTATTAAGCATAAGGAGTTATACAGGTTATGAGGCAGTTGAACTGGTTCCAGATTATACTAATTTATAACTTATAATTTGAGCCTGTATTAATAATTTATTATGAAAATCAAGAATAACTGCAAAGAATATGTTAATAGTTAATTTACAGACATGATGAAATATAATATGAGTAACAAACATAATAGACAAACGGAATGAAAATAAAACATAAAATAATATGAAGCCAATGTTAATATTACACTGCCGTGCAAAGAAGAACTAATATCTTGATCAGACTAAAGACAGAATCTGTAGTTTGACCATTATTATGGTACTTGACTGGCCAGCCATAACAGGAAATAGTTTGACGAGGCTTTTATCTCTATTCAACTCTTGCTATTTACTTCAATTTCTTGGTATGAAAATCATTCTAATACAGTATTGTCTTATCATCCTTGGGCGGCGGGAGGGGTTTTCAATTACGGAGACAAACCTTCATGCGCTAGTCAGAGTAAATCTCAAATGACAACTTCCGAGGTTACAGGGTTATTCTGGTGAAGGGTGTACACTCCGATACCATAGTCTCTACCCCACCAGAGTCAAAGTCCCAAATCTGAAGCAGGTGGTTTCTGGATGACCAAACCATCACGTGGCCACACACACACACACACACACACACACACACACACACACACACACACACACACATCTCCAACCAATGCTATCGTCTAGAAACCGCCTGCTTCAGAACTCAGTGACTCAGGTGGACAAGGGACTATGGTACCCGAGTGTACATGGCGTGCTTTGACGGGCTCCTTTGTGGTGGGTATTGCTGCCACTCATCCCAGTCCAAACAGCCACTCACCTCCTCAGAGTAAGGAAGTTGATCCATGGACGACCTAATGGTTTCCCGTGATGACTTGATATCTTCCGTCATCTGCTGCATCGTCTCCATGGCTGTAACCAGGTAGTCGTCCTCCACGGGTCGTACCGTCTGCACCACAAACACGTCACCAACAGACAGGGGGACGACGGGGACTTTCTGATTAGCTTATGCTCTTCGTTTTGAGTCTTATATAAGTTGATAATTATATACACAGAAAATATACATCCACAGTGACTGCAATGTGTAACTATTTAATTAGATCTAATGTGTTTCAAGTACCAGGCATCAAGACCATGAGGTACTAAGTGATTTATTAAGAGATAATCTGTGTGAAAGTTACAATGAGTGCAAAAATACGACTATAACGAAGGAAAACATTAATTAAGGCGTGAATATGTTTGTTTATGATCATCTGTAGTATTTTTACCTTGATAAAGAGCGAGTAAAGTTCAGAATCGAGCACAAGTCGTCAGCTACTCGGAAAGTCCTCCCCTTCCAACACCACTAATACACACACTCATGCCACTCATATCACCACTAAACATTATACAGTACACGACACATGGAATCTCTTATTTTAGCATCTATTACCTATTCTATCCAAAGCTTTTGATATGCCTGCCATATTAGTAAAATATAACTGAAGTTCCGAATAGAGGATGCTCATGAATGGAAGAGGAGGCATTGAAGATTGCCAGTAAAGTGTCCTTGACGGAAGCCTTGCTGACAATCAGAAAGAACATCATGACGAGCAAGATGATTATGAAATTTGCAGTTAAGAATAGAATAAAATATTTTAGATAGACAGGAAATCTGTGCAATGGGGAGACAGTTGGAGAGCTGGAAACAGTCACATTTCTTCGGAACAGCTTGAATCAAAGCAAACTTCCAGTAGGACTGAAAAGTATTAGATGACAGACAAGGACGGAAAAGTTTACCTAGACAGGGGGTCAGCACGGAGGCTCAGTCCAGATTTTGAGGACAACAGGAAGAAATCCATCTGGAATCTGGACGAACAGTACTCTTTCCGAGTGTCAAGGACAGAAAACGGAGAAAAATACTTTATTTAAAGATATTCTAATGGCAGGATTAAGTACGCCAGAGATGGGTAAAGATAGAAAATAATGGAGTTAGAGGCAAGAGTTTGAGAAAGGAGTTTAGCTCTATCCTTCTATCAGGAAGGATGAGATGATGGAAAGTTGAAGAAGTAAAGGTAGTGAAAAGGATCTTGGCAAGACTTCAGAAACTACACAACAACCACAACTACATTCCAACCACAACAATAAGGATCATATCCCAACCATAACAACACTTCAACAACTAGAACTACACCCCAACTAATGCAACCACAACACCTCAACCATACATACAACATCCTCGCTACAACACCCAAATCACAACTACAACACCCCAACCACAACACGACCCCAAACAAATAAAACCCCAACTACAACCCCATCACCCTAACCACAACAACACCCTAATCACTACAACACCCCTGTAGGCAGAAAATTGGAGATAAATGAGTCCTTCAAATATTGCCACGAAACATCACCTATTTCGAAAGGGCTTGTTACGAGGTATAGTCAGGAGGAATCAGAAGCCTCCAATTTTCAAACAAGATACAGGGTCCTTTATTGGGGCAAGTAAACTGTGTGTTGTAGGATCATAGATTTCTTGAACGTAAACCTTCCCACCCAAACCATTCATAAGTGTATCTTTATTTATCTGAGTAGCGTATAATAATAATAATATAATATGTTATCATAATTCTCTTAGCATCAGTAAAATTATGTAGTTGTAGCACTAGACACAAAGATTTGTCATTTATCTCTTAGATGTTAGTTATCACATATCTAAATTCAAGTCAGCTTTCCCATGTCTAGAATTTAAGGTGTTTTTTTTCGGAGTTACTTACCTTTATGATGTTCTGACTTTGAAGAGTGTGTAGTGACAGTATCTCTGCTCTCATTCTATATAACATTATTAAAAAAAAATCTCTATTCAAATCCAGAGGCTATAATCTAAATATTATAACCATGAAATATTTTCTTACATTTCTGATATCTTGTAAGAACATATAACATACTGACTTCATTATTCAACTAAACTATATGTCACCTGATGTTTGAGGTGTCCAAAATTATTTGCAAAATCGATTCGTCAATATTTGGCGAATGTCTGATATCAATCGCTTTTATATATGTTCAGGTGTTCCTCTAACCACACTAGTATGACCCACCACTGTATAACTATCAATTATGGATATAACTACTGGGATTTCTCGTATCTGTCTCTATTCCTAGCTAAGAAATCATTTACAATTTAGGTCAAATATCCTGAGGGTAGATTGTGTGCGTGTACGTTTTGAGTCAGGGCTGCACGTGCACTTTATGTAGCAAGAAATTCTAAGTTAGAGTGTTTGAGAATGAACTTTTCAGCAATAATGTTATGGGTGTGATTTCAATCTATCTGTAAGAAAAAAAGACACATTACAAAAAGTGCAAGTATCACCCCGACGTAAACACTGGAACTGTCTGATACTGCTGCTGGTTGAATGGTTGCTAGTGTGTTTATATGATATGATATCTATTGTATATTTGGAGACGATAAAAAAGGCATCAAAGATCACCTGTCCTGGTTTGTCCTGAAGTTGTTCGCTGAGGGATATATCAGGAGAGTCAGGAGGGGAATAGAACTGCGCGTCTGAGGAGGAGAAGCTAAGTGGAGTGTACTGACGTTCTCGTGGTGAGGAATTGAAGCCTAGGGATGAACCAGAGGAAGCTGAGCGAGCCACCTCCCCTCCACGTATCTCCAGAGGGAGTCCAGGCACCACTACTACCTTGGGTTCTGGTGACGTGTCCTCGGCAGCCTCCACTTCCTCCACTTTCTCATCGTCAGGAGGCACCTCAGCTTCTGTTCCCTGAGGAGCAGTTTGATATTGGTAATCTCCCTCTTCAGGATTTTCGCTTTCATGGATCTGCATCTCTTCAACTTTTATTAGTGTTGGTGCTGCTTTTGGAGGCACTGTAGCAACTGCATTTGTAGCCGCTACATTCTTTGGTCCCTCTATGGGTTCATAGCTTGGCTCATACACTGGTTCTGGAGGAACAACTTCTACTTGCACTGGTGTGCTTTGTTTGGCAATCATTATATTTGTGTCGTCTTTCTTGTCAACTATTAGTGGTTCCACCTTGGTCATGGGTAGTGGTGCCTCCAGTATCAGTGTCTTGGGATCTTCTATAACATCCTCGTCTGGAGTTGGTGACCTGACAAAATTAACAACAGGTACTTCCTCATGAACAACATCTACTGGAGGAGCGGCTTCATCCACATAATGGCTTCCCAGGTCTTGGTCAGCCACCTCGTTCGTGCCCATTGTGGCCACGTCGTCTAAAGTGTTGGCAAAGCTTGGGTCGTCAGCCTCACCCTTGGAGGTTCTCTGTGACAGTGGTGGGGACTTACTCTTTCCCACTCTTAACTTGGGACTGGGGGATCTGGATTTTTCTTTAATTAATTCCTGTTTGTCTTCTATAATAATTTCTTGTGGTTCTTGTTGTGGCTCATCATCATCATCGTCTGCAGCACTGAGCGCAGGACTGGAATCTTTAGAACTCTTAGACTTACTCTTAGAATTACTGTGATCTGCTTTTGATTGTTTATCTGTTTTGAGTGTAACCTCTGAAGCTAAAGTGTCAACTACTGTGGTGTCTGCAGATGTTTGGTGACTTTCCCTTTCCCCTGTGAGATTATTTGGGTAAGGTGAGTCAGAATCCTCTCTGGTGTCAGGCTCGGAGCTGCTGTCCAGGGATCGCATGTCGTCTGCAGGACTGGCCCTTAATGGGGTCTGTCTGCCCGGTGTCCTCGCTCTCTCCGAGTGGCTCCGACCCCGGTTCTTGAAGCGGCCGCTTCCTGTAACATACAGGAAACACGGCTTTAGGGATTTCATTGAAACTCGCGAGGAAACTTATGTATTTATTTAGCAAGGTGTTACTCACATTGCAAAAATTAACAGAAGCATAAAAAATGGAAAATTGACATATAGGAGTACAACTGCATAGTATACTGTATTATAAGTATGGCATGGCTATATCCCGTATTTAATATTAAAGTGCTGTGAGGCATAGACAATAATAATATGCTGGTCTGTCCTTTGCAGAACATCGTTCACTATACAACACAACTTAACACAAGCATAACGTCACTCTTTCCATCTTAATTTACCTTCTCTCTTACGTGAGGACTTTTCCTTATCCTTGATCTTTTCCTTACTGGTGATGCCTTCGTAGTCGCTGCCTCGCCTGCGTGAGGAGGAAGACACCCTGAGGTCCTTCATCCTCTTCTCCAGCCGCTCTTCCTCCTCCTCACTCCCTGAACCCGTGTCTGATGCAGAGCTGCCTCGCCGACGTGACTTTTTCTTGCTCTTACCTTTGTTTGACCCCATGGTACGAGATTCGCTTTTATTGTCCTTGATGTTAAATGACAGGTTACTCTTCACTACTCCTCCATCGTCATTGTCATATTCTGAACCATCTCTTTCGTTATCTTCGTGATCTGTTCGCCTATCTCGCCTTCGATCTGACCGTCGTCGTTCACTTCCCCTCCTGCTGGTGCGTCCACTGTTATTGCCTCCACCGATAGTCTTGGAACACATACCACAGGTTCGTGCTCCACCATTATTAATGAATGTGCAATGGTCACATTGCCATGCCAGGCCTGACTTAGTATTACGGTCACCAATATCATCCATGTCCTCACTCACAGAAGAGGACCGACTCTCCTCACTCTCCTCGGAACGCTTAGATTTACGATTACGACTGCGGCGGCCACTGTTGTCGGCGGCGCTGAAGGAGCGGGACTTGCTGGACTTATGGGAACGGTGGGAGGTGGAGCGGACTGAGGGTGCAGGGGAGGACGGTACCTTACTGAACGTATGCATGGAGTCTGGTATTGACATGTTGAGACCCATAGGTGCACCCATGGGAGGCATTCCTATGTGTGGGTGGTAGCCAGGGTAATAGCCAGGGTACATGGGCATGTGATGGTGAACATGAGGTGGAGGTGGAGGAGCCCAGGGATACCCCGTCATATCACTTCCCACAGACGACAGATTCATGGAGAGGTTAGAGGCAGTACGCTTCATGCCAGGAGTATTGGGGAACATTGGGGGCACCTGACACAGTTCACAAGGTGCTCCCCACATCACGCCTCCTGGATAACCCATCATGTTCAACTGCTGGAAGCTGTTGGCCTGGAAAAAGACAAATATATTTATTATTGTAAGTGAGATACAGTTCCAGACACGGAAATAAATAAAGCCTACTTTTCGTCATTTAAAAAATAGGAGTTAGAGATAACTACGTCACATACCGCATGTGAGTTGCAGAAATTCTGTTGCTGCTGTTGTTGTTGTTGTTGTTGTTGTGCCAGGCTGTTGAGGTCACACACAGATGCCGAAGACACCATCCCTCGGCCTAAAGTGCCCCCTCGCCCTGCAGTGGTCATGGTGTTGTAGTTGCGTCGTGGTGTCATACCCGCGAAGGCTGACATATCGGCTGGAGTGTGCCCAGGAGGACAGATGGGTCCTGGAGTGGAAGGCGCCGTGATACTAGTATTGGTCGTGGTGGTGGTCTGGTCTGCCATCACCTGGGCCCACTGGTCATCGGACACACTGTGGGACCTGTTGCGAGGTGGTGGTTTGCTCGTCTCACTCTCCCACCCACTCCCACTGGGCGTCGTGTTCTCCACCATGGAAGTCTGCAAACCCACAAAAATCAACAGTTACATTCAGTACATAGACTGGCTGAAGAGACGTAGACACTGACTGACAAGGGAGACATGAGGTGATAAAGTCAAAAGTGGTTAGTCTACTTGAAACCCAAAACACGAAAGAATGCATTTTGGACAATGTTTTGTATTTGTTGTGTTCGTTACATGGGACATATTCTTTATAAAGATGTTAAAAAACAAATCGATGGGAAAATATTGACTCTAACTACATTTAGCTTGCATGCAGCCAAGACACTATTAGAAATTCATTGAATATAATAATAAACACAGCACCAAAACAGTAATGCCTTTCATATCATGAGATACATCAGCATTTATGACAATTTACAATACAAAAAACGTGTAACTAGATAATTCCATGATTTTCGTGGTTGTGGTAAAGGAAAATGAAAAATTGAAGACAATAATACACGTGACTGATTTTTTTTTTTCGGGACCACGATCTCATACCTGGTGAAATCGTGTGATAAAGTAGTAAATATAATAATGGCACCTTAAAGATGGTCGACACAATCAGGTGTAACTCTTACGACCCACTGGAGTCAAGTGAAGCTGCAGTGAGATAGAAATGAAGAACCTTTTGATATGACTTAAACTGATAGTGAATGAAGATGAGTGTTTAAGTCATGTTATTTCATAGCGTGTATTCTGTATTCTGCCCCCCCCCCTCCCCAAACACAAGTTACCATTACGAGTCAGAGATGCAACACCTACACCCAAACTTACTATAACAAATCATGGCACGGATTTTGACTGGTCTCGAACCCCTGACCTTCGTAATATAAGTTGGATGTGTAACTCATACACCGAAAGCACACTGGATGCAGGTTTTGCACTCTTACAACTCATTCTTCCTGTTTAGCTTAAAAAAAAAAAAAAAAAAAAAAAAAAAAAAAAAAAAAAAAATCCGAGACAACAGTACTAACAGCTAGCTTCTTGCGCCTGTTTCTGTTCCTGCGGCGGATAACAGCTGGCAGAGTGCTGTCAGGAGTAAGACAGTCGTCGCTGTAATCCCGTGTCTTCTTTCCTCCGTCTTCGTGATGCCTGGACTCTCCGTTTTTCCCATTATGAGCCGACAACTTGGCATTCAACACATCATCGTCATCGTCTAACTTCCCGTCGGTGATGGTGAGACGACCATTGATAATCGTCGCCTGGTCGTTAAAGTCATCCTTCATGGGGTAGAACTGATGTGACGGCAGGTATCCACAGGTGGCCGAGCGTTGGAGTCCCACCATAGAACCCGGGTACCCTACTCCTCCTCCTCCTCCTCCCATGTTGCCAGAGGAGAGGGAGAGCAGCCCATGTAACACCGGGAAGGAGCCCATCTCGTGACTGATCAATGAGGAACTCTTGAGATTATCGTCACAGTGGTGGGTGCAGGGACAAGAACACCACATCGTAGTCCCCCAACACTCGATTATATAGTCATTGGCTCCATGTGTTCTTACAAGCAACAACACAACAGCTTTTCTTATACTAGAATACTAAAATTACTTTGTGTCCTGAGATCAACTATCACTGTACACTCAGAAGAACAAGACTTGAACCTGCAAAGTAAAATTGGTAAATAATTAAGCTGAAAAGTGAAGATGTTGACATGTTCTATAATATCAATAACTGCGTGTTGGTGACAAGTTTGAAATGACTGTTCTTAATGCCTTAATCTTCTCGCTTGTGTGTGTATGTGTGTGTGTGTGTGTGTGTGTGTGTGTGTGTGTGTGCGCGTGTGTGTGTGTGTGTGTGACAGAAAGGAAGGTAAGAGACGAGAGTGAAAGTGAGGACAGGTGAAAGTGATGTAATCTATGAATGTGAACCGAGGGAACAAAGCTGGTGTTGGTAGATCAAGTGACAAAAACTACTTCAAACAACAACAGGAGTAAAGTGAAGATGAAGATAATTAATAAACTTGGTAATAGAAGGATGTCTGAGGGGAAAAAATGAGTGAAGTGAAAGTAAGGAAAGAAGAAGAAAACGAATAATAATGAGGAGGAGGAGAGAAGTGACGGGGACGTAAAAAAAAAATGAACTAAGAAAACTAGAGACAGAACAGAAAGAGAGAGAGAGAGAGAAGTGATAGGATGGAAAGCGGAAGAAAGACCTAATAGTAAAAAACAAGATTGATGTGATATAATGTCAAGTAGAGAGAAACACCTGTGCCACCACCACGACCACGACCAACCACGACACCCGACATTGCTACTTACAACCACACTAAATATAGCCCCCTTACTTGGCCCTACTGACTGACTCATCTCTATCATCTCCTGCCTTCTCTTCTTCCTCCTTCTCCTCCTCCTGACACACTGCTAGCTAGGCTTACATACGTGAAAATAGTCGCTCATGTTTTTATTTCATTTTTTTTTTCCCTTCTCTGCCCCGGCATACTGTAATCTGGAGTGACGCCCAGTGGATCATATTTACGTTTAGGTGTGTCGGGTTATTGTTGTTTTTAGTGGAGGAGGAGGCGAGACTCGGGAGTTAGTATGTTGAAAGTGGTAATGATCAAGTGACTGAAGCCTGATATATAAAACAAAAAAGACTGTGTTTAGTGGAGGAGGCGAGAGTTTGGAGTTTAAATGCTGGAAGTGGTAATGATCAAGTGGTGAATCTTTAGTGACTGAAGCCTATAAGAAAAACAAAAGAGCCTGAAGGAATCAAGTTTGTCGTGTGTTATGGGTGAATAATTCTAGGCCTGGTGGTGGTGGTGGTGGTGGTACAGTCACGAGTACTAATAATAATTATGTATACAGCTTAATTTGGTTGAAACTTTGAGCAGTCCAATTCACCATCGAACTAATATTTCCAATGGATATATTATTGTGCATTAATTTTATTTACTGTCTCTAGGTATTCGAAGCACACTTGAATACTTATTAGTACTCCTGACTGTACAGTTGCCCACACATGAATCTGATATGCCTCGCTACTTGCCAGATAACTACAACAGGAAGGAAAGTGAGCACAAGTTATAGTTTGTTGACAAGCAGATAGTAATAATATTTTACCGTCTGACTCTCAACAAACTACATCTTTTTTCACTTTCCTTTCGTTGTAGCCCCCTCACAAGTAACGAACCATTGGTGTTGGAGTGGCAGTGGTGGTGGTAGTGATGCTATGGTACTAATGTGGAATTGGTGGTGGTGGAGTGGTAGTGGTGGAACAGTGGTGGTGGTGGTGTGGTAGTGGTGGAGTGTCGCATGTTTGTATTGCTATTGGCAGTGGAGCTGAATAACTGTGAAGGTTGCTGGTAGTGGTATGGTAGTGAGGGATAATAGAGGTGATGGTGGTGGTGAAGGAAAATGGTTAGTTTAAAATGGTGATGGTGTTGAATGATAGTGACGGTAATGGTGTGTTGGTGTGATGGTGTAGATGTGTGCTGGAGTAAAGTTTGGTTTAAGTAAAGTTGGTGAAAGTATGTGGTATTGCGATAGTGGTGGTGATGGTGGTAGTGGTGGTGGTAGTAGACGGTAATGGTGGTTGTGGTGGTGGTAGTAGTAGTGAAGAGTGATGTTGTAGTGGTGGTGATATCAATTAGCAGTGATGGTGCTGTTTATCTTATATTGGTGTTAGTGGTGAATAGTGATGTGATGGTGGTAGTAGTAGTAGTGGTGGTAGTGAAGCTGGCAGTTGGCTAAGTGACAAGAAACAAGTAGTAGTAGTAATAGTGGTGGTTGAAAAGTGGCAGTGGAAGGCATGGAGATTTTGACACAAAGAATAATATGTTGGTTGTGATGAAGATGATGATGGTGATGATGTTGGTGGTGGTTGTGATGATGATGGTGAAGATGGTGATGATGATGAAGATGGTGATGATGACGAAGGTGATAAAGATGGTGAAGATGAAGATGATGAAGATGGTGATGATGCCGATGGTAGTGAAGATGACGTTAATATTGATATAGTATTAATGATGGTTAATGGCAATATAATGGTTTTATGGTAGCAGTGATGGCAGTTACAGTGATGGCAGTGACAGTGATGGCAGTGGCAGTGATGGCAGTGGCAGTGACGTTATTCGTAGTACAGATTAAAAAAAACAGAAAACAAATCCTGACAACTGGTTCTGTATGGGAAACAATTGATCTTAAACCTATATTGTCTTTCTGTGTGACCAATTCCCAAGAGTCACATATGAAGGAAACATTATTTCTTTCCATCCAAAATAAAGAGACCATTCAGATCTGAGAAGGTTAGTTATTTCATTCCAGAGTTTTCGATTGTTCAGTAATTATAGGAATAATGTTCGTTTGGTTTCCTTCTTGTTTTGTCACTAACACATTTATAACACGACACACGAGGCTAGTGATGATGATAGTGATGATAATAGTCCTTTAATTCAATCACATGGAGGTAACACGTTGTCCCTGTAGGAAGAACGAGGTGGTGTAAATCCTCAGACTTGGGTATTGGAGGTATCGATGAAGACTTCTAGTTATGACAACGATGTGCAGCTTTCCAGGTACCCTTAGAACGCTTCTCTTTCCAGTGGCAGCAATCAACGTGTAATACAGGATGAAGCCACAACGAGGTTACTGATGAGTTACAGGTTCTACTCTATATTTCTGTCAGTGGAGATGAGGCTTGAGTGAAGATAAGGTTACCAGCAAGTCTTGAGCTTTAACTCGGCTTCCGTCAACGTGGATTAAGCCTGAGAGTGAAGGTGTGACAAGGCGGCTGAGTCCCGCTTGTGCCGGCACCAGCGCGGGAATAGAGTGGCCCCGTCCCAGCCTGGCTAACCCCCCACGCCCTCCCTCTCCCACGGTGACACCACACACCAATGCCACACTTATTTTGGCATTCTACTACCACCTTGGTATATTTATATGAATCAAAGTATAGTCTTACTCTAACTGTGATTACTTTCTCTTATGAAATATGACAATCACTACTGCAATGCATTCTCCAGGAAGATTAAATGCCATTGCAAACGGCATCACTCTTACTATTAGTTTTGGCAGCTCATTGCCTGGTTGGCGACGATGGCACGGATGCTTGGTGTAAGAGGGAGAAGGGGGATGCCCAGGGGTTCAGGAAAGGGAGAGCACTTTGTAGGCTTGCCAAAGGTCTTCGCCCCATACCTTCTGCTCTCACTCACTCACTAGACGGGGTTACACACAACACAACACAACACACCTTCACTGTCATTACACCTCCAGCCAACAACACAAAACTGAATTTGATTGACTCATTTCATAATTATAGAGACTATAATAATCTTAGAGACAGAAAGAAAAGCATTATTTATTCTTATTCGTTATCACTTCTTACCCAATTTTCTTCAAAGACTCAGATAGTTTAAGTTATAAGGAAAGGCAATATTGTCTTTGGCCGTAAGGACGAGAAAGCAATCTTATTTTCTAAATTAAGATTAAAGTTATAAAGTGTTGCTTGATAGTGAGTGGAATTGAAGGGCTGCTGATTCTCTCTTATTATGTTACTCCTCACAAGTGTACATGAAGGAAAAAAGGAAACAATGTACCATATATGTCTATATTGGAGAAGAAGGAAAGGCTTTACACCCGAGGAAAGGCTGAGAAAGAAAATGTATCTAAAAAATCTACAGCCATAAACAAAGTTTTATATATATATATATATATATATATATATATATATATATATATATATATATATATATATATATATATATATATATATATATATATATATATATATATATATATATATATATATATATATATATATATATATATATATATATATATATATTGAAGGAATTTTTCTGATGCAAGGTATATTTTACAGGTGGTCGAAATACGGTAAATAAACCATGATACAATTTTTTTTTTCGTGTCACTTCACATTCTATAGTTCATCATTTTGTATCGCACAGAACGAGTAGCGATAGTTTTTTTTTTTTTTTTTTTTTGTCGTGTGTATTTCTCCCTCAACCCTTTCCTTACAGCTGGTGTGTCACTCTCAGTCAGTCAGCAGGTGGTTCACGAGTCGAAGCGAGGACGGTATTCATGTAGAGATTAATTATTATTATTACTATTATTATTAATGTTATTATTATTATTATTATTATTACTATTATTATTAATGTTATTATTATTATTATTATTACTATTATTATTTATGTTATTATTATTATTATTATTATTATTATTATTATTATTATTATTATTATTATTATTATTATTATTATTATTATTATTATTATTATTTAATTAAAGGAGAAGTTTTGTGTTGATAATTCTGGACAACTGAATCCTCCAATCTATTCCAGGCAACAGAACACCATTATTTTTGCTCATCTGGTTCTGTTTCTTAGCATATTTAGGAGGAATCAAGGCACTTCAAATGAACGAAAAAAGAATTATCACTTTGTGGGCGAAATAGGGGTGCCATCAATTACTTCAAACTACGAAACAAAACAAACAAAACCATTTATGACACCGATTACAAATTTCTGTAATATCTTTAAATAACAAACCCCAATTCTTCACTTTATTACCCAGGCAACAACACACCGGCTCCACATCTCGTTTATTACTATATTTGTAATTAATATTAATATATTTGTGTTGAGGGTGAGGTGTTGTGTTGAGGGTAAGGTGTTGTGTTGAGGGTGAGGTGTTGTGTTGAGGGGGAGGTGTTGTGTTGAGGGTGAGGTGTTGTGTTGAGGGTGAGGTGTTGTGTTGAGGGTGAGGTGTTGTGTTGAGGGTGAGGTGTTGTGTTGAGGGTGAGGTGAGGTGCTGTGTTGTCGTGGTAGGGGTGGTGGTGGTGGTCTATTTATTCCCCCCTCAAATTCCCAGACAACATATTACCTCCTTTAAGAGTCAAAACATTTACAGCTAACCAGACAGTGACCCTTAGAACAAGTATACAGAGGGTCGCTATTTGCACTGGTTATGTTCTCCCGGATGTCTAACATAAAAAAAAAGTCTGGGAGAGAAAGGAAGTAGAAGTGAAGGTGAAGGTGAGAGGAAGAAGGGGAGACGAAGAGAAAAAACAAAAAATGATAAAAGAGATAAGGTAAAAAAATAATGATACTAAGATAGGAGTGAAGGAGCAAAAGAAACTGATAGTACAAGAAGGGAAACATAATGATAGAGAAAACCATAAGTAGAAAATAAAAAAGATATAAATAACCAAATAGACGAATAAAAAGGAAAGAAAGAGGAGGGGTGTATAGGAAGTGTGTGTGGGTGGGGGGAGGGATATGGGGGTGTAAAAAGAAACGAGAGAAAAAGATAATGGGTGAAACAGAAAGAAAGGTGAGGTGTGTGGGGGTGGGGAGGAATATGGGGGTGTAAAAACGAGATAAAAAGATGATGGGTGGAACAGAAAGAAAGACAATGTGAGGGTGATGAAGAACAGGAAGTACAGTATAGGGGGAGAAGATGAAGAAGAGACATACCTGAACAACAAACGGAATCCCGGCCTGGTTTAGAGATGAATGAAGGGGTGAGGAAGGAAGGAAGGAAGAGAGCAGAGAGGGATGAAACGAGGGACCAATGGAGGGAAGAAAAAATGGAAGGATGAGGGAGGAAGGAAGGAAGGAAGAGAGGGAAGAAACGAGGGACCAATGGAGGGAAGAAAAATGGAAGGATGAGGGAGGAAGGAAGGAAGGAAGAGAGGGAAGAAGCGAGGGACCAATGGAGGGAAGAAAAAATGGAAGGATGAGGGAGGAAGGAAGGAAGGAAGAGAGGGAAGAAGCGAGGGACCAATGGAGGGAAGAGGAAAAGGATAGAAGGATGGGTGAGAAAGGAAGGAAGGAAGTGAGCAGAGAGGCAGGAAGTAGGAGCAAACAACAGGAAGTACTGTAAGACAACAAACACTAGTACAATTGCAGAGAGTATAACAGAAAGTATTAAAACAGGAAGCAAAGCAACAGAAACTATTACAACAGGAGCATAGGAACAGTAGGTACAACAACAACAACAGGAAGTACAAAAAAAAAAAAAAAAAAAAAATTGGGGAACAGGAAAAGTCGGGACAATTGAAGACAGAAGGAGGAAGAGGAGGCAAAAAAATACAAACATAAACAAGTGAGACGGGAGGAGGAAGAAGTGAAAAAGATGTCTCAAAAGGGGAATATAAGAGGAGAAAAAACGTAGAGGGGCGACACATTTGGAGAGAGAAAAGGGAAAGACTAGAATTAAAAAAAAAAAAAATAATAATAAGGAAGGAAGAAAGGAATGAATGGATGGATGGATGGATGGATGGATGGATGGATGGATGGATGGATGGATGGATGGATGGATGGATGGATGGATGGATGGATGGATGGATGGATGGATGGATGGATGAAGGAGCAAGAGAGGATAGTAGGATAAAAGAATGGGATGAAAATAGGAAGGGAAATAGCAAATAAAAATAAAGGAAGGAAGGAATGAAGGTAGAAAGGAAGGAAGGCAGAAACTTAGAAACAAAAATATATGGCAGGAATGATAAATGGAAAGGGTGAAAAAGGGCAAGAAAATTAAAATGTTAAGATATAGAGATGGAAAAAAAGGAGAAAGAGAGCAAAGAGATGACACAAATTATAAGACAACACAATTACAGAACAGGTAATTATTTTTATAGTCTGTTTTTTATTCTCCGGCACAACTCAATTTCCTAGAAATGGTTAGATGAAGTGATAGAAGCTTAGTGGACAATGATGACATTATATATGATGCTTATGGATAGACATGAGGTACCAATAAAAGGATACTTAGTGGACAGACATGAGTGGTTGAGCCGTAAAGTGTAACGCGTTGGGATGAGATATGAACTGACATAAGGACGACAACCCCTCGTCTCTCCCTCATAAAGAAGGTCTCACTCGTCACGTCCTGTTTATAAGTAAAGTGTCGGTGCCTCTGGTGGATCCCTGGGAGAGGCTGCCACTCTACCTGTTCAACCATCATCAGGCCTTTGTATAATGACATGATCCTCCCTTCCTTTCTCAATTGGTACTTCCTTAAGATAACTTAGCTTTTCTTTGAGTTTTTTTTTTCTTATGTGAATTCACGTAGCTTGTCCAACATGTTGAAACAAGGGTGATGTAAAACAATAATTACACATTTAATTGTTTAAAGAACACAAAATGCATTTGGAAGTATGGGATTTCTTACTAATATTTTCCTATTCTTCGATTATGTGTTTTTCAATCACGTTGTCCTGCACTGAAGTTTTATTATATTAATCCCCGAATTTTAGTAACTAAAGATTAACTTTAGATATCTACATATCCAGCTATAATGGTAAGTGTGTGTGTGTTTGTGTGTGTGTGTGTGTGTGTTTGTGTGTGAAGTGAAAACTCTTAGTGAAGAAACACTTAGCGAAGACGTAATGGACACACATGTTGGTATACCTTCACGTGGGTTCCCTGCTAAGTAACAAGAGTGACTCACACACTCTACCGTCCATGTTTTAAAACTTTATATCACTTTGCGTAAGATGCTGTGAAGATATATTTGTGTGATAATCCGTTTGTGTGTCGTCACATTTACATGTCCTTGTTGCCAGATATGTGTCTGAAACATATTGAACTAATAAACAGAGAACGCATTTGAAAGTGTTTTTGAAGATAGTTTAAACTTTTTTCTACTAATCTGTCGACACAGTCGATCATTTCTGTATCCAAACAGAGAAAAAAGTTAAGCTTCACGTAAATTTACGACGAGTGCCTTGTGAGGGGAAGAGAGTGCCTTGGTAATGGAGTGGTGAGCCTTAAGTGGTGTTGGTTGGTAAGGATCCATGTGACACAGATTAAAGTGAACTGTATCTTGCCTTGAGTATTCTTCTACAGTCTAGGATATAAGTAACGTGTCTCATTTACAACTCATAACTCTGTTGTTCATATACAGTTATATTGGGAAATGAACGCATATAGTTAATGTATCTGTCAGTTGTGTATAAATGTTTTAAATAATTATTCGTCAACTGTTTCATGGTTTAATATGTAATTTAATATGTAATATTAATTTAGGATGTAATTAAGTGTGTTTAAAACATTTTCTAAACGTTCTTAGTCTCAAAAGTACATACCTGTATGTCTGGTGGACCCTGAAATACACACGAGACAGATGGGATGAATGAGCAGTGATACTCAAGTCGACATAACTGTTGTCCCTCCTGTCACATTCTTTCAACTCTTCTCTCTCCTCAGACTGATAGCTTTCTGGCTCGCTGGGGGCACTAATTTTATTTACAAGGCGGAAAAATGTTTCTCGGTGGCACAAATGTCTCTTATGGTTTAAAGAAGGTATGGCGAAGGTATTTACTGCGTCAGGGGAGGTATGAGTGAGGGACGGGACGGGACTTAAGGCCAAGGGGGAAGTACAGTGTTGGTAATTCTGGAGCAACTGAATCCTCTAAACTATTCCAAGCAACAGAACACCATTATTTTTGTTCTTCTGGTCCTGTTTCCTAGCATACTTTGGAGGAATCAAGGCACTTCAATGTACTAAAAACGAATTGCCACCTTCACCTTTGATAAATAGCATACCAACTAACCTATAGAAACAGGACGTAAAAGTTTTAAATGGATACGATCTGTGTGATATTCCCATTTATAATCCACGAGTCTAAAACAAAGGAGCCATTAATTATTTTTGTTTACTACAGCACTTGACATTATAGGGTTTAAATCAATGAAATCTTATCTGGTAATATTGCACAAAAAAAAAAAAAATATATAATAAGTGAAATCCTATCTATATACATACTGAGAAAATGAACACTTAATTTTTTGTGTCATTACATTTTATATAATTATAAAGTTGGAATCTGTCTGTGTCACGCCACACGACCCTTCCAATATTTCCTTACAGGGATAATCAGCTGTCATTGAATTAGAGGGACATTGAATCCTCTAAATAAGGCTACAAAACACACCCTGAAGCACTAGTCTGTTTCCTGGCATACTTTGGAGGAATCAGTAAATAACTCTAAAAAAAAAAAAAAAAAAAAAAAAAATCCTGTCCACAACAATATATTACCCACTTTACTATCAATTCATTTACGGTTCTATGGTCAGAGGAACCCGAGTCTAACTAACACATATCTCTCCCAGGCTTCAAAGTGTCAGCTCGAAAAATGTATGTGTTCTAAAGACTTGAAGGAATGTGTGTTATCTGAGGCTACATGGGGGAAAGGTGAGTTGAGACCAAGATCCTGTCATTTTGAGGCTATGTTTTTTTTTTTTTTTTTTTTTTTTTTTTTTTTTTTTTTTTTTTTTATCCATAATACGACATAGGGTATAGCAACTGTTATATGATTTGTGTGTTTTGCCATTATTTTTGGAAGTCAATGATCTTGTTTGTAAAATTATATACTTTATACATTATAAATTATGTATTTATGGGACTGATCTTTTTTAACACATTTTAGTCCTTGAGTTTGACTACCGTTTGACAATACTACAATCCCCCCCGTGGCTACAGTACGACCCATGCACTACCCGGCCCACCATCAGTGCCAGACCATCAGTGCCAGCTAGAGGGCCATGCGTGAAAATAGTAGCGGGCCCTAGTGGTGGGCAACCCGGAAGGCGGCTACAGGCTGAATGAGACAGACATCCTTGTGATACCCACGTTCCACTCCTCCCTCGGACACACACACACACGCACACACGTTACTAACAACACACACACATATACACACACAAAGACATGCATACACATACACACACACACGCTACTAACAACACACACGAGGGTCCTGTAAATTGTCATAAGGGAACACGTTACTGTCCACATGTTGCATTCACTCTAACTAGGGCAGTCATTGTATTTATGTCACTACTGTATGAGTACACTGGGTGCGACGAGTGGTATGTACTGTATGCGTTTGAAACAAGGCCCTATGTGTGAAGATGGGTGTTAGTAAGTGTATGTATCTTTATTAGTATTCTTTGTATCATTTCTTACATTTATTAAACATTTATATTGAGAAAATAATTATTAACTGTTTATTAGGTATTGGAATTTCAACGCTTACTATAATAATAGTTGTATGTGGCCCCTCGAAGCCTCAAAACCCCAGCAACTGCATGAGATACAAGTCATTAAATCATACCCACCGTTCGCGTCTCTTATTTACTCTTACCCACAAATACTCGAGTGACTCAGAAGCCAGCTGCAGCAATAACCCATAAATAGGAAGATGCACGGCTTCCTGATCTATACTAGGCTATACAGACTGAGGTGTTGTGTGAGTAAGTACTGTACTCTACATAAGGTTACCTAACGTTATGAAAACATGTTGGCTGGTCTCGCAGTTTCAGTATTTTAGGATAGTTTCATCAAAGCCATAAACTCGTGACGTACGCACGTGTGAGAGCTTGATTGTCCGTGCGGCTTGCGAGTGTGTGTGTGTGTGTGTGCTGGCGTTAGTTATAACAATGGGTGATGTGTCTTGAAGGCAATGTATTGATTTTAGATAAAAATGGAAAAGTGTTTACGAACGGCTAACAATAATGAACGCCTGGTGTGTGTGAAGTAAGGAAAGGCAGGGACGTGGGAAGAGCCTGGATGTAAGGACGGGGCAGCAAGGTGCACCTGTGCCTGCCAAGTGCCAAAATTGGGCTGGGCACCTCCCGTATGGCACCCTGCCACTTCACAACCTATATACCCGTCCAGGCTGACTGGTGGCGACACACACATACACAGAAAAGGATATTCAAGGACAAGAAGAGGGAGGGTTAAGGTTGATTTAAGTTTGGTTAGGTATAGCACTGCAAGGGAGGTAAAATGATTAGGCAAAGACATAGAACTGTGAACATATAAACAAGGAAGCCAACATTTGATGTAGGGTAATATAAAGCTGATCTGGTGGGATATATTACTACACCCAGCTTAAAGATTCGCTCCTGACCTTGATGTGACATTGTAGGCAATTTATAAGAAACTTCACCTTCCAATTTTACTGAAGCAAGTAAAGTGCTGCTCGGTCAGACAGCTTGAGGAACAACAACAACTACTCACATAACAGAACATTATGATTACAGTACTTTTTTTTTCTATATATTACAATGAACTAAATTTTCTTCACGCAGGTACGTGATCTCTTTATGATTAATAACAAAGCTGAGTCAGATGAAGAGGGACACTTAAATAACACTTTTGAGCAGCCCATCATTCCCTAATCGTAGAATCATTTACGTCAGTGAGAGGAAAATAGTTTACCACCACAAGTATGAAAACCAATGTTACTGGAGAGGAAACAGGAAATCAATGTTTTGACCATGGAGTGTATATGGCAATCTGTATGACGTTTTGTTCTGCAGTTTGTAGTCATATTATTTTTTTATAAAGCTTATGTATTTCCGAGAGAAAACCCTTTATTTATGCTGGTAACTCCAATGACGTCACTTGTCGGTGGTGATGGAGTAAGACAACAGGGTAGGAATGACGCCCAGATGGCCCTCAAGACACACACACATACAGTACACACCCCCATCCTCCCTTAGGTACCCCTGCACACCTTTCATGCTATGGGTCAAGTTCAAGTGTGTGTGTGTGTGTGTGTGTGTGTGTGTGTGTGTGTGTGTGTGTGTGTGTGTGTGTGTGTGTGTGTGTGTGTGTGTGTGTGTGTGTGTGTGTGTGTGTGTGTGTGTGTGTGTGTGTGTGTGTGTGTGTGTGTGTGTGTGTGTGTGTACTACTGGTGGCACAGGAGGTGAGAGGGACAGAAATACTCGTCCGTGCCTCCCTGGTTGTCCCCAGTTAAAACACACTTGCCTTCATCTCCCTGCCGCTCTCACTGTCACATTTTCACTGCCACACCTCCAAGTATTTACAGATCACGTTTTACCTACACAACTCACCAGAAACAAGTAATCAGACAATTGGTTGTGATAAGGATGAAAATGAATGAATACATGAGACCCATAGAAAAATGTACACAGGATTAAGTAACTCTTCCCTGTCTGTACGTGTTATAACCCTTCGTCAAAAGTTTAATTACTTTAGTTACTCTTCAAGGAGTACTGTACAGTCGAGGAAGAAAAATATCTGTCAATCACCAGTCACTGATTATGATAAGAAAGGTATAGATGCTTACTGTAAAAATAACATTAACAAGACAATAACGTAGTCGTTCACCTAAAATTGTAATTTGCATACACACATTTGATTTATGCATTATCATAATAAATCAAATTACCTCGGATGTGAGAAGGAACTTTGATTCGAGACATTATAGTGTCAGGATGTCAAGTTAATATCAGTCGGAAGATATGAATACAAGAAAATATCTAAAAGTATAAGTGGCTTAAAATCCAATTTATCTGGCGAGTTGATGTGAGCAAGTGAAAATGTTGTGTGTTTACCGTTTTGAGGTGATTTAATGAATACATGTTTACATTAGATGTAACCTACTACTAACTAACACCACTACTACTACTACTACCATCACCACCATCACCACCACATAAAACCCTCCACTCCCACCTAAGAACCTACCCCAACTAACACCACTACTACCACCACCACCACCACCACCACCACCACCACACCATCTCCTCATCAGTAGCAGCAAAAGCAGGAACAGAAGTAGAGAGAGATGGTGTGAAGCCAAGGTAGGAACTAATATTATCACTGGTGGTGGCAAGCAGCAATATAAATGAACCACCACTGTAGGCTACAAACTCACTCTGAGATTCATGTGATGGGTCTGGCGTAGGTGGTGTTGTGTGTGTGTGTGTTTGTGTGTGTGTGTGGTGTTTTGTGTGGTGTTGTGTTGATAGTGTAGGAGTGTAAAGTGTGTGTGTGTGTGGTGTTGTTAGTAGTGTGTGTGTGTGTGTGTGTGTGTGTACAGGTGGTGATGGCTGTCAAGTAGTGAAAATGTAAATGATGGTCGTGTGTGTGTGTGTGTGTGTGTGTGTGTGTATTTTGGGCTTGAGTGACGTGTGTTGTGGCCGTGGGTGGGTGATGAAAGTGCATGGTAGTCATCTGTGTGTGTGTGTGTGTGTAAATTATGACCTTTGAAGGCTACGTGTGCTATGAGTGAATAATAGTAATTTAGTATGGAAATTAAAACAGTGACTATATGTAAAGAGTAGATTGGAATAAAATTAATGTTTCTTTATGTGTGGATGGTGGTGGTACATGGTTGTCGTGATTATATAGTGGTAATGTGTGGATAAATTTAGTTACGAGCAGGTGGTAGTGATTTATTAGCAGAGGAGACACTATATTTTTTGTTTCGTGGTGATGGTGACTGTGTGGTGAGTGATATGTGTTGTGATGTAAGTGTGTAGTGATGAGATGTGGTGATAATTTGAGATGATGTAAGTGTGTAGTGATGAGATGTGGTGATAATTTGAGATGATGTAAATGTGTAGTGATGAAATGTGGTGATAATTTGAGGTAGTTGTAAGTAATGTGTGATGATGGTGAGTGATGATGGTGAGTGGTGATGGTGATGGTGGTGAGTGGTGACAGGTGATTAGAGATGATGTATAGGAGGGTGATGATGATAAAATAATAATAGTAATAGTGGTGATTATGGTGGTGAGTGCTAGCTATATATAGTTAACTAGTGATGATGTGCAGGAGGTGACAATATAAGAACCTAACCTAACCTAACCTAACTTAACCTATGGGGTTGGAGGAGGGGAGTAGGAGTGATGGGGTTGGAGGAGGGTAGGAGTGATGGGAATGGAGGGGGGTAAGAGTGATGGGGTTGGAAGAGGGTAGGAGTGATGAGGCAGGAGTGAGTGCAAAATAATGACGGCAGTGAAATCAAGCAAGAGGGTAAATTTTTCCATAGACGCACGGACCTTTAAAGTTATAGATCTGAAATTAATGCCTTTCTATAATCACAGGCGTCACGTGGGCCATTCTGGGTAAAATTAGTGTGTGTGTGTGTGTGTGTGTGTGTGTGTGTGTGTGTGTGTGTGTGTGTGTGTGTGTGTGTGTGTGTGTGTGTGTGTGTGTGTGTGTGTGTGTGTGTGTGTGTGTGTGTGTGTGTGTGTAGGCGACAGTTCACCTCAGGAAGTCAATGGACAAAGACGATTTTTGTTTCTATCAATATACATTTCACAGACGTCCTCCACATCACTGCTTTGTGTGGCTGCCAATACCCGTAGTGGCACAAACACACACACAGGACCATCTGCATCTTGTGTGTGTGTGTGTGTGTGTGTGTTTGTGTGTTAGAAGGAGGTGCAGTGCTGTGTGAGCCAGCTGGGAATACCTTTAACAAATATCTGGTAATTGATTTCACGTACTGAGATGCAACGATATAATATTATTACAGTCGCACTCATGATATAAGTAGTTAAACAATATAGTGTTGGTTGTTCTGTTGTCAACTGTTCGAGGTTTTATTTTGCTTTACTCAATCCAGACATAGGCCTAAACTAGTCTTGTTTGTTGCTTATTTGTGTAAGTACACGTAACTAATTTACTTATCCTATTGACTCGCACAAGACTTTCCTGATTTATTTTGACTTTAAGCAATCTGTACTCGAGCATCTATCTGCCTATCAATCAACTCATCAATCCGTCTGCTACTAAACAAACAAACAAACAAACAAACAAATATATATATAATTTATATATACATATATATATATTCCAAGTAGGTGATTTTGTGACATGAGTGCCGGTTAACCCCAAGTGTTGGCAGTGTCAGGGTTGGAGGGGGGCCAGGCCAGGCTAGGTTAGGCCAGGAGGCCTTGACGGCACACAACAATTGCACTGACTCCCTTCACACCAACTCTACCCACACACCACCTCACTCCCAGACTCAGTGCTACGGGCCACCAGGCCTTCTTTTGTGTCATGATAAAGGTGTTACAGTAAGAATTAATTATATTATTCAATTAAATCGACCAGAAATAACTAGATTTACAATATATTATAAGATTCCAGTCTTGTACAACAATGTTAATATAAGCACAGATTCAAATGCCGCAGAATCACGACACTATATATGAAAACTCTTGCACTGTACATTGATATAACAAGCTAATTTATATGGCCAATAGGCTAGCCATGTGACCTTGGACCAATGACAGTCGTGGTCACTGAACATTTACATTGACGGGACGTGAAATTCCAGCATCATGGTGGAGGGAGGGAGGGAGGGAGAGGTACAGTTGGACACATGAATGGGTGGTACAGCTCAAGTGAAAGATGGTCAATTTCTGCCAATATCAAGTTCCTTAGTGCCAAATAGGAGACATCAGGGGCAGAAGTCAGTATTGAGGATGGTAATAAAAAGCAAGTACCTGATATTAGACACTGGTTACTCAAATGGGACAATTATCTTTCACCTGGGCTGTACCACCCATTACTGTGTCCAACTGTACCGTTAGGGGAACTTGAAAGGGAAGGAGAAGGACTATTACATATGTGTTTTCATCAGAGTGTCGACCCGAGCATTGAAAATATGACAATTGTTCATATACTGGACAACAGGTTACTGACAAATGCCATTAAAACCTGCCTCACCTGTGTAAACAAATAGTGAGGGACAGACACCACAAAACATACAAATGATAATATTGACTCGCTGTCAGACTCGCCCCTACAGTTCACAGCAGAACTCCATGTCTCTTCCTTTCTATCTGTATTTCCCCGAGATTTGCAAATTCTATATAAGTGACACTGGATAATCCTTCCTATCCATATGTCTTTTTCACTGTATTGAATATTGATTTCTCTAAGATACACAAACTAGGTTATGTATTGTTACATCGCTTAATTAATGGTCATCTGAGGAAACGTCGAGCAAATTGTCCTCTGTTTCAAAAAATTATATACTTTGTGAACCTCCTACTCTGATACCTTGAGACATTGGAAGGAACATATTCTATGGTTAATGGCTGCCAAATTCAACAAGCAGAATCAATGAAATGAGAAAATAACAATAAACTTCGGGTATATCCCCTCACGTAGAAGCCAGAGCATTGTATCGTTACAACTTCATGATATATTTAGACTAACGCTAAGCAATATTAATTATTGTAATGGGAAGAAAGCCATTGCTGAAAAGTTAAGTATTTCCGTGTTTACAAAGTGAGGTTTAAGCCACCATGCTCTGGTATGACTGATGTATTTTATGTCATGCCATGAGACTTGCCAGTACTGATGTTTCATAAGTACAGTATTGTGAGGTACGCATAGCAGAAGGTTTTTCCCAAGTAATACCACCACTGGGAGAAGGTTAGCCTCCTGTTACTTATAGGACCAGATATGTTAGTCCAGCGTCAGGCCCCTACATCCCTGCGTGGAGTAATACTGTATAGGACATGGATATTGCCCTTGTCGTTACAGTACTTTCGCCCAAGATCAATATATATCTATGTTGATCTTGCTCGCTGTAGTTCGATATCACTGGTGACTCCTAGACCAGTCACACAAAAAGTGACAAGAGACAAAAACAAGGAAAACGTCAGGCTAAAAGATGTATTCCTTGTATGTGCGTATCTACAGTTCTATCCACACCAATCATCTATCATCAAAAGTTGTTTCCACTAAATATAATGGGATGTTTAATGGGTTCCAGGTTACGAGAGTCAAATAAAAACAAACATTGTAACCTATAGTGTCTGGGTTACATTGTCCAAACACATTTCTGATTTTCGTATTGTTTTGATGTTTTTTGGGGGGGGAATGTCGATCCATATTTCTCCAGGCAACTCACATACCCATTAAACACACTTATTAATCTTCCTGCAGAATCACAATCCTTAAGGTGTACAAAAACGTAACAAAAAATATTATTAAACACTCTGTTCGAGAAAATAAAAACACTATTTGTGGAGAACCCTTTATCTGACATTGAGCTTTTTCTTCTCAAACCGAGTCTAAGTCCCATTGAGGCATCAAGTTAAAATGGGGGCTTCTCTCACGGTGTTATTTACAGTAGTTTGCTTATGCACTTTTATATCACAACCAAGAAAATGGACTATTACTGGGAACGATAAAATTTGCGACCCTCGAACATACAGTGCATTATCATTTTGTCTGGCGAACATGCACATATACCTTTATTAAACTGATTATCTCTCAGTAAATGTAATGCAGATCAAGGTATAATAAGCCATACGTTAAGAAACTATTTATCTACAACTTATATATACTGGACAATTACTCGAAAAATGTACTACAAAACAGGATGAAAAGTTGTGGAAGATGATGGTAGTAAATCGATGTGTATTTCCGCTATGTAAATAAATAAATGCACTGTACAGAGGTCAGGTGGCATGCAACGAGTACTCACCCTCTTGTCGTCAAAACTCTGTGGTAGCTGCTGGAGGGAGAACTTTCTGCCAAGGGAGTGGGTGTTGGCTGGGGGTTGTTGTGGCTGTGAGGTCTTGGGGGGCTGCAGGGGCGGGTACTGGGTGTGTGCTGAGGCGGGCGTGACGGGAGTGGAGACGGAGTTGTTTCGGAGGGGAGTGGTATTCTGGTTATAGTCTAACACTGACTCTGGAAGTCCAGCTCGGATCTCATCTTCGCTGTACAGACAAGAAACGATAAATTTACCAACTTGTAAATAAATATAAAGGGCCGCGATGATCATGCCTGTTACATCAGCCTGTGAATCTATAATAAGTTATCCCACTATCCTGGCATCATCATCCAGGCTACCATAGTCACCTTCCCTAGTTGTTTCCCTAGATACTCGTTTCACCAACCATTCCTTAGCTTAGAGCCTTAGAGGTTGGATGGAGAGATGAGTCGACACATCAGCTGCGTCTGCCGGGAATCGAACTCAAGCCGGTGACAGTCTGACACTTGTCAACGCTGAGCACTATCATA
Source organism: Petrolisthes manimaculis (assembly GCA_034508575.1). NCBI lineage: Eukaryota > Metazoa > Arthropoda > Malacostraca > Decapoda > Porcellanidae > Petrolisthes > Petrolisthes manimaculis. The sequence continues at coordinate 53,164 of JAWZYT010000426.1, read as the reverse complement.
TTGCCGTGATAACTTGCACTGGCTAATTAATTGTGATGCAATTGGAGGGCTAATGATTCAACCAAAACATACTACAAAATACATTTCCCTACGAGTATACTGAAATATTAATCAAGTCAGTAACTCATGGCAAATGGATCTCTTAACATACAAGATCATCCGAACCTGATGCCTCAATGATGTCATCCTAACTATATGTATATGAGTAAATAAACAGTGTATCATTTTAAAGGAAGGCACAAGAGAAAATAAATTCACTCACTTGTCTTGAACAAGTATACTAAACAACTATTTAATACTTAAAATATAATATACTCTAACATGTGTGGTGGGGTAGTGTGAGAAGTGACTGCTAGATAGTGTGGAGGTAATGTAGGGAAATGTGGAAGCTGTGTGATGATGTATGGTGAAGACGTAATGAAGGTAATGAGGCACAATGACAGGATAAAGTTACCATGCAGCAGAACGTAAGGCAATAATTATGATGAAACACAATATGGAAGCAGAGTGATGACTGATGAAACAGAATGTGGAGGTAAGAATAAAAGATGTGGTGCAGGAAATGAGATAGAATGAAGTGTATGTAACGAGGCAAAGTATGGAGGGAAATAAAATGACGATATAGAATAAAGCTCTAGTGCCATAGAATGATATAGAAGGTAAAGATAGTATAGATAACGAGGCAGAATGTGGAGGGAAATAAAATGATGATATAGAAGATAAAGATAGTGTATAGGTAACGAGGCAGAATATGGAGTTTATATCAGGTGTGCAAACTGAGGCAAAACATGGGGAAAGACAACAACAACAACTACAACAACAACCACAACAACAACAACAACAACAACCACAACAACAACAACAACAACAATAACAACTCACATGTGATCGTTGAGGTTGGGTAGACTGGGACTGGTGGTGGCTCGACTTAGGCTGCCTTTATTATTGTTGCTGCTGTTGGTGACGGTACTCTCCTCCTTCACACCACCTGTACAAAGACACATTTTACATTAGCCTACTGGGGCGAGACTTTCACAGCAGATGGAGTGTCGAATTAAGGGGAGGGTATAGTTTTGACATTTTTGGAGATTATGATTCCTCCAAACTATTCCAGGCAACAGGATATCATTATTTTTCTTCATCTGGGTCTGTATACTCACCCCTTAAGGAGGATTTTTGTTGTTGGATTAATTGAGGGTTACTAATTCCTTTGAAGTCTAAGCTATATATGCCTGGAGATGATTATTTCGGTATACAACCAGGCATATGTTTTGTGACAAGGGAAAACAATACATCAAGTTTCATTTGAAGGGTTATGTATCTATCAGTCACAAGATATTGCTATTTCTAATTTTAATCTGTTAGGAATTGTGTATTATAAATTCCTCCGTTAAAATAACTACAAGTACAGATAATATAATAAAAGTAGAGTCAAAAAGGGAAGGAAGTGAGAGAAGTCAAGCAGAAGGAAGGAACTGAAAGGAAATAAATTGAAGGAGAGATGAGGGAAAACGGAAAGAGACAGAAAAATTGGGAGACAGAAAAAGACAAAGAATCACACACACACACACACACACACACACACACGACACTCACCTTTGACTTGGTCTGGTGTAGGTGGCAGGGGTCGAGCTCCCATGAACCTCTTTAGACTTCCCATGATGGTCCTGCCAGTACTGTTACCTTCACCACCACCACCACCACTACCAGTAACACTCTGTAGGCACGTCACACAACACATTATAAATATTTGTTTATTATGATATGTATCTTACCCTCGCCATCAGTCCCAATATAAAGGTATAGTCATAAACAAATATCCACCGACACTTTCCTTCCATCGTAGTAATAAAGAACAACACGTGTATGAATTTGCAGCACCCCAAAATAATAATAATTGAGGGGGTTGAGTTAACGTAAGGTGTTGTTGTATGATTATATTTTGATATGATACTGATATATTTGCACGATGGAAGGAAGGTGTCTCAGGTTATTTGATTGTGGCTGTACATACATCACACACATTACAATTTTGTTTTCATTGTATATATGTGTCTATCAGATTAATACTATGGTAATATTAAGTGGGTATTTGAAAAGTTGTAGATGGACGAAATGGTGTTGCTGAAACTGCCAAACTAGGTTACAAAAAACAGATCCTTCACTCGATTAGGTTGGTGTTTGTATTTTTCCTGGCATAGTTGGGAAGAGTCAGCAGCCGTCCAATTATACCACGAAATATTACTCCATGAATTCACCACCTCTCACTGAACACACTCTGCATCTTTACTGTCCCTTTTATCTCTTTTTTAACACACACACTATTTCCTTTACCACATAATTTCTCCAACACACATTATCTCTCCTCTTTCACGTACCATTACTGACACACATAAACAATACCCTCTTCGCCACACACTGCCTCTTCTCTGAGCCATTACTTCTTTCCTAATACACACACACTTTTTCTTTACCACATAATAATAGAAAAAAGAGTTAGTGTGTGTGTGTTGGAGATATAAATTCCAACACACACTATCTCTCCTTTATCTCTGACTCACATTAACTCTAATCTGTTACACACTACCACCTTTGCCACACACTGTATTTTCTCTACCAGACATTTTAATTTATTCTACCACATATACCAATCTCTCTAATAAACACAGCCTCACATTACCTCTACCATGCACTACTTTCCCTCTACCTCTACCATCTACAATTTTCTGACTACATTACCAGGTCCCTTAAGAAGAACTGTCGTTGAAGTAATTTTATTCCAGCATTTTCATTTCCTAGATAATTATTGCATCTGAGTTGAAATGACATACGTGAGCTTTTATTCTTTTCCTGGTTTGTTATTGTGACATTCGTATTGAAAGACTCAAGAGTTAGCACAGCTTGGAAAAAACAACAGTCCTCCAATAATTCACCCAGAACAGATAACAGATGACCCCTACAGAAAGCAACCAATAAAGGCTTCGCTGTTGGAGATTGTGTGTTCTAGTTCACGTAACTTGGTGGTAGAAAAGAGAGAAAAAAACATCAGCATCAAGGAAGGAGTAATACAGAAGTCCTGGAGAAACAGAGTTCGATAACTTCAGCCAAATTGATGTAAACGATAGACATTCTACTTCTGCAAACTACTGTACTGTATGTGATGAATTGATGCCTGTTATACAAAAAGGTTTCAAGATCTTCATATCATAGTTAGGAGCCAGGAGAGCCTTAAAAATAATTATATTGCATTACAAGCGTTTAGAAAATGCAGTGCAAACAGTAAAACTATGATATAGCGACTCTAAACAATGGCTGAAATGGGCCTGACTTTCTCCAGGGTTTAGGGTAAAGCAAGGTGGTGGGAGTACTGTAGGATCTTTCTAATCAACAGTAAATACATGCACGAGTTACCTGAAGGTTGGTCATGCTGGTGGAACGAGAAGTGATCGAGCCAGACCGGGCGTAAGGCTGCACACCCTCACACCAGACAGAGCAAGGACAGGGAGAGAGGGAGAGAAGGAAAGAGAGGTAGGGAAGGGGAAGAAAATAGATTGAGGTAAAGTATGGCAATAAGATTAAAGCAAATTATAACATTAACCTCTCAGCTACAAGTCTTTCGTTACCAGGACGTTCCAAAAAATAGGAGTTCATAGGAATATATTTTTTAGTTGATAGAGAATAATTATATTTACACGGAAGTGTTTTTCTTCGACTTAGGGAATAGTTCTCATATTGACATAAGGGTCCCTGGTCACCACCAACTAAAAGCAACCACACTCATCTTCATCAATGATACTGAACTCACATCAAATTACTGAAGGAGGGAATGCAAATGGAAAATATATTTGTATATTCTGAGGCCATAAAAAAACATACAGAAACGTCATTTGGAGGTATGTAATATTTGTTACAGCTATTGCCACTAAAACAATATTGATTCCATCATCGTTGGGTACAAGTGCATTACACTTGTGTCTTATCTTCCCCAAATATAAGGAACACCAGCTTTGACCAAGTGAGTTTGAGTATATACAGAACTCAGATCAGTATTACCTACCACAGCGAAACCCTGTTCACAATTATCATGATGTCAGTTACTTTGGAAGCTCAGGGGCCATAAATTCTTTAACACACAGTTAGCTTTTGAAGACTGAAAGTTTTTTGACGATGCAGCGTGAAGGATGATGTAGCTCAGAGGTTAATTAAGATAAATTGGATGCTACAGTCACTAACGAGCTAAAGTTTGCCAATTTTTCATAACATCATCTCTCCTGCAATTAGATCAGTGGTGGATCTCCGCCCCACCAGTCGCTGTGAAGAGGCTGGGATGAGGAAGGAAGAGGAGGAATATAAAAATGACCTTCAAACACCTATAGACCTTGTGATTCTTGCCGCCAGGGGCAGAGAAGGACAGGAGAAGGAAAAAAAACGAAAGAGGTGCTACTGACTTCAGTACTACGATAGAAGAGAGCACTACACAGTATATGAGTAAACATTTTATACAGGTGACTTGAAATGACTTTTGCTCGTGACTAGTGACTGTAAACACCAACATGAGAACTCTGTAGTGTTATAACAGGGTTCGGAAGAGAGTCCTGTCAGATCTGAATAATAATGTTGACTAAGAGATACTAAGCCGAGTATGTACAGAGTGTTATTTCCACTTCTGAAAATGCATCGATTCCCTTCCAACTTATATGACATTAAATACATATTTTGAGTAGTTTCCAGAGTTTACAGGATGTAGGTAATGACTTAGTTGTGTAAAGTGTTTTGTACTTTATTTTGGTGTGCTTTTCATTTTACCCAAAATCAAGTTGAGGGAGTAGGTGCATCTTTGGCTGGTAAACTCAAAACAAAGCAATGAGGACTATTGCTTGGAATATTACAGTGAATAAATCTGATGCAGGCTACATAATTATTAGACCCAGAAGATCAATCAAAAATAGCATCAAAAGTTGACATGCAATACAGAGGCAATAAAAGCACTCATTAAAAATAAAGTATAATATTTCTGCATACAGAAATACCATATGAACTTGATACAGCTGCCTGCCTCACTTTGCATAATGGAATTACTCCAGGAATTTGAAGATAAATTTCTAATACTGTACAAATAAATCATGGAAATTATGCTACACCTCTGTATTAAAGTACTGAGGTTAATCTTTGTAGGATCAAGGCATCAGAGAAATACGGAAAGAAACTAATCCTTATGAGTATGAAAAATTCGGAAAAACACTAGAAAATTTGAGAGGAGTCTATAAAATAAAGGGAGGACGACGAATCATACGAGTAACACTAAATATACATAACTAGAAAAAATGTCGGAGGAACTCTAGAAAAGACGGTAAGTGAAATAGTAATATATATGAGAGGACCGTAGGTATAATACGAAAAAAAATTAAAAAAATACCAGGCCTAGGAAAATGATTGGACCGATTATGTAAAGCACAGGAGGACTAAAGAAAAAATAAGGACTGAAGGAAGATATACAGGAAAAGATTATATATAAAAAAAAAAAAAACGAGAAAAATGAAGAACGTAAGGGATAAATACAGAAAAATGTAAGGGGACTTCAAAAATCTCGGGAGAAACAGAGAATATAATACAGTACATGATTTGAGAAAATACAAAAGAACTACAGAATATCAGGTATGAGAAATCGGGTCGTGCGCTTATATAGTTTTTTTTTTAATCAGAAAAGGAGGAAGCAAAAACAAAATCAATGAAATAGTATAGAACTCCTTCAACAGTCTGTACAACAAGTCTCCTCACCTGGTCTTTCTTACTGAAGGAGGAGTTGGAGAGGAAGCCCGCCCTTTTGTTCTTCCTCGGAGGTGGCTGTGGAGGAGGTACTGCAGGTTGTTGACCATCACCTTTGGGGGGCAGGGGCGGCCTCACTACTCCCCCTGCCCCAGTCTTCACGTCCACAGCCTGAAACAACACCAACAATCATATAATCTTATACATACAGTAGGTACACCACTTTGTGTTTTTCACTGACAATAAGACATTTTGTGTTTAGGAAGATGTCTCATGGGAAACTAATGTTGACTTTTCTACTTAGAGAGATATTATATGAGAGGAATTAAGAGGGCCTTTGCTTGTAAGTGATTTGGAGGGTTATTGCTTCCTCCAACCTTTGTTATGATATAGACTAGTGCCTCAGTATGCCATATAGGACTTTTGTTTGTCGGAAGTCGTGACGTGTGTGTGTGTGAACATCAGTTGACCTGGGCCACGATAATAGGCTTGATTAAGCCTATGTCCAGTGTCGGATCATATGAAAAAAAAAAAAAAAAAAAAAAAAAAATAGTAGAAAAATTTGATAGCTGTCTCTTCATTTTACCCAAAGGAGAAGCCCCATTTAAGAGTATGCAGACTGTAGTACTATGACCAATAATGATTATACCATGTGTAGTTAACCATGGTCAATTGGCCAGTATTTGTGAAAGAAGTGTGTAGCCATAAAAGATAAAAAACATAGGTAGGAATATATAATTTGAGTGTCAGCTGTATAAAAAGGAGCTGACACATTATGAAGAAGGGAAAATGGAAGGTAGGTAAACAAAAGAGTAACGATTCGTGAAAGATGTTGTATTCTCATGATACACACCTACACAACACGACAAACTTTACATCTCACCTCAAACCTTGCATCAACACAAGCCTCACACACACTTCTTAATTATACACACGTTCCACCTTCGTCTTCTAACATTCATACCCACACCAAACACCAAACACCAAATAACACCCAAACATTCCACTCCCACTCCATACATTCACTAACCACCCCACAAACGTCCCATTCTCCAACCATTAATGGAGTAACACACTTCTGGTATATTGGAGTGCCTCGAATCCTCCAAAGTATGCCATGAAACAGGACCAGAAGAAAAATCAAATATTGGTGGTCTGTTGCTTGGAATAGTTTGGAAGAATCATTTGCTCCTGAATTATCAAAAGTGTATTATCCCCTTAAGAAAACCTCACCACTATTATTATTATGCCCCCCCCCCCAACACCGCCAGCTACCAACCACCGACCTTCCTGACGTGTGTGCTGCGGCGAGGGTGTCGGTGGAACATATCGTCGCAGGAGAGACAGAAGGCCTGGGAGCCACAACGGTCACAACGAACCGCAGCCGTCGCCGACCCACACAGTTCACAGTTCTGTTCATCCCCGCGCTGGTCTGAAACACGGTACTACATCAGCGTGGTGGCTGAGGAGGAAGTCATGGAGGATGTCGATTTGAGGATGAATAATGACGTTCCTAACAAGATCTGACCAAGTTCGCTAAGGCCTGACAGGTCGCCTACGGGGTAGGGCCACAGATCTGGTAATAATGTAGTGTATCAAATGTTATACATTATGTTCAGACTTTGTACATCCATGTAATTGTAAAAACATTACGTTAAATGTCTTCCTTGAAACGGGATAAAATAAAGTCCGGACTTAACGAACTTCGTCAGGCAACTGTACGAGTTATATCAGAGCAAACTTGTTTTGGAAGGGAGTCAGCAAAGAGACATAGACATTTAAGACAACAGGAGGACTTCCATCTGGACCGTAAGTCTTGTGTGTAAATGTGTATCAAGGCTATATATAGAGATGCCAGACTCTAAGTAAGCCAGATAATAAGTAAAAAAAGTAGAAATGGAGTAATAGTATTGGAATAATCCATTGTGGAGTTAGAGGCAAAGGTTTCAGAATTTTTTTGGTTTATCAAATGAAGAGCTGTAAGCATTACAATTAGGAAGGATGGGAGGAGGGAAAGTGCAAGATATAAAGTTGTTAGAGTGATATTTGGCGAAGTGCCTCAACGAACGAGAAAAGGAAGAACTGGAAACCTCTTTGAACTTGGCTTGGATGAATTATTTTATGGCAAGTCGAGGAACAGATTCTTTACAATTCAGGGTAGAAATATACTGGGCACAGAACATAGGACTGATTTCGCCCTTAAGGGAAAATTCTCTTGTTGGCAAATTGGAAGGCTCCTGGTTTCTCCTAACTGTGCCAGAAAAAAGACGTCCTTTACTGTACTAAATGAGGATCTGCTTCTTGGCATAGTGTGTAGAAATCAGAGATCTTCCAATTCACCAAAAGATAAATTTCCCTCAAAGGTACAATACCCCAGACGTAAACGAAAGAGCAGAAT
>JAWZYT010000426.1:0-42500 GCA_034508575.1 Petrolisthes manimaculis | reverse complement strand
ACCACCGTGTATAGAACGAGTGTAATATACAACCAAAAGCATAAGTTTGCTTCAGGTGTGTGAATTTAATGCTAGGAAAATGAAGCTATGGTATCGATATTATTTAGAGCAAAGAGTTAACAAACATGAACGATTATGCAACTTATTATTTACATTTGGTTGTCTGAATGGCTCCAAGTACAGCCACAATCAAACAACCACCCACACTTTCCTTCCAACGTGCAAATAAATCAGTATCATATAAAAATATAATCATTCAACACTTTACGTCAACTCAACTCCCTCAATTATTATTACGAGGTACTGCAAAATCTTACGTGTTGTTCTTAATTACCAAGATATTTACTAAGATAGAAGGAAAGTGTCGGTGGTTTACAGCAAAAGTAATAGTGTTCTGTTGCTTGGAATAGTTTGGAGGATTCAGTTGCTCCAGAATTACCAATACAAAACTACCCTCTTTAAAGTATTGCCCACATCACTATCTATAGGCATTACCCCCTCAGGGAACTAATGGAAACATGAGATTTTACTGAAGTAGGTAAAATGAGTGTTGAAAATCATTTGAAAGGAAACCCATTATTTTTATTGTAATGTAAATTTCTATAACACTCAGTATAAATATCTTCCGTTTCCTTAAACAAATTACGGTATTATGTACCAAATATTATCATGTTGCTTTTTGTTTACTTAAGAAATAGATCAATTCACCCTGTTCTTGTATACAAATGAGAGAGAGAGAGAGAGAGAGAGAGAGAGAGAGAGAGAGAGAGAGAGAGAGAGAGAGATAATCAGCATCACAAAACTAACCTTGGCCAGCCCCTGGAGCGTGACACTTGCTCTAAAATTTACAGGGTTATGGAGCTGAGCCAACCTCTAGCCTTCACTCTCCCAATGTACACACACACACAAGGAAGCAAGAGGTGGAAGATATCAGCCCAACAGGGTAATAGTTCTACTCCTATACGGTGGAAGATGGACTGGGAATATATAGGGAGAGTTGGGTGTCTAGTTTCATCTGTTTGCTAATCTTCGTGTCTAAAAAAAAATAATCTACAGCCGCTCTCTCTAGCACTGTGTCTGCTAATCTGTGTTGGCTAATCTTCGTGTCTAATCTACAGACGCTCTCTCTACCACTGTGTCTACTAATCTGTCTGCTAATCTGTCTGCTAATCTACAGCCACTCTCTCTAGCACTGTGTCTACTAATCTGTCTGCTAATCTACAGCCGGGTACTCTATCACTGTCTGCTAATCTGTGTCTGTTGATCTTCATGTCTAAAGGTGTGTGAGGAAAAAGTTTGGGTGTGGGTGAGGTAGAGGTGTGGGTGAAATGACGGGTTGCTTTCTATACATTATGACATAACACACTGGCTTACCCTGCATGGCTGTCCGAGTCGTGAGCCAATATATGAAACGATACTCTTTGTGTGTGTGTGTGTGTGTGTGTGTGTGTGTGTGTGTGTGTGTGTGTTGTTACAACCAGGCCGTTGAAAAACTATTAAACAGTTACAAGTAATTATTTATTTACAGGTTCTTGACCTACTTCCATAATAATAAGATTCTTGAACTTTTCCAAGAAGTTTATAATTATATCATACTGTGTCATAATAGAGCACCGAAGGAGTCTATTTAATGCAAAAGTTTGGATGAATCAGTATCATCCAATTAGTCCACAATACACGACTACCTTAAATCACGACCCTGAGTGTTTTTATGTATACCAAATAAAACTATGATATTATTCAGTACAGTTTGTCTGCACCAGTAAGTTCCTTCATTGACACATGCCTCACCACTAATACAAAACCTAAGACACAGTGACCAGGATTAAGGCAACGTTATATTACAAATGAAGCTCAACTTACAACAACAACAACGCTGGTTTTCCGTCTGGCAGGCTGACTTGGCTTCTCCCTCTCTTCAGACTTTGCTCTCAAGGGCTTCACACCAGCCTCCACCTTCAGCATCCTGCCTCACTAAACATATACCAATAACACTATCTTATGTATATCGCTGATTTTCTTAATATGATGATAAGCACTGGTAGGTAGATAACAGTGTGGTCAGAACTGCATGGCACTCACCACTGCATTATAACAAACACTTTTTACACATGCTGCAAACACGAATTTTTAAGCAGCTATAAACTACACTTTATATCGAGGCACAGGTAACATTACTAACACAAGTATATGGTCAGATTTCAAGTGGGTTATATTATATGGTCAGATTTCAAGTAGGTTATATTATATGGTCAGATTTCAGACTCAGCACGATATCCCCCACCAACGAGCGGCTCAGACTGTAAGACGGACAGTGAAGATGGTCAGAGAGTCACGACTACACTGGCCCAGGCACCAGATGGCTCTCTAATGGGGAGGAAATATTCAATTGGATGAGATCCATGAATGTGCAGTGAGGAAACTTTATGTATGTGACTCACTCCTCGCCCCCACCAGTCTAACTCTACAGGTCATAATAAGCGGAGTAACATTTTTGGAAGGTTTTCAAGACCAGATGTGAGGCGACCATGTTCACACCACAAGCAAATTATTGTCTCACTGGCGGCCACTGCTAGGAAGGTGATAGTTAATACCAGCCTTAAGGGTTTGGGACCAAGTTGTTGGAGATAAGGCAGTAAATTCAGAAAACATAATTTTTGTTGTTGCTTTCGGTTCGTAATAAAAATTATATATTACAGAAGGTATAAAATAAAATAAAAATAAAATTACATTACCTATTAGCGTTGACAATGATAACAGAAAGGCAAAGTAATGTTTTCCTTTTCTCCTAACAGTGTTTAATAATGTCGTCAATCTTTTATACATAAAGGAATGAGTCATATAAAAATTTGGAAGATTAATTCGGTCTAGTGGTAAGCTAGTTAAGATCTTTGTGAAGAAATTAATAAGAAGCCTGTAATGTGTTGCAAATTTAACTCAAATATTAATTCAATAATATAATGAGAGGACATGAAACTAAGGGGAACAATTATGAATTCCTTATGTCAGCCAATGTACCGTACTATGACACACACACTCATTTGCCTCTAATCTTCTGACTACATCACAAGGTTCCTTAAGTAGTACGTCAATATTTTCATACCTTCAGAACAAAACACAACATCACCCAATAAATTATGGATATTGTACTTTACTGTAATAATCTAAATGATCCTTATCCATTGTCTTAATGGTAATAAAATAAAATAGCTTACTATGATACATATAGAAGCATATACCGGTAATGATCCTTTAACAATTAAAGCACTGTACCAAGGATCTGTTCTTCCAACTGTATGAAGTGTTTTTCTTGTAAATCCCTTCCTCTCACCACACCTTCTGTAAATCCCCCCCTTTCACCACATCTTCTGTAAATCCCCCCCTTTCACCACATCTTCTGTAAATCCCTCCCTCTCACCACACCTTCTGTAAATCCCTCCCTCTCACCACACCACCTGAAGCATTTCCCTTGTGGCCAGTCAAAAATGTCGGGCTGCCCGGATGTTAAAACACAGTCGGGAAACAAAATACCTGAACATCATTTGCGGCTCCTGACAACAATCCCAAGAGAAAACAAGTTAGTGGTAGATACAACTCATAAAATAAATAAGAACATGGCAATTTTGTCGTCCCAAAGTCGGATCAGATGTGATTAAATTTCAAGAATGGTCTACTAGAATGTCACATTTCTTGACCTATCCTCATAGAAATTGGCATGGTCAACTATGCCAGTATATAGACAGTCAAAGGTTTAAAACTATAATAACTAACTGGGTATTCAGTCAAGGGCGTTGTTGTTGTTGTTCTCCCGGAGCAGAATGGCCTCCTGCCCCACAGACCCCTCCTATAACCACATCAAACTCCAAATAAAGTCTACGGACATTTCTATCCCATATTTCACTCTCATTCTAAGTACTGTACACAACGTAATCATATTAATTCTCGTCTAAAGATTTATAATGTCCATTCATTTCATCGTGTAAATTTTGATAATAATCTGTTCGTATTTTTTTTTTTAGTTACCGGTATCTTGTTCAGTAACCAACCAACCACCAACCAACAATCACCCAAGCATAAATGATTACATAATTTCTGTAAACTTCTTATGCGAATGTAAATTAACCCTTGATAAACACATCATTTCTTAGATAATAACTATTTAATGCAACTTTATGACATAGGTACACTCTCAGTGGTCGAAGGTAACTCAATCTATAGTGGCACTGTTGTCTCTCTCTTTAAAGGTGGTAATTCTTTTTTGGTACATTGGAGTGCCTTGATTCCTCCAAAGTATGCTATGAATCAGGACCAGAAGAGCAAAAGTAATAGTGTTCTGTTGCTTGGAATAGTTTGGAGGATTCAGTTGCTCCAGAATTACCAACGCAAAACAACTTCCCCCTATATATTATTGTAAATAATGAAGGTGTGAGGTGTGGTGAAGGTGTGAGGTGTGGTGAAGGTGTGGTGAAGGTGTGAGGTGTGGTGAAGGTGTGGTGAAGGTGTGAGGTGTGGTGAAGGTGTGGTGAAGGTGTGGTGAGAGTGTGAGGTGTGGTGAGGGTGTGTCCAAACAATGTGTAAGCATGGTTGGCAGGGCTGGGTGGGTTCCTTTTGGTACAAGCAGTCAGAGAACCAAACAAAAACTCAGTGCCAAGAAGGAGTGTTAGCCTTGGTACACTAACAGAGGAAGCAGCATGAGAAGTGATTGGCTAGGGAAACAATAACAAAGTATGACGTCATCAGCATACATGACCACTGGCTGCTCAAAAGGATAGTATCTCCACTTCAGCATGGAAATATTATGATGTATTATTCTTCAGTTTATGATAAATCGGTCCACAAATATTATAACAGAGTTGTGTCAGCATCTATATAATTATAATAATGATGTAACCTGCTACTGAAAGAGTCATTAATGTTGGCCTAGAGTTCTATTTCCCATAAGGGTAACTTATTCATAAATATTTTCCCGGCATTGTGTGATCATTGGGAAGACTTCTTAGTTTGACATGAGGACGGAGAAAAAGGTGACACTGTGATATCCGCTAAACTTTTTCTGAGCCAATGTTCCTCGCGCAAAAACTGACAAGAGAGAAAGGTGAGCAGATGGTTATAATTACTGAACTCTTTTGATACATTATACCGAGTTGGGCCATACGTATCCTTAGACCATGTAGCTCAACGAGGCTCGAACTCGGCCCATTTAATCCAACATAATCCACAGGAGAGACAGACGAAAGGAACTACCCAAGATGTTGACTACAGATACGACGGATCATACGTTATAGTGATTATTTTACCCTAACAAAAATGCACATTGAATTTTTCATCACATAATCAACTAAAAATATATGTTTCGAGTCTATTTCAGCGCTTGTGAAATGTAGATAACGACTTATTTTTTTTACTGTAGATAGTGGTGCAATAAATTTGTCTTGGTTTGGATAACATTTACCGAAGAAGCTAAAAATTAACAAGAGGGAGCTATACAGTAGTAGTCTTCCTTTCACTCCTCCTTTATGTTGTAATTTCCATATAAGTCTTTTGTGTAGCCTATTCTATCCACACACACACACACACACCAACCCTCTTCCCTTCCCACACACTCTCAAATACACTTGCCCTCGAAAGTATTTTGCTGGAGCCGGAATAGTTAAAAAAGGTCATAAAGTTTCCGTCAACAAACGAGACTTCTTTCTGCATGTGTTAAACTGGCCTTACAGCACTACATCTCCTCGCTCGGGTCCCGGATGTCTTTATTTTCGACTCTGGTGCCAAACGTGGGCCTTAGTGACGTCAATCACCTCGCAACACACACCAACCTCCTCCAGTAATCATTAGGTTAGGTTTTTGTATTGGAAGAAATTACAATTTGATTCTTCTTCTTTCTTTCTAGTGGTGGTGGTAATGGTGATGGTTGTGATGGTGGTGGTGGTGGTGGTGGTGGTGGTAATGGTGATGGTGGTGATGGTGGTGGTGATGGTGGTGGTAATGGTGGTGGTATGTGGTCGGCAATACCGGAAATGGTGTAACTGAGAAAGAGATAGAGAGAAGAGGAAGGGTATGTAGGGGTAAGGAAGGAGTAAGAAAGGGGATGTCTGAAAACACTAGAATGGCAAGAAGACCGTGACAAGGGAATGGAAGGAAGTGACAAGGGAAGAGGAAGTGACAAGGGAGAGAAAGGAAGTGACAAGGGAAGAAGTGACAAGTGAGAAAGGAAGTGACAGTTGAGAGAAAGGAAGTGACAAGGGAGAGAAAGGCAGTGACAGGGGAGAGAAAGGAAGTTACAAGGGAGAGAAAGGAAGTGACAGTTGAGAGAAAGGAAGTGACAAGGGAGAGGAAAGTATAGCAAAGAGGAAGGTATAGTGACATGGGGAGAAAGCGAGTGGAAGGGGAGGTGATTCACATTGGCTAAAGATGGGGAATGTGGAGACAGGGGTGACGAGAAGAGAAGAGTGCCAGTGGAGGAAATGACAGTGGTTGGAGGAAGGGGAAGGCAAAGGCAGGAGGAGGAAAAGGAAGGCGGAGGCAAGCGAGGGGAAACTGACAGGAGGAGAGGGGAAGGTAATGGCAGAGGAGTGGGACAGAGGAGGAGGAGTCGAAGTGGGGGAGAGAGATGGAGTGAGGGGAGACACTGAGTCCGCTACTTGGCACCAAAATATGTGTCACACACTAGAGGTATAAGGGGTGCAGTGAGGAGGTAGAGGCAGCAGGCATATAGGAGGCATTGGGAGCTGATATGATGCTGAGTGCTGGGAGACGAGTATATATTATTCCTACTTCGCATATATATTGTACAGTCGCGGCACATAGTCCTTTAATTAGGATGTAAGGGGAAGTCTGGTCAAGGATTATATGCCGCGACTGTACACTGGATGAATAAATAAATATATTTCTTGTGGTCTGTAATGTGGGTGTATACTGTAGGCTGCCTGGATTACAATATATCCAACTGGTGGTAATCTGTTCTCCAAGCTAGGCCAGGAAACAGTCTGCCTTTGTATACGAGCAATGGATCTGTTTTATAGCATATTTTTAAGGGCTACGTAAACTCCAGTTCGTCCGTAACTAACTACCCGCTTAACCAACCTGAGAAAAGAGAAGCTAATTGATATGACTATAGTTATAGACCTTACTTAGATTAGATGACTAGCCCGTTCTCTGGACCCTGGACTATATATATATATGCCTACCAATTCTTTCAGGCTACACAGGGGAACATACTATTTCAGATTATGTGTAGGAGGTTCATTTTCTAATATGTTTTGAAGGTTAAGTATCGTCTCTAATTCGCAGTGGATAATACTCTCTTAAAATAGTAGTCTATAAAATGTTTGGGTTGACTCGAGCTACATACAATTTCAGATTATGTTTTGGAGGTGAATTATTAACTCTCTTGAAATTTATTGTAGTCTATAAAATGTTTTGGTTGACTCGCACTTGCACTTCTCAGTAATTCCACATTAAGGACTCTGTGATGTAGTCAGAAAATTGGAGATAAATGAGTCCTTCAAATATTGTCACGAAACACCAACTATATGGAAGGAGCTTGTTTCGTGGCATGGTCAGGTGGAATCAGAAGCCTTCAATTTTCAAATACGATCACAGGGTCCTTAACCACTCGAGGTAGTCTCTCCTGTACACAATAGGTCATAGAGGTCATACTTGGAGTAGGAGGGCGTTAAAACTCACCATGGACTCGGTTTGCTTGCCGAGATGAGCCTTGGGGTGGTATGCAAGAACGTTTGTGGTGTCGACGATGGTGTGGTAACGGTACGACGACTCTATTGCATTTCTATGGAGTCATCGTACCAGAACCACACCATCGTATACACCACGAATGTTCTTGAATGCGACCCTTGATGTCAGGAAGGCCACATAGGCTATAAGCAAGAAGGGACATCGTTCATTATTATACCAACTCCTTAACTTTGTACCCAACAGGTTATTGACCCTCGTATGTCTTTTTTTACCCAGTAGGCCTAAGAGCACCTGTGTTCTAAATGGTACACCGCCAGCCTTACAAATTCACAGGTAAATAGGAATACGGAATTCAGCTTTCTCAGTTTTCTGTTCAAGGTTAAAGTGTATCTGATTTAGAATGATGGATTCAATTTTCTTTCGACTCCAAACTTTATTGTAATATATCTTATCTTTAGAAAGAAACCCCACAAGAAGTTTTATTCAATCGTAAATTCTCAAGTAGTCCTATATGGTATACCTGTACATACATACAGTACGGTACATACATACCCTTTTTCTCAGCTCATGTCTAGTATATTGTATACAGCATCTCGAGCGTCGTTGCCTTAGCCATTTTAAAATTATTACATAAAATAACAAGGACTAGTGTGTGTTCATCCACTAAATTTTTCAAACCACGATATTTTGCAAACGACGATGATTTCCTTCCACAAAAAACTGTGTTCAGTCACGAACAAAAATACTGCCGGTCGCCTCTCCTGTTAAATAATTAATCCTAAATTGAAGGAAGCGAGTGGTTTTACCAGAAATACGACCTCAATCTTACTTACGAAAAAAGTAAATAACGATACGAAAGTTAGGAAGTATGGGAAATTTAGGTAAAGTACCGTAAACTACACACACACGCACTTACAAACACAACTACCGTACATTTGAATGATTAAGAATACTTGTAAACTACACACACACACACGCACTTACAAACACAACTACCGTACATCTGAATGATTAAGAATACTTGTACTACATTACCTTGCCTCTGGTCAGACCTCGACGAAACATCCCGAGTGTGAAAACAACAGCTTATAATATAGTGTAGGTGTGGACAAGCCAGGTTCCCGCCGGCTCTCCCGTCCACTTCACCATGTACACTCCACTCCCTATCAGTCTCTCTTGATTGACCCTCTGAGATGAGATCAACAGAGCAGAGAGCCAGACTTAGTACACAAGATTAGGACCGAGGTAAGAAATTTTGTTAACATTTATTGAAAATCACCGGATGGAGTTACTGTTTACAATAGGTTATATCGTATGTATTATTCTGTAAGTTTCATAGAAAATTATACAATCAAAATAATCACTCCACGAAAGAGCTTGAGATAACTCTTAATTGGAGCCCAGTCAATATTCACGAGTCCCCTAACGATACAAATTATGAGACTTCAACTGTATATTAATATAAAGACAGCGATCTCCACTAGGGATTATATCAGTCGGTCTATCACCCCTGGATCCTGTTAATTAATAGTGAAGTTGCTTCTTTTAATAGGTCACTGACACACACACACACACACGCCCCCACGAACTAAAACGAGTGAAACAGAGGGTGCACGAGTCCCCCGCCCCATCCACCACCTTACCACACGGCCGTCGCGACACTGAACGCTAGGCCTGCCCTTCCCTGGACACCCGCCAGTACCCTCGTAGTCTACCCTCCTACGGCTACCACACGCCCTTACACACACCCACGCCTTCCCATCTCTCACACATTCGCACTGCTCACTCATGTGTTGAAAACGAAACTAAGCGCCAATCAAAACCATTGTGTTGTGTGTGTGACCAGCGAATGTAGCAATAAGTAAGGAAGCGACATAGCGACGGTGGCGACAGCTGCATGAGTCGTCTGGCGCCAAGAGCAAGAGTAAATATAGTTCCCCTGGCTCCACCACCACTACTACCACCTCCACCATCACCATAATCACTACAATCGACACTACCTCCTCCATCACCACTCGTTCCTTGAATTACCTATGTGCCTGAAGTCTTAATTGTAAAGGCAACTTGAAGCAAATTATCATAAAAGGTTTCAAATGTTTGAGGGTAAGATGGAAGGGTACCTACCTTAACTCCTTACCCGTATTACTTTATGAAACTCAACTTTAATATCCAGCGCCTTCAATACACAGACGAATGAATAATCTAATCCTTAAATCTATTAAGTACATCTAAGCATAGCTAAAATCATCCCTAATATTCGTACCTACTGTATGTTTATCAATCAGCATCCGAATGATAACTACTTCTATCATTACCACTACGTAATAATAACCAAAATCATAATAGTAACAATAATAAAAAAAATTACATATTTCACTTGTCCCACCCACCCTTTCCCTTGCCAAAACAACCAATGGCCAAACTGCCAAATGTGTTACCATCGATTCTATTATCACTACCACTGTCATTCACCACCCACACTTCCTTCTCCACCAAAATCATTAGTCATCACCACCCAAAGAAGCAGTACTATCTCCATCATCATTATTGCCAATACTGTATCACCAGCCTATATCAGCACCACTATTATCACTACCACCATTAACACCACCATACTACCTGTTGTGACTCAGAGGTAAGATGAATACTCAATGGTGTGTAGATTCATATCATGATAAAGACTGGGATCTGATTTTCTGTACTCATTCCGTCCCAGCTCAAAATAGGATTCAATGCAAATAGAAAGGTCATATGAAATGACTGCAAGAGGTTATGAAGCCATGTTTTCACCAAAACTTGGAGAGAATATAATCACTACACTACCCTAGTTAACAAGACAAGTAAGATGTACAGATATTTCAGTTTTTTGTAATGGTCACCTACAGAAGTGACTTCTGGACTCACTCTGCTGCAAAGTAAAGTCTCAAATATCAAAAGCAATTAAATGCAATAAACACATACACAGAGAGAGCAATAAATAGGTAATAGGAACATTGGGGAGAATCATGGGTAGAAGTGTGAGCATGGAATTTAACATAACAGGGGACTTAGAAACAGTATACTATACATTAAAGATATTAGTATGTAACAAGGCGTAGCAATCGAAAACAGGTGCAGTGGAAATAAACTATCTAAGAAGTGTGTTGGTGTTGAGTATGGTGTGGTCCAGAGGGTGAACTATAATACACTGAGGGCTGGGTGTGAAAGACCACCAGCCAGATGGGTGAACAGGGTGGACTTGATGAAAAGATGAGTGTTGAAACAGTGAGAACTGGAGACACTTCTATCATGGCCACCCCTATGGGAGAGCTGCTTGAAGGAAGCTGACATCAAAGGTGTAGATTGATAGATTGGGGTAATCTTTTATTTTAAATGCTAGAACAATACCGGTATTCTTTTCCATGTTCACTTAAAGATTCAGGTTTTCCTACAAATTGCTCAAAAAGCTCATCAACCCTTGCCACTCCTATTCTCTATAAACAGCAGCACTGATAACTGTCACACTGTTCACTCTCACCAATGCTATCTTCCTTCATATTTTTTTACAGCAGCTACAAGAGGAATTTGTATACATTTTACCTGAAGCAATATGACACAACAGATGTAACACTTAAATAATGGTCTGCGATAGCAGGAAACGGTTAGTTCATTTCCATATTCTTAACACTCCTCCCTTAAAAAAAATTGTTTTAGCTACAGAATTAAACAACCCACCGATGACACGACAACCATTATGTCTATGAATTGGGTTATCTATCTATACTTTATAGCATAGGCATCTCCTCCCACCAGGAACTCCCCTCAATGGGGTAGCATTGGCAGAAGTCTCCAGTTCACCCTATTCCAGCACTCATAAAGCCTATGTCCTAAGTCAGTCAGTCAGTCATACCTTCAACTCACACCATCTGTTTGTCCTTCCTTTTTACCTGGTTTCCTGACTTTTTTCTAAATTGAGAAACGCAAAAACCACAAATCATAGTAAAAAAATTAGAATATCCAATTCCAAATTTGTACATACAAATTTAAGACCTTAAAATTACACAACAGGCAATGTGTTGTATGAGTCTCCTATATCAAATAGTTACCTCAATATGTAGCATCAAAGATGAAAAAATAAAAAACAACTCTCCCCTAATATAAATAATTATGGTAATAATCCTCCAAGATTATGCAAGAGAAGGGTCTGGCTTTATCAGGTAGACAGTTGGCAAGCCAAAAAAGCAAGTTGCTGTATAGGAACTATTTGTAGTATGTGACAATCTGTCAATCACATTCCCAATTCATATATTACAAGCACACATATTTTTGTATATTATATAATCAACTGATGGGAAACTTAGCTTAAATTAATATACCTAGGAATGAATGAGCAGCTAAGAAACAAGGAAATCTTTATTTATCTTATATAAAAAATACTAAACTTCTCATTTGTATTTAAGTGGTATAACAACAATAGAGTTTCTGGCTGCTGGCTGCCTGTACCATCTACCCAGCTTGTGTTCTTGTCCTACACCTACCACTAAGTGACTCCCACTGGATGTAAAAGCCAGGGAGTTGACAATACCTGTTACTTGGACAGAAAAGAGTTGCTTGAAGAAGCGCTTACTCCGAGTGTCCAGATGCCAGAACCGCACCTGCCCATCCATGGAACCTGGGATGCAAATAAGCAGGTATTTTTATATGCATTGCACAATCAAGAGCCGGAGAATGAAAGACATTTGTTATAGTTTCACACATACATGCTACCTTCAAAATATCAACATTAGCAAGACTTCTGCAGCTTGGACATTTAAAGGAAGCTGGTCAGATCATTTTTAATAGACATAACATAGAACATAATGTCCTGGGTACTTCACAGAGCCACAAACCTAAGCAATATAGCCTGGAATGAGATTCCACCCATGCACTCCAACTAACTAACCACCTTGTACCTATACAGTACAGTACTATGTTCTATAAAGGCATTAAATTGCTATACCGTAATTACAGTAATTCCTGCTAGTACGCTCTTATATGGGCAACATAATCACTCGCTTAATTTCGCATACTAAAACTACATAAACATATGGGGGAAATTATCTGTGGGTGGCACCCCTCTACTACCTTGACTTTACGAGCTGGTTAGATACAAAATAAAGAAAAATTAGAGACACATGTAAGTTATTGGCATTAATCTAAGTCATATATTCATACATGGATATAATAAAATATGATACAAAGACAAAGGATGTTGATAAATCACATGCGAGTCATGAGGTGCAGTTAGGAAAGTAGTGAATAGACATTCTCCTCTCTACCACCACCCTCTTCCCCTCTGCACTTTCCAAGATAAACTATATATATTACACCATGTAGGAAAGCTGATAGAGGATATGAAAGACATTGATGAGAACTGCTCATAATACTAGTAAAAAACATTCAAAATCAACCGAGATATAACACATGAAATACAAAGCTTGCAGGGTTACTACCTGATGCTACAAGGTCAGTGTTGATGAGGGCAGCAACCGCAGTCAGCCAGTTGGGTTGACCATTCTCTTGGAGACCATGGGCAGCTTTGACACTAAAATGTGGTCGTTTCTTTTGTGTTGTCCATAGAGCCAGTGACCTGAGAAAAAATGGTGCACAATATCTAGATTTTGCTATCTGACTGGATGCTACTCAAACCCAGATACTGTACCTAATACATATTCAGCCATATAAGACACGACTCATTTACTAGTATGTCACTAGTATGAAATAGAAATCCACAGAGCAAATTTTAGGTGATCTTAGTCCCTGAGTGTATAACCTAACCAAATGGTAATTTTTAAACTTGTGAAATAAAGTTCATTAAATATTATTAGAGTAAGAATGGAAACCATAATAATAATATTGCTTCTGGAGTTTATTTGGCCTCTTCTTCTACCCAAGCCTGCAGTGATGTCACTTGGGGAAGAAGGTGTCAGGAAGGCTCACCCCCAAAGGAATCACACATGTTTTTCAAACTGGCACTCTGCTTACATGAAGAAAAAAGTTTGCAGAAAAAATCAAACGTTTCAGTTTCAGAGATACACATGACACGTTCATACAATAGCAATATTCCATGTTACAGCCTCTGGAAAGAATTGTGAGGACAAATAGGAAAACTGTAGACTGATTGACGACTGCCTAACCTGAAACACTTACTCACCCATCTTGACTATAAGTGACAAACGTTTTGTCATTAACCAGCTTGACACCATCAATGGAATCTTGATGGCCACCAAATCGTAGTTGCTTGTCCTCAGCTAGGACATAAACAATTACAGAAAGGTCTCGGCCCCCACTGGTGATGCACGACTCTCGTATATACGCATCAATTCCGGTTATAGCATCCTGGTGGCCTCCCCTGAAAGTAACATACAGCCAAATTAACAACATCACTGACGAAAATGTAATATATTGTACTATTTTACCCTGGGAGGATTCAATAAGGTACAAAGAAAAAGACTAATGTATTTGACACAAAGCACCGTACTGTTAGGGTTAGAATCCTACAAGACTTATCAATGGGACTCACAAGTTCTCTACAAAGGCCATGACATCCAAATCCCAGACCATGACCATGCGATCATGGGAGGCCGAGAAGAGCGTGTGGGAGCCAACACGGAAGGCTAGGCCTGAGACAGTTTCTCTGTGCTTCTTGAATGTCTTCAAGTGTTGCAAGGTTTCAGCCTCCCAGATGTGGACATAACCCCCTTTGTCTCCTGATGCCTGCAAGGATATTGTGGATAAAATTAATATTTTTGGGTAAATAGACAGTATACTAAATAAATCATCATATAAGTGCACATTAAAGCTACCGGTACGTACTAACAAACGTTTATGTATCATATAATTAACAGTTTATGCATGGATATTTCTTATAATGAAAGTTATTAGATGCAAGCATCTTATGTGAAATTACATATATACAGACTAATCAATATCATCACTTGAATCGTAGTCTAATAATTCCACATAACTGAATAGCTACCTGTTAATGAAAAAAAAAAATCAGTAAAGCAAACCACTAGTTTAAAGTTAGCAAAATGAGCTACAGTTATATGACTAATAATAATTAGTAGTTCCAATGTTACTCTTAACTCTTAACTTATCTTTCAGGACTTTGAAAATACATTGACAACCTCAGTTGAACAAAAATTTCTCTATCTATTTACATCTAGACACAGCATAGACAGTAAGAGTACCAATACAAGGACTGACTTGCAGGGAACTCTTAGCTCAGATCATAATGACACTCTGAAATGGTGATCAATATTTGTCGACATCACATAATTGAATACAATATCATTCAGCCTCATTTCCATGCTCTTGAGTTATACGAGAATACCATTGGGCTATTTATAGGTAGAGGAGAGTGGCACTTAACATGACATGAGGATGCAACATGTCATGAGTCTCACTCTGTCCAGCTCTGTTGGTAAAAGAACTAAAACATTTCAAAACAATGTGATTTGGGCCAACAACTAAGGTACTGTACTATAATAAAACCTCCTCATTTTAATCCACTCATATTCTCCTTTCCCACATACGGTACTCATCCAGTACTTAAGGCACAATTTGTTCCAATATAGGCCTACTGTATATGGAAATATTGCCTACCGTACCTTACATAAAACAGACCATGAGTGTCCTTTTCTTTATTTAAAGCAAGTAATGTGAAAGACAGTAAAATTCAGTAGTTGCTGAGTCTATTCACTTTTATCAACATACCAAGAATTTACCATCTGAAGACACAGCCAAAGCATAGATGTGAGAAGTGTGGCCAACATGTACACCCTCTGTCCCCTTCCTCCCTCCTGGCACAGTCCCAACTCTCTTCCCTTCTAGTGTGACTGAAACAGGGTAAAGAGGATAAAATTTTGCCAACAATGTGGGTTACCAATTCCTCCTAAGTGTATCATAACATGAGACACACTATTGTACTCCAATATACAGTATTTTGGCATGGTGAAAATTTATATGAAAATTAAACAAACGGATTTTCTATATAGTCATCTTATCACCAAAATTAAATAGCTATAACCAATGATAATACAACGACAATAAAAAAAATAATATTGGTGTATGAATTAGCACATGCACTAATGTAATAGCAAATTAGTACATGAATGAAACCTAATGAACTTTTTCCTTTTCCAAGGTAAAGTTCCTTGTTTGTATATTACTTAGGCTACTTTACGTAAAAAAGATGCATTTGTTTCTAGAAATAAAGTTCCTACAATAATTTGAGGTAATAACTTGAAACAAACTCCTGCACATGCCTTTAAATAAAAAAATTCATGCACTCATCAATAATTAAGCTACCCGATTGTAGAAAATTTATATTATCAGAATGAAGAGGCTAGCTATGGAACAAAATGCACTTATGCCATCCAGTATACTGTACTGTATATAATTTGTTACAGTAACAGTACTTACATTTAACAATAGAGCAGTCTTTAGAACCAGTAAAAATATGCTTCTCATCACTGGTTAAGGTTAGGCAGGTGATGGATAACTTTTGCTGCTTTGACTTCATTACATGAATCTCCTCTACTGAAGGTTCGACCAAGCTCTCAGCAATGTTTTTCCGCAACTTTCCTGATGCCTCAAGAACATCATCTCGGAGTCGACTGACGAGTGCTTCATCCTTTGCCTCAGCTTCCTCATCTTCCTCAGCTTCTGTAACACCAAAAACAAACAACATTAGCCATGACTAATAAATACACCGAGGCAAGTTCCAGGAATAGAAAGTACAAGAGTACTTCATCTGAACCTTATCTACTGTGATTCTATGACATAAAAGACATGGGTGGTCATGATTAAGAGAGAGGTGCCTGGATTCCTCTCTCTTTTAAACTTAGTTGCCGATTACATTCTCTCTGATTAATTCATCTGGGGTATCAGGTTAATCCAAGTACAAACTCACACGTAATCAACATTTCCAGTTAATATAAGATTTTCTCTAAATTACGAAGTTAGACGACAAACGATATGCTTCTAACCAACTCCACTCATCACCTCTGCCTCATTAATGTTCAGTGTTGTCGGATCTTTTCTCTTTCAAATACTTTCTTACTAGTTATGCAATTTGTTTCTCTAGGTAACATTAGACCTATACCTCCGGATTCTCCAACCACAGCCCATAAATGTATCCTCCATGTTCTTCATCAGAACCATACAGCAACACTGATTATCCCTACCAGCTTCATTTCAACTCTAGCATAATTTTCTTCACATGAAACTTTACACAACTATATACGAAATCCCACTGGATGGTGGGCTAGTTACACAACTACAATACTGGTACAGTGTTTTTAAGATGGAGTCAGGCAGATGGTGTAGAAAGTACTACCAGGTATGCACAGTAATGTAAACATGACAGCCTCCTCACTTTATTTAATTGCTGCTGAACAACCAGTTCATTGTGCTATATATACTGTATATCAGTACTGTCCATATTTCAATTAGTTTAAAGTGAGCAGTTACTCCATCTCTTTATACAACTCATGTGTATATAATATTTTCATACATACTGGTATATATATTTATACATTTTATAAGAAAACCAAACAACTGAAGGTATCTTAGTACTTTGTATTACTCTCTAGTACTACTAATCTAGTACTAAGCTAATATATTCTAAACAAACTTAATTTTGATTTCACAAGAAATCACTTCATAGCAATCCATCTTGGAACCCAACTCTCATCAAATCGACACTGCCGTACTGGAAAATATCAACACTGACTCTACTAAACACATTATGGAGGACTGCAATATACACAACCACATTCACCAATAACATAACATACACTCTCTGAAGGCACTGTGGGAAAGCCCGGTTCAGGCCATGGCCTTCCTCAGGAGCTCGGGGCTGCTCGGCTAGACAGCTTGAGGAATTTCAACAACAATGACTTACTTTGATCCTTAAGTTGCTCTATGTACTGATGGGCTAGTCTGACTTTTATTTCTTGAGCTGTTTCTTCTTCACTTTCGTCTTCCTTCTCTTCATGAACTTCTTTTCCTTTAATGTATTCCTCCTCTTCTTCACTCGTTATTTCTTCATCCAAGTCTGGTGCTAATTTTGGTCTTTTTTCAAGTTGCCCATTTGGCTTTCCTCTCAGATTTCTTGGTTTCTGAAAACAGACATAATCATTAATAAAAAAATAAAAAATTAAGATCCCCAGTGATCCTATGAACTGTCTACCCCTCATTGCTCTCTCCCTAATTTCTCCTTCCATACTTCTGTTTGAACAGAACTGTACCCAGGTACTTTAATTCATTCACTTCCTCCATCCTCTCACACTTCAGAGTTATCTCACACTTCATCCCAGTTGGTCCACCACTCTCTGCAACTCCCTTTCACATGCAAATATCCATATTTAACATCTTGCGAATGCAGATATCAGATGATTATATTTTCATGGGTGCAGAGTATTTTTAAATATCTTTCAATATTTTTGAACACTCATGCATGCCTGACGCCTACAATGAGTTATGAGGAAAAAATTAACTTTACATTCGTGCACAGACGCCACTTTGGCATCCTAATTTTGGAAAAATCCTTGTTAAAAGTCAACCATTGGGCAGATTTAGTTCACATTTGAATATTTTGGAAATAGGGCATTTGCCGAGGATATGTCACAGAAAAAAGTAGTCTTAAAAAGGTCTAAATAAGTGGGTAATGAAGGTAGAAAATCTGTACACGATATCGGCAATTCTTTCAATATTTACCGAAAAATCTCAATATGCATTAGGGCCATATTCAAGAACATTCTTGGTGCTTACGATGGTGTGGTACCAGTATGATGACTCCATAGACAAACAACAGAGGCATCGTACCGGTACCACACCATCGTATACACCACGGATGTTATTGAATACGGCCCATGACTTCACACAGCAAAATCAACCACCAACAAAGATGTGATTATATGAAGGAAATTGGGGCCAAAATATAAAGGAAATTGGAGAGTAACTTTGCATTCTGTGGTCTTTCTTAGTTAACTATTACCTTTTCTTGAACCACGTATTATTTCTTAGACTAACAACAATATAAACTGTGTCAATATAACAATATAAACTGTATCAATATAACATTACCCCTCTGCCTTGACCTCTGGGACGTTTCCCTCGTCCTCTGAGAAAGAAAGGCATGGTATATTATTCCTTGAGGACGAGTAGTAGTAGTAGTAGTAGTAGTAGTAGTGGTACAACGTGTTCAGTGTTTGTGTTTACCTCTGATTCAGTGTTGCCAGGTCTGCTGGTTGTTCAGTTCAGTTGATAGGTGAGGAGTTTTGCCTTTCCAACGGCACTCCTCTTTTGACTCGTTTGTATATTAATTAGTGTTTATACCGATGCTGTGCTTTTTTTCTTTATCTATTATTTTCAATATATTATTTTCCTTTAGTTTATGTTAATCCTTGTGTTTTCCTTTCTTTTTCTCTCTTTTTCCAAATTTGAAATAGGTAGTCCTTTGTTACACTTGTATTTTTTTCATTAAATAGTAACTGTCCTAAAATATTATTTTCATTTTCTATATATGGTTGTTGTAAATTCACAATTTTATTTCTTTCTTTCTGTAGAAATGGGCACCACAATATGAAATGTCTTATATCCTCTGTTTCTGCTTCACACAAGTCACATTTTACCTCACCTCCTGTAAATCTTTTCCTGTCATTAAGTTTCAAATTATTTGTTCTTCCCTTATATAATAGTACTGATGACATATCATTATCATATATTTTTTCTGTCTTTATTTCTGTTTTAAATGCTTTGTAGATTTCCAAACTCGGTTTTTCCTTAACTTCCTCCTTCCATTGTTCTGTGTCCCATTTTTTAATTTTTTCCTTTATTTCTTTGACACTAGTTTCTTTTATTGACTTTCCTCCCAACTCAGTTTCTTTAAGGAATGATTTTACCTTCTTCATCCATTGGTCTTTTCCACTTTCCATCTTTTCTTGCATTATTATTTTTACTAATTGATTTTTTCCTTCTATTCCGTATTTTAGGTATTTTATATAACCTTCTTCAATTCTGCTCTGCATACTGGAGGCTCCTATTTCTCCTCTTAATGTTGCTACCTGAGCATATTTTGGTGCACCTAATATAAATCTATATACATTATTTTCTATCCTTTGGAGTTCTTCTGTTTCAGTTTTTGTAAATTCTACTACATTTGATCCATATAGTACTGATGGTAGCACTACACTTTTCCAGTATGTTTTTCCAATTAAGATCTTATTTACACTCTGTGCTATTATTGTATAAGTCATGTTTGCCATTTTCCTCGCCTTTTGTATTGCTTGGCTTTTATGTATTCTGAAGCACTTTTTCTTATCATTTATTGTAATACCCAAATATTTTATCTTATCTGTTATTTCTATGTCTCTCAATTTTTCTGGTTTCTGTTTCATGTTGAAAATTAATATTTTGCTTTTCGATTTGTTTATGTCTAAGCCACATTCTTCTCCCACTTTTATTAAGCAATCAATTGTTTTCTCAGCCTCATCTATTGTTGTTGCCAGTATTAATCCATCATCAGCAAAGAACAAAGTTACTAATTTCAAAATTTCATCTTTATAACCAACACATTCTTCTTCCAATCTATTTATTATATAATATGTTATCAGTTTAAATAATGTTGTTGAGCTTGTGCATCCTTGTTTTATGCCACTACTGATGTTTATTTCTGTTTTATTTTCCCTTCCATATTCTAGTGTTGTTTTGTCACCTGTGTAATTATCTGCAATTATATCTATTACTGTTTCATGAACTTTGTACTCTTTTAACACTTCAATCATTTTCTTTCTATCTATGGAATCATATGCTTTTGCAAAGTCTATTGATACCACTATTAAGCTCTTCCTTTGCTCATATATTTTATCTATACAGTATTTCAAAATAAATAAGTTATTTTCTATTCTTCCTCCTGTTGTAAATCCATTTTGATTCTCTTTAATTTCATTGTTTATTTTTATTTGTTGTTCTATTTTTTCCTTTATTACAGTAGACATGAATATTTTATATGATATGTTAGTTAATGCTATTGGCCTTAATTCATTTACTTTGGGTTTATTGACTTTGGGTAACATAACAGTCCTTGATGCTTTCCAATCCTTAGGTACTTTCCCTGTATTTATAATTTCATTAAAACATGTTGTCATAGTGCTCATTATCTTGTTGCTTGTTAATAAAGTTTTGTATAATTCTGGCTTTAGTTTGTCTGGTCCAGCTGATTTTTTATTTTTTAATTTCTTTATGTTTTCTTTCAATTGTAAAGTTGTTATTTTAGGTTTTTCCATGTTTGTCATCTCTCTCTTAATTGGCAGTGCCATATCCATATGTTCCCTCAATTGATCTGCGATTATAATTGTTTGTTCCTTTTGTTCTCCTTCATGGTTCATTGGTAGCTGTATCATAAACTTTCCTTCTCCATTTTCACTGTTTGTCATTTTTAATTCTTCATACTCATTTCGTTTCACCTCGTTCCACACCATATCTATTTTATTTGATTGTTTATTGTATATTGTATTCCAATATCTTTCCATCTCTATTCTGAGATGTTTCTCTTTTAATTCTTCTCCATTCTCATTGTATATCTTTATTTCCCCATTTTCTTTTTCATCCTTCTTTCTTAATTTATTGATATTTTCCCACATCTTTTTACTTGCATTTCCCCCTTGTGTAATTTCCTGGGTTATTTTTTCCTCATAAATACATACAGCCTTCTTTATCTCTAGTTGCACCTTTTTCTTTTGTACAATATACAGTTCCTTATTCATCTCCATTTCTTCTTGTGTTTTAGAGTTCCTTGTTAGTCTGTTATAATATTTTCTCTTTCTTAGGCGGGGTTCTCACCAATACGTTTGCAGTCCGTTTGCACGGAGTCCGTTCAGGTTGATGACGTCACGAACACAACGTCCAGACGGACACAGAGGAGTTGAGCGACGTTTCCCGCCCGTTTCTTCACCACATCAACAAATAAAAGCGACCATGGCCCAGTTATTACCGGAGATGGACAAGGATTTACTAAAGTCATAAAATAATAACTAATAAACTAAATACCATATCAGCCTATTAAAAATGCAGATGTTTTCTAGTAATTTTAATTACAACCTATATATATATATATATGCATTTACATTACAAATATTATTTAGAATCATGGATGATATCAAATAATTTTTTAATTCAATAATTTTGTTGTACCTGGTGTTCAACTTTTAATAATTGTGTTTTAATGTAGTGAGCAGCTACAACTGTTGTTTTGGCTGGTAGGCTGTTTGTTTACCCAGCACCAGATTGCGGTGGTGCCAAGCCTACAGTTCCAATGTAAATTCTTATTAATCGTACATAAATTGACGAACTATACACAAATATATTATGATGATTATTTTATTTACATAAAATCGTATCATTTTGCGAACAAGAACTTTAATTCATATTATTTTCATATGTTGATGAGTCAACAACTTTATAAACGGACACCACCGCCAACGTTGCTACCCAAAAAGATGAATTTAGTTCATCCTCAACGTTGGACGTGGTCCGTTTCCGTGAGGTCGCAACGCGCACCGCATTCCCACTGTTTGGGCACATACACGTACGTTCGTGACGTCATCAACGTGAACGGACTCCGTGCAAACGGATTGCAAACGTATTGGTGAGAACCCCGCCTTATTCCTTGCTGGATCAAATTCCCCCAACTTCAATATCAGAATTTTCCTTTTTACCTCAAAAATTCCCTGTTTACTCTTGGAGATACAGTTAAATATTTCCCCATTTACTCGTCAACAATCTTAATGTAATATCCCCATAGCTACCTATAATTTTCCATATCTAGAGAATATTTCCCATCCTTGGCAACATTGCTCTGATTGACAGTGTTACCATCATTTTGGCTACACCACTTTATAGCCGAAACGGCTGTATATAGTCAAAATTATCGTATTTTGCCTTGAATTATCGTATTTCATTGCAAAGTCTAATAATGGCGGTACAAAAATATCAGTACACATAATTCTTGGAAATTAACTTGTATTAATGCTGTCTACCTAAAAAAAAATGCATACTACCTTGGGAATATTGGTTTCTGCTGTAAAGAACGTTAATGAACTTACCACAATTTGTTGAATGAAATTCTGTCGTATTTTTGTTGTCCAAGCGACACGAAGCTCGCTTGCTTTTCACCAAGCGAGCTTGCTCTGTACTGTTTTTGTTGGACGCTTGATAACATGCGGAGCCAAGCGGAAGCAAGCCGTCTTCGAATAAAAATCAACCTTGCTCGGGAACAATCTTGGTCCCGCTTGCCTCGCTCTTGGTCACATGACAACAACAATATGGCCGACAGGTAATTGAAATGTGCTAATAATAATAATATATATTATTAATTTATTAAATGGTTATTGTATGTAACTTGTAATTAGTGCTAGATAAACCAAAATAATGATGTAATAAGATGTAGTATTATTTAACGAGGTATAGGCTGATTTGGATAGTTATATATTACAGGTAAGACAAAAAAAAAGGATTATTTACTATTTAAATAATTATTTATGTAATCAAACTTGCAGTATTTTACCTTCTGCAAGCCAAGTGTTCGGGTCCACGTAATCTGGACTGTTTTTGTTGTCAGATACGGCTTGCTCCAAGCCCGCTTGGTACCCCAAGCCGACGCTTGGACAACAAAAATACGACACAATTTACTGTTGTGGCCCTTTCTTTTACTCTATGTAGATGTCTGGAACATCCTGTGGCTCCTCCAGCAATAGCTGTAGTAGCGCGACTTGGCTGGCCCGGGCCGCTGAGAAAATTGTTGCCTCTATCAAACGGCTTGGGACGGCCCGGGCTGGGCTGGCAACAGCACATAAACAAAACTTGTTGTTTCTATGGCAACGCCAACGCTGCGTCCGCACAACGTTTTCTGACATGTACAGTTGGCCACACATGAAGGCTCATTACTTGTGAGGTGGCTAAAATGAAAGGAAAGTGAAAATAAAATGTAGTTTGTTGACATGCAGACAGTAAAATATTATTACTATCTGCTTGTCAACAAACTAAACTTTTGCTCACTTTCCTTCCTGTTGTAGGTATCTTGCAAGTAGCGAGGCATACCAATGCATAAACATATCTAATTTATTTTAAAAACTATTTATTCACCTATTTGCCAATCACTGGTCACTGTTATCTCTTACGAGATGAACAAAACTCAAACCATCCAAACAGGGTTTATTCTAACGTGCAGTTGTACCCCTTTTGTGCAGTTGTAAATTCAAAATGTGCAGTTGTAAATCCAGATTTGTGCAGTTGTAAATTTGTACTTCTTTTGAATTTGCATGGCTAAGGTGTCACAAACTAGGAAGGAACCACAACAGAAGTCACTGATAGCTGACTAGAACATAATTTTATTTTCATTAACTTTACCATATTATACAATCATGCATAATACATAAATCATAATATATGTCATAGAATACCACATTTCACATTACAAGTTATATCTTAAACAGTGAGGATTATCAAACGTATTTACAGTAGATGTGAAACTACAAGTGGTTGCTCATAGTCATACATAGAACAAAATAATAAACCTGAGGTGGGCGCGCCCCCCCGGTTTGGGAACCACTGGAACTTTAGGTCGTTCGGGCTTCGCATAAAAGTTTGTGCAGTTGTAAATTTTCCTTAGAATAAACCCTGCATCCAAACCCTATTGTGACACATTAGAATTTCCTTGTCCCAGTCCACGCCACACTCCCTCATGTAACCACCACTGACACTTGGTCTCCAACTTTCACCCACCAACTCACTCTAATAATACAGTTGTCAACTTTTCCCTTTCAAATCTCTCGTTGTGGCAAAATATCTGCCAAATGCATCACTATAAATCATATTATTCATTACAGATTTTCCCATAACAGCACTCACCAAAGTCTGCAATCTTGATGTGAAGGTTGTGGTCGAGGAGGAGATTCTCTGGCTTGAGGTCACGGTGAACCACCATATGACGGTGGCAGTAGTGAACCCCTGAAATTATCTGCTGGAAGAACCTTCGAGCTTCTGACTCCTTCAGCTGGAATGAGATGACATGGTGGTTACAAATCAAGAACTGTATAACTACCAGCAAAGTGTTGAAACAAACAGTAGAGAAAGGATAGGGAGTAGGAGTCTGTCTTTTTAAACATGAGGTACTGTATGCAGATAAAGCATTACCGGTATTACTGGCATGCTCTGAAATCACTTGAAAGACTGACTGTGGGGTTTTGAGAGTAAATTTGACTAAGTAGAGGGTGTGAATAGTTGAGAAGATAAGTAAGAATTTAATTTGAAGGCAAATGGTGAAGAACTCAAAATTGTTAAAGAATTAAAGTAACTAGGGGAAAATCTGGATAAGGGGTGTGAAAGTTATGTACACAAGAACAAGAACAAGAACAATAATTACGATAAGACCTAGAGCTCTCGGCTTAGGCCGGAGCTAAAAACAGTTGAACCATAATATTTCACCAGGATTAAATATTGTAGTAGCAATTTATCAGAAAAGTCAGAGTGAAGAGGTGTGTACTCTGTACAATATTAATTTGCTCTGTACTGTACATTTTACTGTATGTATACTGTACTTTATTTAGCTTAGATAAAGTAATACTGAACATTTATTATAGATTATAAACTAATCTTGCCCTTTTGCTTGATATAATCAAAAAGTTCTCCTCCTGAAGCATATTCCATCACCATAAAGATGTCAGTGGGGGTACTAATTACCTGGTACCTGAAAAACAGAAACACTGTATATTATGGGAATAAATCAAATACTGTAACCCAAACCAAAATAAAAAAGACCACAGTAGCAACGAACGACAAATCAATATCCAGAGTGTTACTGTGGCTAGTGAGTTTTACATCTATCTATGTGGAGGCAGAACAATTAAAGTTCACCAAGAAAGAGAGTTCATGACTAACTTCAGGGAAGCCATGATTACAGTACAACTTACAGTTTTATGATATGAGGGTGACGAAACAGCTTGAGAATGGTGATCTCTCTCTTGATCTTGCTAACCATGTCCAGATTCTTGATTGTTCTGCGGTTGAGGATCTTGATTGCCACCTTGGTTCCCGTAAGAATGTGTTCGCCAGCCATCTACCATTATGGAAACATGATGATAAAAAATTATATAGACTAATCATTTGGTAGTTGTGACATTATGTTATACTTCAAATGGGATGGTGATGACAGGAACCATAGTATGGCCTACATGTTTAACCACAGTGTCAGAACATTATTAAACAGTACATAAAAAAAAAATTCTTATCAACTAATACTGAATGGTACAAAATAGTGGGTAATGATACTAAAATATACAATATAGTGAACTCAGTACTTTTGTACTATTACCAAAACATACTCCCAAAATACATTTCTAACCTCGACTATCACTAAAATAATTCACTTCAGTAAATATTGAAAGAATTGCCGTTATTGCGTACAGATTTTCTACCTTCATTACCCGCTTATTTAGACCATTCTAAGACTAATTTCTTCTATGGCATTTCCTCTGCAAATGCCCCATTTCCAAATGGGACATTTTAAAATTAGCCTGACCTAACCTAACCTAGACAACATCAGACTACTGGGACCTAACCTGGGCAAACTACTGGGAAATAATCCTGGTAAATTACACTGCTATAAAATTGCAATTCTTTCAATTAATACCCTTACTTCTAACTTATGCAGACTTATAATGACCGATCATCATCCAAAAATTGATTGAAAGCTGTCAACAAATTTAGAGATATCTGGTTCCCCATCCAACCAACACACACACAAACAAACACGAGAGAGAAAACATATATATTATAACCTTACATAGACTCCATTTGCAAAGATAGAATAACAAAAACTAAATGGATAGATAAAGAATGTGCAATGTGTGTATTCCATAATATTGTGAGCATAAAATAAATAAGTTAACCACAGAGACTAAGTTTAAGAATACACTACTCCTACTTTAAGGTTACGTTAGGTTAAGTTAAGTAACATTGCAAATAATACCAATGAATTTATATTACGAGTTACTGTAAGAAAGTTCAACATTTAGGTTAAGTTAGTTAGAATTAAATAACTTACACCTTTCCGTAATATCTTAATTAAAACGTTCATATTATAATACAATACTCACATTTAACTTTGTCAAAGGTCCCAGCTCCCAGAGTATTGCCAATCTGATAATGACCAATTGATCCAGGAGATTGGCCTTGTACAGACTCCATGGTGTGTGTGTGTTTATGACTCGGAACCACTGTTGCCAGTGGAAGTTTACAGAATACCCAAGATTGCCGCACCAAAAATTCCAAGAAATTCCAAGATCAACATAACATAATGTGTAATGCACATTTATAATAGTATATATTTTAAAATATGCTTAAGAAAACATAACAATCACTTATGAAGTTAAGACTGAAGAAAAACAGTGATATCTGACTGATGTTGAGAAGTATGTTCATCATCCCCCACATACAGAGTAGTCGTATCATTCCTCCTCTTTCTGCCTTGGATAACATCCTTTATGAGAGTATTTGACGGTTCCCAGCTATGGTATGGAACAACTGTCCGGAACGGAGTCAGTCTCAATCCACTCATAGCACTACATCTATACATCCTAGTTTTCATGTGTCCAGTTCCTGTCCATCCCGTGGTCACCAAAAAAACCCCGGCTAATTTTGTCTCTCAGTAGCCACGAAATCTAATCGAATATGAATATAAGTGAAGGGAAAGATAGTAGGGGTAGGATAGGTGAAGGATAAGTAAGAAGAGGTGAATTTAATTAACAAATTAAGTTAATGTTTATGAGAACTAAAAAAAATCCAAGATTTACTTGATTTTGTACTGTAAATACCAAGATGCCAAGGTTGAGTCTAAAATCACAAGATCTTGTGAAAAATTCCAAGCACTGGCATAACTGCTCGGAACCGTGATTAGCAAAGAAACGGTTCCAGGGCCCTTATTGCATGGGTTCGAGCCCTCCCCCATTACCCCCCATTAATTAATCATTGAAAATCATTTTTTTATGTAAGCGGAGGACACTCCTGAGGTTTCAGCGATAACACATATGTAAAAATTATTACTCTCAGACATAAGATGTCAGCGTGCATAGCGGCTAAACAAACAGACAGACTGTTTTATATAATTTTATATAGTATTTTATTTATATATATAGATAGATAGAAGATAGATAGATGAGCTGTTATTATATGATTTTGATGCAGTGTCAGGGTCCTATAAGTCCTTGCCATGTATAAACGCCTACCAACAAAATTTTAATTAATAGTGAACTTTGCGAAATTCAAACTCCAGGAATTGATTAATGATAGGGAACATGCAAATTGGCTATTTTTCAGTTTTTGAACAGGAATATAATGAGTTATGTACATTAGGTAATTATACTTTACTCATGAAATGTGATATAGCCTATTGGTATACACTGTCATAATCGTCATATTTTATAATCACTGCATTTCTATGTAGAGAGCCTCACTCAGGATTCGAATCCTGAGTATATATTTAGGTTATTTCAACTTTCATAAGGATGCTTGGTGGCGAAGTGGTTAACGTTTTGGTTTAACAATGTGATGGGACGTGGTTCGAATCCTGACATTCTTTCTTTATTACATTTTTTCTTTATTCCTTCCTTCCTTCGTTTTTTCTTTATTCGTATATTATAAACAATTCAGTATAAAATAATGTTACTAATTCTGTGCGTGCGTGAAATTTAGAGCGAGAGAATGTATGTTCGTGTGTGTGAGAGAAAAAGTAATTGTGTGTGTGTAGAGAGAGAGAGATATAGAGAAATAGATAGATAGATAGATATATAATATATAGATTGATAGAATATATAAATAGATAGAATATATAGATAGATAGATAGACATAGATAGAAAGATATATAGACATAGAATAGATAGACATAGATAGAAAGATAGATAGACATAGATAGATAGAAAGATAGATAGACATAGATAGATAGAAAGATAGATAGACATAGATAGATAGAGAGATAGATAGACATAGATAGAAAGATAGATAGAAAGATAGATAGACATAGATAGATAGAGATATAGATAGAGATACAGATAGAAAGATAGATAGATATATATAGATAGATAGATATTGATAGATAGATAGATATTGATAGTTATAGATAGATATAGATATATATAATATTATAAATAAAACCTCCAAGTAGTTGAGGATTATTTTCATCCTAACTTGCTGAGAGAGAAAGTCTTTCTCTAAAAGGTTTTAAAATTATCACTATGGGTTTATTAGTGAGCCATGGGCATGTCTTTAAATAGAAGTTGGAGGACAGAGGAAGAATTAAATTGAGCAAAGGACGAAGAAAAGGAAACAGTCCCCCCTCTCTCTCTCTCGCTCTCTTTCTCAGAAAGAGAGCGAGAGGGGGGACTGTTAAACGGTTGCTGCCCAGGGAAATAAAATACACACATGGGAAAATGAAATAATTATCCATGTGAAAATACACACACTGGAAAATACACACACGGGAAAATACACACACGGGAAAATACAGCTCAGGCCTTGTCCCACTCTCTCTATCTCTGTACTAGCATTTTTCTTCGTCAATTTAAGCCTTCCTTCATCCTCAAATTTCCTTTTCTTCGTCCTTTGCTCAATTTAATTCTTCCTCTGTCCTCCAACTTCTATTTAAAGATTTAAGTTTCTATTAAAGAGGTTTGAGTGTCCATCGAGGATGTATAGATGGAGGCGACATGCCCATATCTCACTAATAAACCCCCATTGATAATTTTAAAACATTTAATTTGTAAGCGGTGGACACTCCTGAGCTTTCAGCGATGACATTCATGTAAAAATTATTACTCTAGATGAAACAATACGGCCGTGTATAGCGGATAAACAAACAGACAGACTGTTTTATATATATAGATAGATATACCATACCATGTAGTGTAGCATGGTGGTCGAGTGGATAAGAAGCTCGCCTCACGTCCTAGAGGTTCCGAGTTCGATTCTCCGCCTGACCATAATATTATAACTAATATTATAATTAATAATAAACTTTAAGTTACTATATATATGGAATATACCATTGTAATCTATGCAGCCCGGTGGTGCAATGGTAGCACGCTCTGTAACAACAGAGAGGGGTTCGATTCCCCAGTCGGGTGGAAACAGTTGGATTTGTTTCCTTAAATGTGGTGTTAATCCCTGTCGACCTAGCAGAGAATAGGGACGGGACGTAAGTCTCGGACTCCTTGGAATAAGGAAATGATGAGTGATCAAGACCAGCTGAGAGAGAGACGTCTGGGATTTTCAATGATCCTGGCAACACGTCGAAGATCCCCCCTGATCTACATCGTCGAAGAAGTGTCCAAGTGTACTATATCGTCGAAGAAGTGAAGTGTATACTATACTATATATATATACTAACATGTACTATAACCAACACCTACATCATCGTTAACTCACAACATAGAAGCTGCCAGACGGTGTAGCTGCTCTCCACTTGGTAAGATAGTGTACTATATATACAATAGACGAAATATGGGGACAGGTCTGGAGTGGGTAAAATACTATAAACCATACTACCAAAAGCTACGGTCACACTGGCCATTTGTACCCTGGGAGACCCAAGTGTAGAGCAGCGTTGGATGCTGTCCCTTGGAAGTTTTTGGTCACACTACAGAATCATCAGCCCAGTCCAAGGATATCAAGCTACAAAGAGTAGTGCACAATGGAGGAAGAGGAACATGCTGGAAACTATGACTATTTTTACAATTGCAGGAGCCTACACTCATATAAAACGGAAAACAAATAATGTGAAGAGACTGGGTCAAACTAGAGACCCTATAATATAGAGAGACTGGACACCTAAATTTTGTGCTGCTCGCTGATTGGCTGAATATATAGGCCGTCATGTTTGATACTGTTGTCTTCAGTGTTGCCAGGTCTGTTTGGCAGTGCTAGACGAAATTTCCCTATAACTTCAACATCAGAATTTCCCTTTTTACCTCAATTATTCTTTGTTTACTCTGATACCCTGTTTACTCTTTGGTATTTCGTCTGATAGAAAATTCCCTGTTTACTCTTGAACAATCTTTAATTATAATCTCCATGTGTGGACTTCAATACTCCCTAAAACAGAAATTTCCCTGCACCTGGCAACACTGATCGTCTTTCAGTCAACCGCCTTGGTTTAGTAGCGTCGTCTGGCAACTCGTCACGTCCTATTATGTGCTTTAAATAACGCATACGTGACGTATAATAGTATTTATATATATATAACTTCAGGGATCTTATAGAATTAAAAAATATATACCTGTATATGGAAAGAATGCAACTTTCGTCAATATTTTGCCCACGAATGTCAACAATAGATTACTAACTGGTAG
The DNA here is from genome assembly GCA_034508575.1 of Petrolisthes manimaculis. Taxonomy (NCBI): domain Eukaryota; kingdom Metazoa; phylum Arthropoda; class Malacostraca; order Decapoda; family Porcellanidae; genus Petrolisthes; species Petrolisthes manimaculis. Next base: position 11,375 of record JAWZYT010000426.1, on the reverse strand, counting down.
TATCTGGCATCTTATACAAACTTGAGAGGTATCGCGGAAAACTAGATGAAAAGGTATTTATGTATTATTTACGCTAATTTGATGTATTTATTTACTATTTGTCATTATTTTTCAAAATAAGTTAAATACAATCACATATTTTTTACTAACAATAGTTGTAAAGTTCCTTCATTCTAACCTTGGACTTGGAAGCAAACGATCCTACTCGTGTTGGGATACCTTGTAAATCTCCAAGCAAAACTCTCCAAGGTTGGGCGAAAATCCTACTCTCCCATGGGATCCAAGCATTTTTTGACCAGTGTGACCGCGGCTTTAGACGAAATACAATACAATAGACGAAATATGGGGACAGGCTTGGGAGTGGGTAAAATACTATAAACCATACTACCTTAGACGAAATATGGGGACAGGCGTGGGAACCCAGCCACTCAGTGCCGGTCCCAAGCCCGGATAAATGGGGAGGGCCACGTCACCAAATATGCCAAACCAATAAGAGTAATATACCATACCATACCTATAAGAAATATACCATACCATACTATATACCTTGACAGGTAAAGGGAGCTGGCAGATATGATGGAGAGAAGAAAGCTGGTAGTAAGTACTGTGTGTGCAGGAAACAAAATGGCGGAGGATTCAATGTCGGGATAGTCGTAAAGGAAAAGTATATTGATAGCATATTGGAGGTAAGGAGGGTGTCTGACAGAGTAATAAGTGTAAAGAGGAAATTGAGGGGGTCCTGATGAATGTTATCAGTGCGTACCTAGGGAGGAGTTTATTTAAATGGCCATGGTGGAGAAGGAGGTGATGGGAAAGTACGGTGTGGGAGAGAGAAATGCTAAGCAGACGGAGATGGCTGTAGTTAACACCTATTTCAAGAAGAAAGAGGAGCACAGGATTACATACAAGAGTGGAGGGAGGAGTACACAGGTTGACTATATCCTGTGTAGGAGAGGCAACTTGAAGGAGTTCGGCGATTGTAAAGTAGTGCCCGGGGAGAGTGTAGCAAAACAGCATAGGGTGCTGATTGGTAAGACGAGTCTGGAAATAAAGAAGAGGAAGGCAGTAAGGGCTGAACCGAGGATTAGGTGGTGGAAACTAAATGAGGAATGAGTACAGCAGAAAATTTAGGGAAGATGTGAGCCGGTTTTGGGTGATAAGATAGAGGAGGACAGATGGGAAACTATCTCTGAAGTTGTGAGGCAGAAAGCAAAGAAGGTACTTGGGGTGACATCAGGACGGAGAAAAGAAGACAAGGAAACTTGGTGGTGGAATGAGGAAGTACAAAAGCATAAGTAAGAAGAAGCGGGCGAAAATGAAGTGGGATAGACAAATGGATGAAGAAAGTAAGCAGCAGTATAAGGAAATGCAGAGCACAGCAAAGAAGGAGGTGGCCAAGGCAAAGGACAGGGCATATGAGAAGCTGTACGAGAAGTTGGATAGTAGAGAAGGGGAAAAAGACCTTTACCGATTGGCCAGGCAGAGAGACAGAGCTGGACGGGATGTGCAGCATGTTAAAATGATAAAGGATGTAGATGGAAATATATTGACAAGTGAGGAGAGTGTATTAAGAAGGTGGAAGGAGTATTTTGAAGAGTTGATGAACATAGAAAATGTAAGGGAGAGAAGGTTGGAAGAGTTGGAAGAATGGAATGAGGAAGTGCAGGAAATCAGCAGGGATGAAGTGAGGAAGGCCATGAAGAAGATGAAGGCTGGTAAGGCAGTGTGTCCAGATAGCATACCAGTGGAAGCATGGAGGAGTTTAGGAGAGATGGCAGTGGAGCTGTTTACCAGATTGTTTAACAAAATCCTTCTAGGCGAGAGGATGCCCGAGGAGTGGAGAAAAAGTGTTCTGGTCCCAATTTTCAAGAACAAGGGGGATGTGCAAAGCTGTGGCAACTATAGAGGTATTAAGTTGCTTAGTCATGCAATGAAGATATGGGAAAGTGTGGTGGAAGCTAGACTGAGAAGAGAAGTGAGGATTTGTGAGGAGCAATTTGGTTTCATGCCAGGAAGAAGCACTACAGATGCAATATTTGCCTTGAGAATGGCGATGGAGAAGTACAGAGAAGGACCGAAGGAGTTGCACTGTGTGTTTGTAGACTTGGAGAAGGCTTATGACAGGGTGCCAAGAGAGGAGTTATGGTATTGTATGAGGAAGTCAGGAGTGGCAGAGAAGTATGTGAGGGTGGTCAAGGACATGTATGACGATAGTGAAACTGTAGTGAGGTGTGCAGCAGGAACGACTGAGGGGTTCAGGGTGGAGGTGGGTTTACACCAAGGATCCACTCTGAGCCCTTTCTTGTTTGCAATGGTGATGGACAGACTGACTGATGAGGTTAGACAGGAGTCCCCATGGACAATGATGTTTGCGGACATTGTGATATGTAGTGAGAGCCGGGAGGAAGTTGAGGTAGAACTGGAGAGATGCACTGGAGAGGAGGGGAATGAAAGTGAATGAAAGTGTGGATTGTGTCATCTCTGAAACTATTTAAAAGTAATTCAGATAAGCCGAAAATGAAGAGGTTAATAAAATAATCACAATGGGATAATAATTACTCTATGAAATCGACCACAGTTGCTTCGGGAAAATGCCTTAAAGTAATTAAACAAAACATTATATAGGCCTATGACTTACAGCTCAATCACACCTAGTTGGCATAAATTGGAAAATGGGGGGCTACAATAGTGCACACAGTTATAGGCCAAAATGAATTATCTCAATATCAACAACTTTTATCAAATTTAGTCACTACAAATCTATGTGTTCGCCAGTCACTATATAATATTATAGTATACTTGTATATATAGAAAGAGAGGAAACAACAAGCATTGCTGGATGAAGTTTTAATAACAGAACATAACTTTTAATACTTTTGTTGAACTATAGTACAACATATTTCTTGAGACGCTTGATCCATTCTTCTTTACTCGTTCTTATACTTATGTAATGGCAAAAAGCTCGTCAATAGATCTTCAATAATCACAGGCACTTCAGAGATGTCAAACTGTTCCTCATTATTGGGACATGACAGGACACCGTTGAGTATTGACACCAGAGCATCATCCACAGCTTGGTACAGGGACGAGTTCAAGAGTACTTCTAGGTAGTCTATGATGTCTGGTCCAAACGAGGAAAGTACAATGTTGATGAGTTGTCCCTGGTCTGTTCCTTCGTTCAGACCGTCAAATTGAACCTGTTGGAAGAGAAGGCTGATTCATTAATTTTGTAAGATTGACCGGTTGATCTTGGAAGAGAAGGACATTAATTACAGGTCCCATTTCACAGTTAATGCCATATTATAATAATTATAAGGCTGCTTCCTTCTCAGCCACTCATTAACTATTTTCAAGTTTCACAATTACTACATACACGATCAGTCAGTATATTCAAACTCACCATCATGACTATTACACTATACTTAATAACCACCTCCACTTCTTCACTACTGTACTGTACTGTATATACTGTATATATATATGTATGTTCATTAACACATAAAATACCACGTAGGACTGGCCAGCAGTATCTGTAGTTCTATTCTTAGGGTGTCTACCAACACTTACTTGCGATGCAGCTCCCATTGTACAGTCGGCAAAAAAAGTAATGGAACCACCCCCTATTGCCAGTGCTATATAGAGTTGGTAAGCCTGTTCCACTGGTGATAATACCTATTGTATACTTATTGTATACTTATTTTATACTCATTGTATAATACTACAGTTATAATATGTGTTATGAATAGGTGTATTATTGGTGTATATTGATGTATAATGGGTGTATTATTGTCCCTGAACAGGTACACTTGGGCTGACTTAGCAGGTGTACCAACCCTTTTATTGCCGACTGTACAAGGGCTTGAAGGGATCCCAGGTAAAGTCAATGGTGATATCCAGGTTGATGAAGCCCAAGCTGAAGTGATGAGAAGAAAAATATAGGCTACAGGATTATTCCGAAGACATAATTCTCATTGTTTGTATTGGAAGGCGACCCGGGCTACTATAACTGACAGTATACAGTCCCGAGGTTAAGATATTAAAAATAATAATAATAATAATAAATAAAAAATAATAAATCCATCATCACACACACTCACCTCATTGGACCCTCTCCATTGAAGGGAAGGTTCAGGAGATGGCCGGCAGCGTTGTAGGTTCCCACGTCGAGGTAGAGCTTGTTGAACTTCATACGGAAAGTCTGGAAATCCTGCCTATTCGCTTGAAATCCTTCACTAGTGTGGGTAAATTCAGTCACGTCGATATCGCTGATGCCGCGTATGTTGAGGTCAGAAAGAGCGAGCAAAACACTGGGGAACAGAAAAAAGTGGTAACAGTTAATTAAGGGATCCTGCATGTGGTGTCGTCAGAAAATTGGAGATATAGGACTCCTTCAAATATTGCCACGAAACATCACTCACTGAAGGAGTTTGTTTTGTGGCATGGTTAGGAGGAATCAGAAGCCTCCAATTTTTACACACGATCACAGGGTCCATAAAAGAAGTAGGCCTAAGTGTAGAGTAGCTCGGGACAGATCAGTGAGTCCAAAATTTGTATCCAGGTGTTGTTGAAGTTTCGAATCATTTGACCTACTAGTGAACCAATTACAACTCTTATCCTGTTGCATATTTGCATAAACTTGCTTAATTAATACTCGATCCGCGGCTATACGAAGCAACCCTGGATATATATTTTGGATCGCGACTGTACATAAAATGATGCAACAAGAACAGTGAGATGAATTGAGTAAAATAAATAAATAAATGAGCGTAAAATGAGGAGAATCTGTCTAATAAAGGGAGGCCCACTGCACAGCACTGCACCACAACAAAACATCCCATATGATAACTTGAGTCTGCATGGCTATTATAATTATAATCTTAATATATTATAATATTATAATCTTAACACTCTCGGTCATCATTAAAAGTGACTAAAATTCTTGCCATTTATGTATCCATTTCTTGCAATGCAAGTATGGAATTGAAAAACGACTTAGAACGGCACAAACCCAATTAAATTTATTCTCTCGCCTTGAAAAATGACTTAGAACGGCACAAAACATTAAATTTATTCAGTCTAATGGTGGTATTCAGTCCCGTGTTGAAAAAATTACCTACTCGAGTGCCAGGCTGGGAACACAACTTTATTACAGTATACTCAGTTTATTTTTACTCACCTGTATTGGTCATCCCCGTTGATGTTGAGAGGCGGTAAGGCTGGGATGTGTAAGTCCTCAAACTGACTCAGAAACTCAGACAGTTGGCTTTCTATTATACCTTCAAATATTCTGGTATCAGGTTCACTCTCCACAGACTCGACAAATTCTTCAGAAGAGTCACCTGTTAAGGCAAAACCACACTGTGAGTTTACCTCCTCTTTAATTGTCTCATTTTGTTGTCACATGCAGTTCCATTGTGGTTATAGCCATTCTGCTGCATTTCCTCAGTGATGTCATTCCACACCTGGTACTTCTTTTTTCTGGGGTTGTCAAAACCAGACATGTGCATCCTGAATGTCTATATCAGGAGCAGTACTGCCTGCCTTGGCCATCCTGTTGACCAAAAAAATATATAGAATATATAAAATGATATAGTTAGAAGTTTCTGAAAGCTCAATAGTCGCAGTGCTTAATGGGGCAATTTTAGCATGAGAATGAAAACCTCACACACATTATTTCAATACATCCATTTATAATAAGGTCTGTAAGGCGTAAACACATACCGTTGTCTTGCTGTGACTCACTCTCAGCATCCTGCTGTGATCCCACACCAGAAGAGGGACATATTTCTGTGTATAAAGGAAACATAAGGGTGTTGGAATTTATTGCATGATTTTACTGATATTTTTAGGTCATTTATAAGCAATACCTTAATAAATAAGTATTCCTACATCCAGTAAACCTATAACTGTAAATACATTTCAGAAATTAGTTGAAGTTGTTTTGAATACTGTACTGGAAAAATCTGTGTCCCGGTCCGAGGAACTATACCGGACATAGCTGCCCTAGCATTGTAAGCAATGGTTAAACAACCATAAAATTAAACTTTAAAATGAAGGGGTTCTGGCACTCCTTCAGACCTAGGCTCCATGAAGGGTTCAAACCTAATCCACATTAGGTGGTCTCTGGCATTCCTTCACACAGACCTAACCTACATTAGGGGTTCTGGCACTCCTTCACACCTAGCCTAAAATAAACACTATAACGTACCACTCTCGTCCAGCTCCTGAATCGGTGGATTTTCATCATGCTGCTGGCTGAATCCCCCAGCATCAGCCGATGAACAACTTGCTGTGTATTTGGAAAGCACATGTTATAGTTCATGCAGATTATATTAGTTTGTCTAGACAATACAGTTAGTGAAGTTTTTAATTTACAGTATATTCAAAATATTACATTTAGGTTTCTTAACTTGCTTTTTAACATTGGCCTGCATACATTAACATGTGTAAAATCTCATGTTTGGCTTTAGGGGCAATGTTCTCCACTAAAAAATTCATAACTATTACCGACTAAATACAAAATTTAAGCGGTAGATCAATAAAAAAAAATCACTTTAAAGTAACTGGCATATGGTCCTCCCTCATATTTATGGGCACAGGGTAAGTTCTAACTTATAAAATGAACTAAAATATTATTATCACTTCTAGCTACTCAATATTTACTTTTAATTACACTTCGGGTCCTTTACAGTACTTACGAGTGCACGTTAATGTATGTTGGCTGATATAGCCGAAGTCTGGAGACTGCAATAGGCAGGAACTGCGTTGGTATATTTCTGTTTGGGCGGCCATTTTTGTTATTTTTGTTTGTGTTTGAGAAGCGGGGACTGTGCTCCAGAGTCTGGGCTCATTGTGCTGCCTCGAGTTGCCAGCCCGCACAAAACAATTGGATTTTAGAGCGAAAATGTGCGCGCCCGGGCCGCCTGTGTCGCGCTATCCAACGCAGCCCTGAGTGACGGTGTAGCTGCTCTACCCTGATAGTGACGTGTATAAATACTACTACTATACCATACTACTATACCATACGATACTATACCATACTACTATACCATACGAAACTATACCATACTACTATACCATACGAAACTATACATACCATACGATACTACTATACCAAACGATACTATACCATACTATACCATACCATACTATATACCATACTATATACCATAATACTATACTATACAATAGACTATATATATACAATAGACTATACACCCCAAGCATGCCCATACTCCCCTTCCCACCCCCTACCGTAAACAACACACACTAACTAGGGTACGCACACACACAACATACTGACACACACACAACACACACTAGGGTACCCCTACCGTACACACACACACACACACTAGGTAAGTATAATTTCTGCCTTTTTTCGGTATCATTTTAATTTGTCTCAGTTGTTGAAACATGGGGTGGGTTTGGGGGGTGCGGGAATAGGTGGTGCTGGTAGTAGTGGAGGTGGTAGTGGTTGATGTAGTAGTTAGTGGTGGTAGTGCAGTTTGCATTTGCTACATATCAGTGTTGTATTATTATATCCTTTGTTTATTTAGAACTCTTTGATCGTGTATGAAAATTGGAGGCTTCTGCCTGATTACTCCTGTCTATGCCAAGAAACAAATAAGCTCCTTCCATATAGCATGGAAGGGCGGCCGCAGGCAGCCAGCCCTCCGCAGGAGCTGGCGGCTCCTAGCCGCCCGAAGGGCGGCGGAGCAGCTAGTTTTGCATAATGTAAAGAGAAGAGTCAGGGAGATGAACAGACATTAGCTCAACTTTAATTATCTTAATAATATTATTGTGGGATTCGAACAGTATTTGTGGACTCAGAATTAAAACGTAGAATATCAAGGAAAAGACTTTCGGATGCAGAACTGTGTTTTTGAAAAGGATTTTATTTTTCTCTCCCACACAGACACAGATTTCCAGTAACCTCTCATTGCATATTAGAAGGAGTGAGGTCGGTAGTATATGAGCAGGGGGCACAAACATCCGGAAGATGAAAGGAAGAGCACGTTGGGCTAAAAAACTTCCATCCCCTGGAGAATATGACTGTGTTACAGGATGTGAGGAACAGTGTCAAGGAAGAGAGAGAAACAGTGCCAAGGAGAGAGAGAAACAGTGCCATGGAGAGAGAGAAACAGTGCCAAGGAGAGAGAGAAACAGTGCCAAGGAGAGAGAGAAACAGTGCCAAGGAGAGAGAGGAACAGTGCCAAGGAGAGAGAGAAACAGTGCCAAGGAGTTACAAGAGAGAGAAACAATGCCAAGGAAAGAGAGGAACAGTGCCAAGGAAAGAGAGTAACAGTGCCAAGGAGAGAGAGAGTGTCAGAAAGGGATGATAATGTAAAGTAGGAAAAATAATATCAAGGCCAGAAAGACCTTGGAGTCACAAGGGAGGAGCAGAGCAGGAACATTAAACACGAAGGAAGAAGAATTGAAAGGAGGCAGGCACAGTTGAAGAAAGGAAAGAGATTAGTTCAGGTCCGATGGGGCGTCCAAACTCTTACAGCATATTGCTCATTTTCTGGCAGACAATACTCCCTAAACGAGGGCCAGAAAAGGAGGGACAGTGCCAGGGAGAGAGGGAAAGGGAGCGTACAGTGCCAGTGAGAGACAGTGCCAAGAAGGAAGAGAGGGAGGAATGGACAGTGCCAGGGAGGGAGGGAGGAGGGAAGGGTAGTGCCAGGGAGAGACAGTGCCATGGAGGGAGGGAGGGAGATAGAGATAAGGGCCAGCGGACATCCTCGCGGCTCACTGTCCTGGTATGTAATATTACGGTCCCGGATGGAGGACTGAAGGGCGGGGGGAAAACATGACGGACGGAGAGAGAGAGAGAGAGAGAGAGAGAGAGAGAGAGAGAGAGAGAGAGAGAGAGAGAGAGAGAGAGAGAGAGAGAGAGAGAGAGAGAGAGAGAGAGAGAAGAGAGAGGAGAGAGAGAGAGAGAGAGAGAGAGAGAGAGAGAGAGAATCTGAAGGAGTAATAAAAGAAGATGAGGAAACGCGAGAATGTCGGTGAAGGAAGAGAAGGAAGGGTGAGGAGGGAAGCAGAGAGAAAAATGAGAGAAACGAGTCAATAATTAGAGAGAGAGAGAGAGAGAGAGAGAGAGAGAGAGAGAGAGAGAGAGAGAGAGAGAGAGAGAGAGAGAGAGAGAGAGAGATCCACCGACACTTTCCTTACATCGCAGTAAACTAGACCATAAGCCCATGCTACATACAAAAGTGAAGTATGTGTAATTAAGTAATTAGTGGGGGAGTTTTTTGTGACGAAAATGACCTCTGTCCCCCCTCGTGTACGTCCACTTTCCGTGTGTGAATTCCTCCATGGTGCTGTAGGTGGTCACATGACAATTTATATAGCCCGACAGACAAACACAGTCTCTTCATTTTGATATACTGTATAGATATCTTGGTAATAAAGAACAACACGTGTATGATTTTGCAGCACCTCATAAAAATAATTTAGGGGGTAGGAGTTGACGAATGGTGTTGTATGATTATATTTTGATATGATACTGATTAATTTGCACGATGGAAGGAAATGAAAGTGACAGTGGTTATTTGATTTATGGGTGTACAGTCACGACCAAGAGTCCTGCTCCACCTACGAATGAAAAATGGGTGCGAAGAATGGTGCGAAACTGTAGATATATTGATGTCTGTAATATTGATCCATAAGATTCACTCTCACGGTCCTCTTTCATTCACTTGATGCAGAACATTTGACTGTACGTAGGGAGAAGAATGAAAATTGAGATAAAGATTGGAGTGGGGAGGGAGGATAGTGACGAAAAATGTTGAAAGGAAGGAAGGAATGAGGGGAAGGAAGGCAGTAGAGGATAAACAAAAAGAGATACACGAGAAAAGAAGAATGGAAGGGAGGACATTAATTGCGTCGAGAGAGAGAGAGAGAGAGAGAGAGAGAGAGAGAGAGAGAAGAGAGAGAGAGAGAGAGAGGAGAGAGAGAGAGAGAGAAGGACATACAGAGACAGACTGAAGACACACAGATTCACAAAGAAAGTCAGCCACAAACAGAAAAAGCCAACATAGTCTTGACAGATGAAAATATTTAAACTTTATAGACGGAGTGGCAAATCTATAGAGACAGATGGATAAATAAAGGGAGATTGATTGATTGATTGATAGCTATGGTAGGCGTCACAACAGCGAGGTCATATAGTGCCAGAAGAAGGTGATAGAGAGGGTGAGACAGCAAGCAGGAAGGAACTAGAAAGAAAAGAGTAACAGTTGAATGACAAAGAGAGTGGCTGGTGCCGAAGGGGCAATCAAACCCCTTAAAAGTATCTTGCCCACATCACGACAGGCAATACCCCCTATAGATAGAGAGTAGATAGACTGAGAACGAGTCGAAAAACTAAGAAAACATGGTGAGGATACTAATTGAAATGTTCGGAGAAGGAACAAGAAAAGATTAAGTTGGAAGAGCATAACTGTTACCAGAGACGAGAGGAGGGGGAAGGAAGAAGGGAAAACAAAAATAGAGGAAAAAAGAAAAGGGGAAGAGAAGAAAGGAGAGAAATGGCATGGTAAGGAAGAAGATGGGGAGAGATTAGTCAAGCTTTGCCTCTGACTGGGACAAAATGAGACAACAGTTCCACCTACACAAAGATTACCATGAGAGAGAGAGAGAGAGAGGAGAGAGAGAGAGAGAGAGGAGAGAGAGAGAGAGAGAGAGAGAGAGAGAGAGAGAGAGAGAGAGAGAGAGAGAGAGAGAGCACTGCCTTCATTCCCTCGTCCCTTCCTTCCTTTCAACATCCTTCGTCACTTTCCTTTGGGTATCTTCAACCTGAACATTGGCGGCAGCGGTGGGATATAGATATTGAATATATATGTAGAATAACCGGTACATATTGAGTGTTTTCATAGTTTGATAGTGTTTGGAGGAACGTTATGAGTGGTGTGAGGAAGCTGTGTGTGTTAACAGAGGTGTGAAGGTGATGTGAGGTGTGCTATATATAGTGGTATAGTTAGGAGTGAAAACAGGTCAATAATTCCACAGTCTGCCACTAATACCTACCGTACATCAGTTAAATTTATTCATACACAGACCAAATCATACGCCTTGCAACACACAATCTTGTACATGGTCATATATTCACAAGTCATGAAATTTTGGACACACAAACACACACACACACACAGCAAAACGTGTAGCTTCTGTCAACACATGGGGATTGTTTGTGTTGGTGTCAGAGATAGATCCATTCTCACTCTCCCCCCTCACACCTACCCTCCCCTCTTCTCTTCCCTGAACCTCCCCTTCTCTCCCTCTCTCTCACTGTCTGTCTGTCTATCTCCCTGTCTGTCCGTCTATATCCCTGTCTGTCTCTATCTCCCTGTCTTCTGTCTGTCTAT
>JAWZYT010000425.1:350000-356135 GCA_034508575.1 Petrolisthes manimaculis | reverse complement strand
CCATGGCGGCCATCTTGGAGACATATAGAGAGGCGGGAGTTGTTGATATGGAAGGAGGGGAGGGGGAGGGAGGGGGAGGGAAGTAGAGAGAGAGGTTAATGGAGAGGGAAAAGAGGAGGGGGAGGAGTAGTGAGAGAAATTAATAGAGAAGAGAGGAGAAGAGGAGTGGGAGGAATAGAGAGAGGTTTATGGAGAGGAAAAGAGGAAAGGGAGGAATAGAGAGGTTTAATGGAGAGGAAAAGAGGAGTGGGAGGAATAGCGAGAGGTTTATGGAGAAGAAAAAGAGGAGAGGAGTGGGAGGAAAAGGAGGATTTAGATTCATTGGAGAGGGAAAATAGGTGAAGGGGATGAGGGGGGGGGGGGGGAGGAACAGTAGTCATTGGTGAAGGGAAAAAGAGGGGAAAGGGAGGAAGGAAGAACAGTAGTAAATGGAGGGAAAAGAGGGGAAAAGGAGGAAGAAAGTGTGTCCTTAGTAGTTGGCAATACACACAAAAAAAAAAAAATAAATGAAAAAAAAAAAAAATGAAAACTAGCAATCTAAATTTCTATCCAAGTTTTGTTGAAGTTTCGAATCATTTGACTTTACTATCGTGAACCCATTACAACTCTTTTTATCCTGTTTCGTATTTGTTCGAATTCGCTTAAGTAATACTCGATGAGGCTATTCGAAGCAAGCCTGGATACATATTTTGGATTGGGAAATACAGTACAGTCACGAGCACTAATAAGTATACAGGTGTACTTCGAATACCTATACATTTTTTTTTTTTTTTTTTTTACCATGGTGTTCTAAACTTTTGTGCCAACTGTACAGGGCAGTGACCGGCCGCTATAAGAAGTGAATGTAAACAAGAAACTGGAGTGCTACTGCTGGTTCCTCCAAGGTGTGCTACAAAACAGATTATACCTTATAGTAATATTGACGTACTAATCTGTTTCATGTATAGCTTGGAGTAATCAGTAGCCACCAATTCCCCCCCCAACCCCACCCCAACCTCAAGTCTGTCCCCATACTCCCGCACCCCCCCTATACCTCCCCACAAGCCTTGCCCCCACAGACTGGAGTACGGTACGTGGAAGGAAGAAAGTATTCCACACGCACATTTTACATTAGGACAGATATACACACACACAGACACACACACACGTTAACATTCACACAGACACACACAAACACGCATACACAGACACATAAACATACACGCAAGCATGTTATGTCACACACACACACACACACACACACACACACACACAATTTCAACCTGTTTGTCTGTAAGTGTGTGTGTGTGTATTAAAGTTGACTAGGAATGCAAGGGAAATTCATAATAATGATTCCAAGTTGAGATGCAGAGACAGAAAGGAAATGGGAGTTTGGGGAAGGGGTGCAATGACCTTGATGACAGAGTGTTAGAGAGAGAAAGAGAGATTATACATAGACAGAGAAAGGGCAGGTAGTGAATGTATGTATGTGTGTGTGAAAGAGAGAGAGAGAGAGAGAGAGAGAGAGAGAGAGAGAGAGAGAGAGAGAGAGAGAGAGAGAGAGAGAGAGAGAGAGATTATACATAGACAGTGAAATGCAGGTAGTATATTAGAGAGAGAAAGAGAGAGAGAGGACCTTGTTTCAGTGGCCAGTGCCTCTCTCTCTCTCTCTCTCTCTCTCTCTCTCTCTCTCTCTCTCTCTCTCTCTCTCTCTCTCTCTCATACATACACCACATGCCTTTCTCTATATTTACTCTCTCCCTCTCTCTCTCTCACACACACAGAGAGAGATACATACATACATATTAGTATATACAATACCTGACTTTCTCTGTCTATGTATAATCTTTCTCTCATACACACATACATACACCACATGCCTTTCTCTGTCTAAATATATAATCTCTCTCCCTCTGTCACTCACTCTCTCTCTCTCTCTCTGCTTTATCGTGGGGCAATCAATAAATCGACTCCCCCCCCTCTCATCACCCTCACCACCACCCTCACCACCACCACCACCCTCTCCTCTTCATCCAACAAGTCCTAATAACACCTCATCACTCACTAAATCACCACCACCACGACCTCTAACTCTTTATCACATCATTTTGTCCCTAACCTAACCTAACTTAATTCTATATCACATCTTTTAGTACATGCATTTTGTCCTTATAATACCCTAACCTAACCTAACCTAACCTAACTTAATTCTATATCACATCTTTTTTTCCCTTCGTAGTTATATGATCTGTGGTAGAGAAAAAAATATGAGAAAAGGGTAAAATAGAGAGAGGGTATTACAGGGATAGAAAAAGGGTGTATTAGTAGGGAAGGAGGAATGGGTGGAAGGAAAAGATGATAGGATGATGTGTGGGTGGGATAGGGTGCATGCGACAGTCGGAAGGTAGGTAGGAAGGGTGACAGTTCAAAGACTACCACCGTCACTGTTCTGTCAATCACACATGAAGTACTTATTGCATTGAACTAGTCCGACACACACACACACACATATATATATAGTACACATACACACGCACACACATTTAGTACACACATATACATACACACACACACGCACATAGTACACACATATACATACACACACATGGGGGGGAGGGGGGCCTTACGAATAGTGTCGTAGTGAGGGGAAAGAAAATTTGCATGGAGGGAGAGAGGGTGAGAGGGGAAAAATGGAGAGAGAGAGAGAGAGAGAGAGAGAGAGAGAGAGAGAGAGAGAGAGATATAAGTGTTGTGAAATAACTAATGAAAATGCGAGGGGAGAGAGAGAGAGAGAGATAGAGAGAGAGAGAGAGAGAGAGAGAGAGAGAGAGAGAGATATCCCTGGTGACGGAACAAAAGGAAAAGTATCCAAATAATTTAACAAACAACAACAAACAACAACAACAACCATTATAGCAGTGATCCACCCTCTTACCTTCTCTCTCTCTCTCTCTCTCTCTCTCTCTCTCTCTCTCTCTCTCTCTCTCTCTCTCTCTCTCCAGACAGTTCTCCTTTAAATACACTAAGAGGACCTTGGGTTGGCGTATGGCTGTCCCCTCCCCCCTCTCTCTCTCTCCCTCTTTCTCTCTCTCTCTCTCTCCTTCCCTCCCTCTCTCTCTTTCTTTACCTCTCTCTCTTTTTCTTTACCTCTCTCTCTTTCTTTACCCCTCTCTGTCTCTACTCTCTCTCTCTGTCTCTGTCTCTCTCTGTCTCTCTCTCTCTCTCTGTTCAAAGTCCATCCACCTATCTATCTCTGCCTACCTATCCTAATGTGTGTGTATCAGGTGTCCAATCGATGTGTATATGTGTGTGTGTATAGCAGCAGGTGGTCCATTGGTGTGTGTGTGTGTGTTTGTGTGTGTATCAGTTGTCTAATCGATGTGTGTGTGTGTGTCACTGGGAAACTATTACTCATTTCAATTGTGATAAATCTATATTGCTGTACATTACTTCACATTTCCTATACACTCTCTCTCTGCATTAAGATTAGTAGTAGTAGTAGTAGTAGCAATAGTAGCAGTAGTAGTGTAGTAATAGAAGCAATAGTAGTAGCAGTAGTAGCAGCAACAATAATAATAAACATAATAATAATAACAATAACCATAACAATAAAAATAAAAATAATAACAATAACAATAAATAAATCTATCACCATTACTATTCCAACCTCACCTCACCTCACCAAGTCCAAAGTCTGCATAATACAGGTGATAATAATTCACTTTTGGTACATACATACATATACATACATATACATACACATATACATACATACACATATGCCTTGATTCCTCCAAAGTACTGTATGTAAGGAAACAGGACCAATTTAACACAAAATAATGGTGTTGTTGTGTTGCTTGGAATAGTTTGGAGGATTCAGTTTGTGTATGGTGGTGTTCTTATAAAGTTCATTCACATTCTTGGTGTGTGTGTGTGCTCTGTGTGTGTGTGTTCTATCTCTCTTTTTTTTTTTCTCTCTCTCTCTCTGTTTGTGTATGTGTCCTCTGTGTGTGTGTGTGTTTCCTCTCTCTCTTTGTGTGTGTTTCCTCTCTCTCTCTCTCTCTTTGTGTGTGTGTGTGTATCCCCTCCTCTCCTCCATTCGTTCTTCCTTTATCATTTTATTATTATTATTATTATTATTATTATTATTACTACTACTAATGTTATTATTTTCATTATTATTATTATTTTCTCCCTATTTTTCTCAATCTCTTCACTCTGGTCCTATCTATCTGTCTATCTATCTATCTATTTATCTATCTATCTATCTATCTCTTCACTATTTTCTTATCCTTCTCTTTCCTCTTTCTCCCCTCAAGGATTATCCCTCCCACTTTCCTTCACCTCCCTTCCTTCAATCATTTCTCCCTCCTTACCGACCCTCCTTCCCTTTCTTTCATTCTTTTCCCTCCCTTCCTACTTCCTTCCTCATCCTCTCCACGACTTCCTTTCCTCCTTCTGCCCTCCCTTTCTTCCTTTCCTCCTTCTGCCCTCCCTCTCTTCCTTTCATTCTTCATTTCCTCTCAATTCTTCCTTCCCTCCCTCTATCCTTTCTTCCCCTCCTTCATCTCTGCTATCCAATATTTCCCCCTCCATCTTTATTCTCTCTTTCCTTCCCTCCTCCTTACCATATTAACAAGGGTGAGAGTAAGAGGAAGAAGGAGGAGGAGAGGGAGAAAGAAGGAGGTCTATTGATTCATCGTTATGTAGGGGTCTCTCTCTCTCTCTCTCTCTCTCTCTCTCTCTCTCTCTCTCTCTCTCTCTCTCTCTCTCTCTCTCTGTGTGTGTGTGTGTATGTACGTGAGAGCATCAAAGGAGAGACAGAGAGACTAATACCTAATATACTTGTCATAATCTCACCAACACTGTCTTACACACACACACACACACTCCTCAATGCTTACATGAATAGATGGATAGAATAATAGGTAGTTGATGGATAAATAAATAAATAGATGGATAGATGAATGTTTAGAACTTTAGATGAATAAAATAATAGATAGATGGTGGATAGATGGATAGGCAAATAAATAGATGGATAGATGAATAGATGAATGTATAAATGGATAGAATAATAGATACCGTAGATGGTGCATACATGGATAGACAATTTAATAGATAGATGGTGCATACATGGATAGACAAATAAATAGATGGATAGATGAATTTATGGATACAGTAATGGCAAAAATATATAAATATAAAATAGGATTGGTTTGAAAAGAAAAGGAAGAAGGGAAGCGAAAGAGAGGGAAAAAGGAAGGAAAGGAAAGGAAAGAAAGGGAGAAAGGGAAGGGAAGGGAGAGGAAAGGGAGAAAAGGAAGGGAAAGAGAGGGAGAAAGGAAGAAGGAAGAAAAGGGAAAGATAGCGAAAGGAAGGGAAGGGAGAGGAAAGGGAGAAGGGAATGAAAAGGAAGGGAAGGAAGGGAATTAAAAGGAAGGGAAGGAAGGGAAGGGAGAGGAAAGGGAGAAGGGAGTGGAAAGAGTGTAAGGGAATGGGGGTGTCAAAGGGTGAAAAGGGAGGGGGGAGGAAGGGGAGGAAGGGGAGGGGGGGAGGGGGGAGGAAGGGAAGGGGGGTCTCAGCTGGTCCGGATCGCTTCATACCAAACTCTGAAAATTGGATGCCACTCTGTCTGGTCACCCCCTCGCACCCCCCTCTCCCCTACACACACACACACACACACACACACACATGTATATAAATCCCTTTCCTTCTTACACACACACACACACATGTATATAAATCCCTTTCCTCCTTACACACACACACACACACACAATGTATATAAATCCCTTTCCTTCTTACACACACACACACACACAGAAAAGGCACAACATAAAAATACCCCTATACGAAGATTAGGAAATAAACAATCATAAAATGTAACACACACACACACACACAAAGAAACAAGAAATATATAAAAAATCCAAGACGGAGTATGTGTAGTGTGAGGGGGAGTCCAGGATACACACACACACACAGATACACACACACACACACACACACACAGAAGCATGGAGCAAGTGGGAGCACATATCGATCCTACACACACCACTACCACTACTGTTCCTCTCTCTCTCTCTCTCTCTCTCTCTCTCTCAGTGTGTAGGAGTGTCTCTCTCTTTGTGTGTTAATCTCTCTCTCTCTCTCTCT
>JAWZYT010000425.1:192500-347500 GCA_034508575.1 Petrolisthes manimaculis | reverse complement strand
AAAGGAAGAAATAAAAAATATATAATAAAAATAATAATAATAAATAAATAAATATTACGACAGAACCTGACATTTCTTTCCAATTTAAAAATATACATACTGTGTGTAGGGGTCTCTCTCTCTCTCTCTCTCTCTCTCTCTCTCTCTCTCTCTCTCTCTCTCTCTCTCTCTCTAAATAACCAAAGATTCGTTCCCAATATCACATTAGGCTACTTCAGTTTAGAATTAATAAATGCAAAGATGATTATGATTATAACATACGGTACTATAATTATATACATAAGACTGTATGTAAGAATATCCGTGGTGTATACGATAGTGTGGTACCGATACGACCAATACTACAATACCAACACCACGGCACGGATAGCCTATTCTTGCATACGGCACTTATTAGCACCATATTCAAGAACATTCGTGGTGTATACGATGGCTCCATAGACAAACAACAGAGCCATCGTATACAGAACAACCAACCACGGATGTTCTTGAATACGACACTCAAAAGCACTATGGATGGATTAACATAAAAATCGTATGCTCGTAGTCCGTAGAGTTTGTGTATACATCGTTGCCAACCACCAACATTCCCCACCCAGTGTTGTTAGGCAGGAGGGGCTATTTTCACGCCAACTTGGGCTTCTTTGTTCTTGAATCTCTTGTCTTGGATTGGATTGGGCGGGGAGCATTACACTTGTTTATTTACGTACAGTACATTGTTTTCTGTATGGATTGATTGTACTGGAGGTCTCTTAAGGTTCAACAGTATATCCCTACTCGACTTTGTAAAGCACACACACACACACAGGTTGCATTTTATTTTATTTTTGTCTCTCAATCAGTATTCAGCCACCCACGCCTCCTCTTCCGTTGCTACTCTGGAAACACAACTCATCTCATATTGATCCCTACACACACACATACACACACACACAGTACACTTACATACACACACACATACATACATATAGTACACTTACACACATACATAATATAGTACACTTACACACACACACATACATAATATAGTACACTTACACACACACACATACATATAGTACACTTACACACACACACACACATACAGTACATTTACACACACACATATACAGTCTGTGTGTGTGTGTGTAATGTAAAGGGCAGCAGTAGGCTCAGCAGAAGCAGACATCTATACTGCTGTCATACACTATACGACAACACACCTTCAATTTTCCTCACCTGCAGCTCTCTTTCTCTCTCTCTCATACAGTACATATATACCTTCCTCCCTCTCTCTCATACAGTACATACATACCTCTCTCTCTCTCTCTCTCTCTCTCTCTCATAAAATGCTAAAAAAGTGAGCAGTTCCATTCGAGTTAAAATTCATCCCAGGTAAGAATATTAAATGGTTTTATTCTTAGTGCCGTGATGCCTTCAACACTGAAACATTTCCATGAGGTAATTGGTTCATGGTAGCTACGGGATGAGTTTTATACACACACACACAAACCAAGATGAATACAATACACGTACACATACACGTCATACAGGACATACATACAGAGAGGGGGATGGGGGAATTATGTCATTTGGCATCCAATTATTCTGAGAGAGAGAGAGAGAGAGAGAATGAGATGGTGCCACGAGAAAGAGAAAGTGATGAGATGGTGCCCAGAGAGAGAGAGAGAGAGAGAGAGAATAGGTAAGAGTATAAAACAAATAATAGGGAGAGGACAGGGAGTGTAAACGTAATAAGCACTGAGTTAGGAAGGGCCGTTGAAAAAGATTACCACCACCACCACCACGACAACAACAAAAGACAGCGGGCCGAAAGAATAGCAGATCAACAGAGTCCTTGGTACGGAGGAAGGAGTATAGAAGAAGACCTTGGGAGGGAGGGAGGGAGGAGTGCATGGGTGACGGAGGATAAAAATGGGTATGGAAGGGAGGAGTGGAGAAGACGACCTTGGGATGGAGTAAGGGACAAAGGGTAAGGAAGAGAGGAGTGGGAGAAGAGTGGATATCGTTTCAATGTTAACTTTAGTAATGAATATGAACTGACGACATTTGCATTTTTCTCAGAGTTTTCCATTCCTTGAGTTTAGGAAAGTGGGTAGGGACTAATATACAACTACCCAACCCATAACTAAAAAAAAAAAAAAAAAATGAAGTATACTTAGTCCTTCACAAATCCCCTAGTCTCATTATGGAGGGATTCTGTTTCCTGGTATAGCCTAGGCCTAGTTTAAACCACCTTAAATAAACAGTACCCCACACCAATTAGTATGCAACTATGACAGACAACAGCTGTTAACTACACATGTACAGCACAAGTTCTTTGTTTGTATGTATGTGCACCTTACACCTATACACACACAACTATATCCCATTACAATATATATACTGTACATGCAGTTGCCAGGCTATGTTGTTGTCTATATGTTATACCCCGGGAACAAATCTGTATTGATCAATGTATATCGTTTGGTTTGTGGTGCATTAATCCTTTGCTCTTCCATCACACAGACGTGTTGTACAGTACAGTCACCATCACAAGTCCAGCATCAGGTGAATCAAAGTGAGTCATTCCAGTAATATGAACCAGTATTACTGAGACCAACAACTTTAGTTTCACGTTATTTTTCGAGGTCGTTACATGACTATTGGGCGTAACTGTACATGTCTATCTATTCACCATCGGTTTATGGTTATGCCTTGGTATCCAATATGGTACCGTAAGTCTTATGCAAGAATTATTATGAAACACAACTACGTCAGTGATATCTGTCATTTCCTTAACACACCCTTAGTAGGGGGTTACTTAATCTATATGGTAATGAATGGTAATGAATGAATAAGAGAAGCCTGAGTGAAGTAAACAAACATTTGACAGTGTTAGTGTTGGTGTTGAAGGAGGGAGACTGTCCAGTGTCAAATGAAGTGTTGGAAACAAATATTTATTCCTGTTATATCAGGGTTGTACTGAATAGCCCAGCACTGGAAGGAAGGAGAGTTCAGCTTTAGGCTGCTTTCACACGAGCGTTTTTGTACGCGCGTTCGACGCGCGTTCCCGAACGCGTCTGATTTTTTTACCCGCGTTCGACACGCGTTTGCCACGCGTCCGCGTTTCAATGTTGACAGGCCCCTACCGCCACCCTGCTTTCACACCAAGTTCATTAATGTTAGTTCATTAATTTTATTAGGTTATGTGATGTATGCATGTATGTACAGATGGCAGCATAAATTCCCTTTCATCACATGTACTTAATAATGCTAATATGACCAGATAGTTGCATTCTGAACCAGTTTTATTCCAACAACATACGTAATTTACCATATGAGAAATATATCTGTCATCTCTATAATAAAATTGTATTACAACATCACTATAACTAATACATACGTAGGTGGACATGAAGCGAACTTATGCTGCCGACTGTACCTTATAACAATTATTATGCTGAAATATATATGTATATTTACTATCAATGACTATATATTATACTTGAATGTACTACACACCAGAAATAATTGCTTCCAGTGTACTGTACACAAATGTAGTACACCACAAGTGTCATACATCCATCTGTGTGTAAGGTTTGAACAGGACTAACAGAGTCCTCTGGGCTCTCACCCAGCTGAGAGAGATGGTTAACGGCCGTTGAGCCTGCCTGTACGCGTCGTACCAAGACGCTCGTGTGTAAGCTCCCATTGCCACCAGTAGCCAGTGACGACGCGCGTGTTAATAACGACGCGCGCGTCCTTGCTGGCTTGGACGTCTGCGCTGCGTTCGACTCGCGTGCAACGCGTCGTGTGAAAGGTTCCATTTAACTCCATTGAATGTTAAAACGTCGCGTTCCCGAACGCGCGTTCGGGAACGCTCGTGTGAAAGCAGCCTTAACCCGGACTGACTGACTGGCTGGGTGGCTGTATTGTGGCCAGGTATAAGGGTATAGCCTAGTAGTGGTGGTGGTTCCCCTGCTGCGACTCCGGCGGGTGGCTGCCTCACCTCACATGTAGGCTAAGCTCGTGGCCGGTTTACGCTTTTTTTTTTTTTTTTTTTGTATATGGTTAGTGTTTATATATTTCTAAACCCCAGGATTCACTTTTATTTGTTTTATATGGTTAGTGTTTACATATTTCTAAACCCCCACGATTCACATTTTTTATTTTCAACCTCAGAACTCATAATGAAGATATTTCTAAATCTTGTTATACTATATTTTTTAATATATTAATAATTTTATAGAACTAGCAGTCAATATATTTCTGAATGTGTGTGTGTGTGTGTGTGTGTGTGTGTGTGTGTGTGTGTGTGTGTGTGTGTGTGTGTGTGTGTGTGTGTGTGTGTGTAGATGAGATGTTTGAAGGTGAAATGTATGGAGATGAGATGTATGAGTTTGATGTATGGAGGTGAAATGAATGACAGGAATGGAGGGATGTATGAATAATGAAAAGAGGAGGAGAAGGAAAGAGAAGACAGATAGGAGGAGAAACAGGATAGAGAGGAAGATGATAAATAAACTCAGAAGTGGAGGAGGAGAAGAAAGAAATAGAAGAAAGGGAGGAAGAGTAATAGGATAAAGAGGAAGATGATAAAAAATGCAGAAAAAGAATAGGAAGAGGAAGAGGATAATATAGAGAGGAAAGTGAGCCAACAACAAACAACAACAACAAACAACTATGGTAGCCTACTATGATCTTACACGCGCCATTACCCTTCAGAGCCCGGCGGAAATGGCGGGAAATGATGGTGGTGGTAGAAATGGCGGGAAATGATGATGGTGGTGGTGGTGGTGGTTATAAGAGGGACAGACGGAAGGAAGATATATATTTAAGACTTTTACAGGGTTCCATTTCTCTATAGGCACACTCACACACACACACAAAGAAAGAGAGAGAGAGAGAGAGAGAGAGAGAGAGAGAGAGAGAGAGAGAGAGAGAGAGAGAGAGAGAGAGAGAGAGAGGCAGGTTCCTTCTTTCTAGAGAGAGAGAGAGAGAGAGAGAGAGAGAGAGAGAGAGAGAGAGAGAACTGCCTGCCTCGGGATAAACAGAACGTGGCTAAATCAATACATTCATTCTGTCCACCGTTATGAAATCCTATATATACAAGGGTGTGGGTACGAACTACTGAGTGGGACTGTACACACACACACACACACACACACACAAACAGAGAGAAGTGGTGTGTGTCAAAAACATACATAGCTTTAAAGAAAAATATGATAATTGTGATTTAAAATACGGGACATTACGAGCTTGACTCAATCCTGTAAAGATACAAATAGGTAAGAACACACACACACACACACACACACACATGCAGCCAGTCTCAGTCAGTCAGTCTGCGCCTCTCATCAGAATTCAATTGGAGCCCCGAAGGCCTCTGTGTGTGTGTGTGTGTGTGTGTGTGTACGGTACTTTCTCTTGGTAAATGGACTGAATACGGTATTCAATCCAACACAACACATTGACAAAACCGGTCAAGAGGGAGAGAGAGGGAGAAAAGAGGGAGAGGGAGAGGAGTAAAAATTAGAGGGAGAGGGATGGATAAAATGAATGAGGAGAGGAACTGGGAGAGGACAAAGAAATATATTATGTTCTAAATTCCAAACTGATAAGGGCATACATATATACATAGCCTTGGTATATTGGTAAAATTATTAACATTTTAATATCATGTCGATTCTTTAACCTAACATACCGTACTGGAAAACTATATATATACAGTACCGTATATGAAATGGTGTTTTGATATAAAGAATCAAATACAATATATATGTTATACAGTAAACGAGTCAAGCCAGAAAGCGACACCTACAAAAACATTACATAAACTAGAACACAACAAATTGCTTAATTAAAGACGAACAGTTGTTTAAGTTAGATAAAGGAAACCAATACTTAGATGCGTTAGTTAAATAAATATAAATATGATAAATAGTACACCGATTTAAACTTTAGACACCAAATTATAGTATGGTATACAGAACTAAACAAAATGTTACATATAGGATAATTATAATGTTCGCAGATAAAGTATAAAAAAGGAAGAGAAAGCACAGACAACACCACCACCAGGAAGGAAGGGAGGGAAGGGAGGTATAGTGCATTGAAAGTATATAACGCCCTGAGGGACTACGAGCGTGCAACAGTTCCCCCAGCGGTGACCACACAAGCAGCACCTCAGGCCTCCTCTTACTTCCGCTCTCACACAACAAGATGATGCAGAGAGAGAGACAGAGAGAATGTTAGTTAGTGCATTGAATATAGCCTACCAACGAGAGAGAGAGAGAGAGAGAGAGAGAGAGAGAGAGAGAGAGAGATGTTAGTCACGTGATTTGAATATATCAGAGAATGTTAGTGTATTATATATACCAAAGAGAGAGAGAGAGATAGAGAGAGAATGTTAGTGACGTGCATTGCATATACCAGAGAGAGAGAGAGAGAGAGAGAGAGAGAGAGAGAGAGAGAGAGAGAGAGAGAGAGAGAGAGACTATCAGTATCATTTCCCTATAATTGCCTCCGGTAAATTAAACTTATTAACACCTCATCATTCCTCATTAATTATCACCTAATTAGGCCATCATAAGTATCGTATCATATCCTCAATCATTATCAGTCATATGAAAGTGTTAGGCTACTACATATATAATTATTCTTATCTTTGAAACTATTATTACTACTAATGACAACAGCAAGGTGTTTATTACTCGTTCCTCGTAACCTCTAGTTATAAAAATACACCAAAAACTATCAGATTGCTCCGGGAAATGATTGTCTGAAAATAGAAGTGGCAGCGGCGGTGTGCGAGCCTAACCTACTACTAGGGTACATCAAGATCTAGGGTACCGTACACAACAACGACGACGACGTCTATTATTATTATTATTATTATTATTAATATTATACTTTTCAAAGGTACTCGCCACCAGAACATATGCATCTTCATTTCTGTTTCATTTTTTTCAGTTTTTCTTCGCAATATCATTATCATCAACTCACTACATCATCATCACTATCTCCCTTACTTTCGTATCACCACTAGATCATCATCATCACCATCACCATTTCTTTCGTATCACCGCTACATCATCACCATCACTATCACCACTTCTTTCATATCACGAAGTAGAGTATGGAGAAGTAGATGGAAATTGAAGGAGTTACAACCAATCACCTGTAACACCAAACCCATCCCCACTGTTACACCACCAATTGCATCACCACCATCACACACACTTACTATCACTAACTCTATCTCCACCATACACACTCACTATCACTTAATAACTCCATCTCCACCACACACTCACTATCACTTAATAACTCCATCTCCACCACACACACACTCACTATCACTCACTCCATCACCACCACACACAACCACTAACTTCATCCCCACCCATTCTGTCACCGCCAATTTCATCACCACCACACACTCACTACCACTAACTCCATCCCCACCCACTCTGTCACCAGTCATTACCAATTTCATCACCACCACCACCACTAATTTCATCCCCACACACCAATCATCTCTGTCATCCATTTTACATAGCCTAATACAGTATTCTTTATGCCTTAATCGTACCGGTACTATAGTAGCATACGACATCGTCAACACTGCATAAAAATAATGTTCTTGCCTATGACTGACTGGGAGCCATCGTGCCTGTACTATAGCCTACGACATCAACACTACATAAAAATAATGTTCTTGCCTACGACTCTACAGTAGCCTATATTAGACGTGATTGTAGTATCATTGTACCACTACGGTATATAGCCTAGACTAGACATACCACCATATAGACTATACACCATAATATTATAGACTATACACACCACATAGCCTATATTAGACGTGATTGTACCACTATAATAGCCTAGACTAAACACACCACCAAATAGACTATGGACCATAATATTATAGATTATACACACCACATAGCCTATATTAAGACGTGATTGTACCACTATAATAGCCTAGACTATACTATACACACCACCATAGAGACCTGCCAGGGAGCCGTATTCACAAAACATTTTATTAGTGTTTGGACTTGTTCGTATGTTTGCAATACTGACCTCACCATAGTATTTCAGGTTCATTTCGATGCAGTGAACGATTTTATTATTCTATTACTATGATCTGTTGTTATGATTTCTGTCTGTCCTTGTCATGAATAAATGTTTGCTGACGAACAAAATTTTAACTTAGAGTGAACTGTAACTTTTGTGGGCCTGACTTGCCCTCATGATAAACGTTGTGCTCTGAACTTGGCTAGGGTATCGAGGACGTGTGGAGGGAAGGTTAAATTTGGCGGGAGATGCGGAAGTGGCGGCATGTATGTGTACACTAGGTATATGAGAAGGGGAGGAAAGGGAGGGAAAGAAAAGGGAAGACGGTACCGGTAGCTAAGAGAAGGGGAGGGAAGGGGAGAAGACGGGGTAGCTAAGTGAAGGAGAGGGAGGGGAAGGGAAGGGGAGAAGACGATAGCTAAGTGAAGGGGAGGAAAAGGGGAGAAGACGGGGTAGCTATGGGAAGGGAATGGAAGGGGAGAAGGACGGTAGCTATGGGAAGGGAAAGAAAGGGGAGGGGAAAGGGAGGGTAAGGGGAGAAGAGACAGCAGTTATGAGAAAGGTCGGTGAGCGGAGGAGATGGTAGCGAAAGGAAGGGGAGATGGTAGGTATGAGGAGTGCGGTCACCATTTAGTTACCACGAGCCTTTTTGGTCGTGACTGTACCGTACCATAATAATTACAGAGGTAATTATGTGTTCTTTGTACTGTGGCAAGGGTGATATTTTCTTCCCTACGTGGCCTCAGAGTAGCACACAAGACAAGGAAGTTCGCCTACTAGACGAAATATACACCCGCGATGAGACATGAATGAATGAAAGGAGAGAGAGAGAAGACCATAAAGGGGAAGGAAGGAAACAGAGACAGAAAGGAAGGACAACGACAACAATCTGTGTGAAAAAATAAATGAAATAAGGTACAGTTGAACAGAAGAATATAGAAGGGAATGGATGTGTTCCAAAGGGGTATCTAAATCCATAAAACAGATATATAATGGAAGAATCAATAATTATTAATTGTAAGAAGAGCAGCAGCAACAACAACAACTTTGTGGCCCTGTGAATGTGAATGTGAGTATAGTTTAATA
Source organism: Petrolisthes manimaculis (assembly GCA_034508575.1). Taxonomy (NCBI): domain Eukaryota; kingdom Metazoa; phylum Arthropoda; class Malacostraca; order Decapoda; family Porcellanidae; genus Petrolisthes; species Petrolisthes manimaculis. The sequence continues at coordinate 338,347 of JAWZYT010000425.1, read as the reverse complement.
TTGACTCCCACGCTAATAGACTTCATCACTACCAGGCCAGGGTCGGATGGGGTCGTTTCTCACACAGGTAGCCTAGCCAGCATAGCCTAGTCAGTCACTAGTACGTTGGTGACCTTATAATGGGTGGTTGGCGAGAAGCAAGTGAATACCACTACAACAACAACAACAACAACTAATTATAACGAGAGAACCATTACTAATAGCCTAACCACAGCAGATGTCACACACTCTCTGTTGTCACCCTCCCTTTCATAGTACAAACACAAGATAAGATTACGCACAAAATATATAAACCAAGACTCAAGTGACAAGCTTTGGTACAGGACACACACACACATATAGCCGCCAACACATACAGAGAGAGAGAGAGAGAGAGAGAGAGAGAGAGCTAGCTAATATGAATAAATAACTATACATTAATAACATAGCTATTGAATACAACAGCATACATAATTAAGTTCTTATAAATTACAGGAATATATTACAGGTGTTCTTTTTTAGTCTGAAGCCAATTCCCTCATACAAGTTATAGGGACATTCCGATAATTCATTCATAACTCTTTTAGGCTAACTCGCGAATAACCGGTTTCATATTATATTATTTAAATCAGTTGGTATTAGCACGAACGGGAAAATGTAAAATAAGCTGCCGTGAATGGTGTAATTACAAATAGATTTGTTACAAAGTATCATAATTATGGGTTAAAGAAGATATGTAGAGTGGTTAAAATGTATGTCTATTGATTCCTCCAAACAATACCATAATTAGTTTGGTCCCATAGGCTACTCGTTTACTGAGGCACTACCACGTATGTACAGTTGCCGGCACTTATAACTGCTACAGTCAGCCTTGTCAGTCCACTTCTCCTGTACTAGTCATAAGTGCTGGCATTTGTACGTATCTAAGTTCTGTTTTCTAGCATAGTTTGGAGGCATCAACCCTTTCCACCACATGGCTTGGAAGATTGTACATACAAAGACGAACCACTCAGCCACGCCCTCGACCTCAAGTCAAGGTGCACAGAAAATCAAGGTCTCTCCACAGCCGAACCCAAATTGTTGTTCCAATCTGCGTATGATGGAGGAGGAAGCAAGGAAAAGATAGGAAGTGACTTTAAATTAGGCTACAGCGTCACAAAATTACAAATCAATATCATTATCAGCATCGAGTGATTTTATGAATCTATAATCTTTACCATAGGCTACATTTACTGTTCAAAGTGGTCGAACTCTGTAGTATATTCCTCCTTATGAAATAGGCTATATAGTGTAGAAATAATTAATGTAATTGGTAATAAGTGACATTAATTTCTCTAATCTAGCCTACAGCATACTAGCTCCCTCTCCCCTTTCTTCCTTTCCGTCTAGTTCTTACATACTCCTCTCTATTACCATCTCTTTTTTCCTATGCATTCTCTAAAGTTGAAATACGGCAATAATTCATCATATGGAAAATATAATAACGTTATTCATTTAATACATAAGTTATATCCGTGATTAGCCTAACACTTTCCTGTATCAACTTGATAGATCAAGTTACAAACACACTCGCATGTATGTCTAAATAATAGATACCTATAGGCCTATCCTGCATAGGTCTACACATGTAAACCTAAGTAATAGATATACCTGCATCCTGCTTATAACACACACACACACACATGTAGGCATAATCACCTTATACCAATTAAGGGTTGTACTGGCACCCAATGTTTCTATAATATATGCATAGGCTGAATCAGTGTTTCCCCTTCATCTGCTCAGAACTGTACACACAATAATTAACAGTAGGCCTATGCCAGTTGAGATTAAACCATATTAAATAAATTATTTAAATAAATAATTAAATGTACCATGGCCAATTGTTTTCATAGTACTGTATGTGTTTCTACCAAGGTCACAGTCAGCCATTCATAGATATGTACAGTAAGTTAGGCTACATTATAGACCCTGTTCATATCTTGTTACTAAAGTTGTCACTGTTTTAATGGAGTAGCCTAACCTAATGCAGTCACATTTTTAAATCGTTATTATTACATGTTTTCAGTAAATATCTGTGTCTAAATTTATGATGCTATTAGGCTACTATAGATTACGTATGTACCAGGAATGGCTAAGAAATTATAAGAGGAACCGGTAAATTTAATACTACACTGATATCTTGGTAATAACTACTGGCTTATAATTAATATTACAGTCAATTTCAAGTAAAAAATAATCAGTCATATATTTTTAAAGGTGAGGTAGAGCAACAAGTCCTTACCCTGCCGTTCGTAAATCAAATAAATATGTCTGTTACTAAAGCTGGGATGAGATAATAATTGACTTTTGATAATAATACTATTTGCCGGTATATTATGAATTTAAGAATATTTAATATATTTTGTACAGATGGGATAATTATTGTTACACCTTCCCCATGTCCTAATAATACGACTTGAAGATGAGGTAAAGGGATAATACAATAATCTAAATGTGTTACTTTGATTGAGCAGCATTATGATTAGGTAAAATATGTTAATAGTGTTATTATTGTTACTCACCACATATATGTAACCAGCCCTCCACACGACAAGGATATTCCACACGACGATGACGAAACATAGTAATAATCTCCTTGAATAAGTACAAGGACAAGACTAATTCACTCCATCACTGTATCACTCCTAAATGGGGAAACAATCCGATGTGCATAATTCCACGCTTCGATCAATTCTCTAGAGCCACCAAGTACACACCTCCTCACCCCACGATGTCTAGGCGACAACTGGAGAGGATTCATTGTGGGCTTACTGGGCTTTTGTGGCTCTGGTGGTGCCGTAGTGGCTCGTCGGTGTGGCTGTCTGAGAATGGGAAGCCAAGGTCACACCCTATGGGCTCTCAACACAAGAAGGTCTTATTTTTCTCTATAGTATAGTGTACAATATTAGTGACTGTATTCCAATCAGTTGTTAATAGTAAGGCAGGGGAATAATACCTTACTATTTTCACATACATTCGAATAGTTAGAGCCATATTGTATAGATAACTTTTCGATGATAGGCTGAGCGAATTTTCAAAGGCCCCTATCTTTTCCCAATAGTCACAGTAACAGCAGTGTGTAAAACTGATCTTAACATTTCACCAAATCAGTGCATCAAATATTCCAGATATTTTCATTTCACTGGAAATAGTTTCTCACCATACTTTGTTAGCGTGTAAATAAAAGTTCCTATCATTTTTAGGTTTCAAAAGTTAAAATTCATCAATGTATAAAAAAATCCAAATGTTATCAAAGCATCAGATCCAGGCATAATAATGTCACCTGACAGATGATCGATCATCTTATTTTATTTTCAGATTGAACATTATCTCATTCCACACTACTATTAACTCTTTTATGAAAAAGAATATTCTCAGTTTCTTTGGATAATAAATAACAACTTTATGTCAAGGAACGTTGTCATCCAAAGGTTAAAAAGTAAAACATATAAATTTATAGGAATAAAAAAAAGTAAATCTTGTACCGTACTCTTGTATGAATGAAAATACAATCAAACCACAGCATGTATCAAGTGAATTTTATTATTTATGTATAATGTATGTATCCAGGAATACCGATTATACATTCAATTATATCCAAGAGAGAACATGATATATAATTATCTTTAAAAATATTCACACTGTATTCTTTGTATATATATAAAGGCTAAACAATGACTCAATGGAAGCTATTGGTTCCAGTGCTGTGTATAAAGGCATGTATTGTACTGTACCTCTGTGGTACTGTATATCTAGATGGTAGTTGAAAGAGAAGAAAGTAATAGTTTCCAATGTGCCAACAATTTATCCCTTTATAAGTTATAAATGCTGAACTGCCATCTAACTCCAGTTCAATCAGAGTGGAAGAATATGTAAAGGAGAGAAACGTGAGGAGCATAGAAGGGTTGGACCAAGTAAGAAGGGAGTGTTGGAATATGGAAAACTGGAGACACTTCTGCCCTGGCCACCCCTTGGGAGGAGTTCTCGGAGGTAATGAGGCATCAGAGCTATAGATAGATAGATAGAAATAATGAACTGCAAGTAGTAGTGTCTATTGAGAGTATAGTATTCAGTAATTTGTAAGACATTCATGTTGTGTATTTCATTTAATTGTTGCAGCATTGCTTGTCCTCTGGTGCCACTTGTTTATCTTCTGCCACAACTTATTTGTCTTCTGTTACAACTTGTTTATCCTCAGGTGCATCTTCTTTATCTTCTGCTGCAGCTTGTTTTTCATCTGTCACATTTTGCTTATCTTCTGGTGTATCTTGATGTGTATTTTGTTTATCTTGAGATGTATTTTGTGTATTTTGTTTATCTTCAGGTGTATTTTGTGTATCTTCAGGTTTATTTTGTGTATCTTCAGGTTTATTTTGTGTATCTTCAGGTATATTTTGTGTACCTTCAGGTGTATCTTGTTTATTCTCTGGTACAACCTGATCGTTTACATTAGTTTCAGAAGACTCATCACTACTGACTATATCTTTGTTATGTGTTAGTGGTGTTGTTGTGTTGTCACTATCATTGTCACTGCTATTGTTGCCGTCCTCCCTGGCCACGGCCACGGCACCTTCATCGTCACTGTCTTCATCGCTGGACTCGTCTAAGTCACTGTTAAGGAAAAAGTCACCATTATTATCAAGACCTCACTTCTCTTCATACCATCCTCTGAGGGAAGCAAGTTTGATTCTTGTTAACATCTCCCATAATGATAGGTGAAAATCTGTAACATTAAAAACAAGTCTTCAGAAAGAAAGCCAAAAAGAGCAAATTGACTAATGATTTAAAAGTCACAAACCAAAAAGAATGAATAGATGAAAATCTAAAATTGACTGACTTGGGACTAATGGGGCATCAAACCCTTAAGTACTGGTATACAGTACAATATATCTAAAGACAAGAGTTTATACTTACTCAAGAAATTTCCTTCTTTTGATTTGCACTGCAGTTTTGTGTTTGAGGGCAGAACTGTCTCTCTTGATACCAGATGGTCCACTTCCATTATCACTGGAGTTGGCATATGCTGGAATCGGATAAAATAGATGATCCTTTGTATACTTTATGATCATATTGGATTTTATTAATGCTAAATAAAAGGAAATCAACATAATTTTTACCCTTTGATCACACACAATAGATCACTGTAACATACTTTTTAATTCCCCATTTACTGTTTTTCAAACACATGGTTTCCTTTCTAAAATTCAACTCTACTTATACAAAAGGGGGTATCACACTAGCTCCGCGTATGAGGTTTTCGTGGGACTGGCGGAATAACGTTCTGTGAACGAGGAACCGCGGCGGCATTCACAGGACAAAGATGGAATGGATCTCTAGCCAAGACCATTCCTCGTATACAGAATCAAGTCAAGAAATAATGTACTTATATAATTTAATTCTAAGCAAACAAGAACATGAAGGAAAACCCTTCAAAAGCTCCGTCTTTTAATGATTCAAGTGAAATAATAAAATATCTATATGTAAAGGTCTCAAAAATATTAATTATGTTTTATTTGGATTTTCGTATTCATATGGTTATATCGAAATTTTGATAATGAACCCTTTTTATTGAGGGTGAACCCCTCGGTTGAACCCCCTCTCGGTTGAAAAAATGATTCAATGTCGGTAAAAGAAAATGGATGGGAGTGAGTGAGTCAGTTGAACAATTTTAGAAGTTGTCGCCCCAAGAAGAACAAGAACAATAATTACGATAAGACCTTGAGCTCTCGGCTGAGGCCGGAGCTAAAAAGGTGGATTAATATCAGAAAACATTTTTGCAATACAAATATTTTCGAACAACAAAAAACACACTTAAAGTAGAAAATACGATGTTGATATTTTACTGTGTTTACATCCCGTACAGACGGGTACACGTGTAGTCATCATGTCCATGAATGCAAGCAGGAACAACAAATCAAGCCTATGGTAGTCTTTCCCTTTTTTTCTTCTTCAAAAATATTAATTACAAGGACCAATGCAGCCACAAACTGGTCATAATTATCCACAAGATTAATGTTGTTTACGTTTTGTGGTGGTATGACTCATCTTTTATGCCGCATTTAGTGTTCTACATACAAAGAACTAGCCAGCGGTAGTGTGATAGCTACTGCCCAACTGTTCTGGTACCTTGTTCCACAGTTCCACGAAAACCTCGTATGCATAGCTAGTGTGATACCCCCTTTATATACCAAGATAGTATAGTTAAACTTACACAATTTATTTATTATAAGTTAGTGGTATATGGCCTCATTCTTCCCAGGGCCTTCTCAAAGTTCTCTTCCCTTATGTTAACAACAACAACTTAGCTACTCCTTCCACTTCATACTGTACATACCTTTATCCAATGAGTCATACAAGTTCTTCTCTCTCCGTTCTCTTTGCTGGAAATATGTCTCATCTTCAAAAATGTGCTTTGGTGTGTTCTTCAGTGCTAGAAATTTCTGCTTCTTCCTTTCCAACATCTCTCGTTCTCTCTCGGCCTTTTTGCTGATGAAATCCTTCAACCTGTAAACAGAAAAACATAATATATTTTAATTTTTAGCTATGTATCAAAGAGTACAGTATGTATCAGTGTTTTTTCTTATTACCTTAGGATATTAATTACCAGCTATATCCTCCCTCAGTGGGGAAGTTTAGGCCTGCCGTGAACAGTATAAAGGACTGCACATCTTTTTCTTCAATTAAATCATCAAGTTTGACTCCCTCCCCACCCACTTCTCCCTCTGATTCCTTCCCCACCCACCTCTCCCTCTGATTCCTTCCCCACCCACCTCTCCCACTGATTCCTTCCCCACCCACCTCTCCCTCTGATTCCTTCCCCACCCACCTCTCCCACTGACTTCCTCCCCACCCACCTCTCCCACTGATTCCTTCCCCACCCACCTCTCCCACTGACTTCCTCCACACCCACCTCTCCCACTGATTCCTTCCCCACCCACCTCTCGCACTGACTTCCTCCCCATCCACCTCTCTCTCACTAGTTCTCTCCTACGGTACCTCCATTTCTTACACTGTACTGTAAACATAAGGCTGGGAAACATTACCTCTTTTCCTCATTAATGTCTCTGAGGCGACGACCACTGAGGTCCCGACAAGCTTCACGGTTTGTAGTTTTCTCAATCTGAGCACCTGTGTGGGAAAGTGACAACATATCAACTGAGGAAATGGTAATACATTAAATTAACTAACGTTAGATCATTCTTAGATTACAGTCAAACAGAAGAAAAAATCATGTCTCAATCACAAAACTATTTTCAAAGTGCTTCTCATTTTACTGTACTAAAGAGGCAACAGAATTTTAAGCTGCACTGTAGTGTAGAGCATACAGGTATTAAGAATACAAAGTTTCTATAATTTCATCATTACAGTTTTCTTCTCATCATTTTCTACAATATAATATAATCACTACTATAATTACCTATAGCTCTGAGCATAGAGCCAAAGCCGCCCTTTCCACCACAAAGTCTGAGTGTTGCGATGACGGTGGTGTTGTCTGGTACAGGTGTGTTGATGGACAAAACACGACCCTTACATTGTAATACCACATCTTCAACACAACCCTGTAATATTACAACAACAGTATTAGACAACTTTATGGTATAATTTACATCCTTTATACAACCCTGTAATATTACAACAATAATATTAGACAACTGTATGGTATAATTTACATCCTTTATACAACCCTGCAAATTTACAATGACAATAACATTATACTTGCAATGATGTTTAAATATTTAATGTACAGTACCGTAGAAAAAAAATGCTGTTCAAAAATGAAGCATATACTGTATATACAGTACTGTACCATAAATAGCCTAATGAACATATGTTTATTAACCAAACTAAGATTACTAACTAACTTATTTTATTCTAGATATATATATTGTCTATAATCTATACAGTAATTACTGTATATTCATTACCTGGTAGGTATAATTACTTAGATAGGAAAAGATACGTATAAAGAACAAAAGAAGAAAGAGATATGGCATGACTAATAGATGACATGTAGGCTTCATACTGTAGTTGTTATTACCTCTTTAATTGAGAGTGTGTGTAGCAGTGTAGCACCGGTAACATTTTCTTCCCTCACACACCAAGAGTGACGACAACCCGATACATGGGATTCCAACAGGATCATGATGTCTCTCTCAATTATCACGTCTGGAAAAGTGTACAGTAAGGGTAAGGAACTTATTTTCCACTGGTGTTATGGGTGCGTAATGAATGTGTGTATAGTGTCACGTCCCCAGCCCCGCCCCGACTGAGGTACGCAATCAGGTTAATCACTAGAAGATCAAATTCAAACACCTCAAAAGCTTCTTAGCTTTATTTTATTCTTCCTTTTTCCAAATCATTACTCTCTCTCTCTCTCAACTCCTTTTATAATATCTTCCTAAACTCTCTATATTTTGTAGGCATCTTAGAACTATATGATATTTTGTAGACATTCTGGAATACAACAAAAATAAAGCAGTGACAACTTCTATCTAATAGTGAAGATGTCACCAAAACATAATGATGGTAGTGAAGATGTGTTCACACCATAATCATCTTCTACTTAATAGTGAAGATGTTAACACTTATCTCTACTACTGGTATTATTACAGAATAAAAGTTATTCTGTAATAACACCAGTAGTTGGGCTAGGCTTGAGCAGTATTACCACATTAGGCTAAGTTAGGTCCTGGAAATTTGTCCCAGTCACTTTATGATAGTTTACACTGATTATACCCGGTAGTTTGCCCAGGTTAGGTCCCGGTAGTCTGCTGTGGTCTAGGTTAGGTTAGGTTAGGTTAGGTTAGGTCATCTAGTTTCCAAATTATGTTTGTAAAACGGGACATATCTCGAAAACGAGGCATTTCCGAGATAAACACCATAGAAGAAACGGTATTTTTACAGTAAACCTGGGTTCAGTAAAACGTATATATTCGTATGTTTTACCACTAATTAGGACCATTCTAAGACTATTTTCTTCAATGGTGTTTCTCTCGGAAATGCCCCGTTTTCGAGATATGCCCAGTTTTCATACCCCATACAAACTTGGGGGAGAGCCTGGGAATACGGGGTTTTGGGTGCAGGGAAAACACTATCAGTGTTGCAAATGTTGTTATATTCACACCACTTGTGGCTGTATTGGCTATATTTGCCCTATTATATTTTGTTTTAGCAATACTGTGTATGAGCGTCCTGTTTTTTCAATGGAATTGTTACATTGTTGTCCTCTTGGGTCTACTCCTGTCATTATTTCCTTTATGTCACAGGGTTGCCATCTTGTGGTTAATCTTTTAATTAATGGTAATGGACTGATGTGTTACCACATCCATCTACGTTCCTGGATATTTACCCGGTAACTTCTTTTATTTGTTATACCGGTTTTATACCCAGGTTAGGCTCGGTAGTTAGCCCAGGTTAGGTCCCGGTAGTCTGTCGTGGTCTAGGTTAGGTTAGGTTAGGTCAGGTTAGGTAATACTAATTCCCAAAATAACCATTTGATTTGAATATCTAGCCCAACCCAAGCCAACACGTGTTGTAACGCTGCTGTTTGGGCTATAATTGTATTTTATTGTATCGGTCTCGAAAACTTTGTTATTTCGCTTTTATTTCTGGTTTCTAGTGTTTATTTAAGACAATTACATATTATAAAGGCAACGCCATAGTGTACAGCATGTTTTCTCCCACCCAAAACCCCGTATTCCCAGGCTCTCCCCCAAGTTTGTATGGGGTATGAAAACTGGGCATATCTCGAAAACGGGGCATTTCCGAGAGAAACAGCATTGAAGAAAATGGTCTTAGAATGGTCCTAATTAGTGGTAAAACATACTAATATATACGTTTTACTGAACCCAGGTTTACTGTAAATTTACCGAAGAAACGTGTCTTAGAATGCTCCAAAATAATGGATAATGATACTAATATATACAATATAGTGAACCCAGGTTTTCTGTAAATTTACCATTAATGGACATGTTGTATAAGTAGTAAATATATATAACATTATATCTTATTATTAATTAACTTAGTGAAGTATTTACATATATTATATTAAGACCTCCAGAGACTGGCTCTGTCCATTATAATATATAAATAATACTCTTTAATTTCTACTTACCAAGGAAAATCTTTTGGGTATTTATAAAATGTACGTACAAATAGAGAAAGTAACCAAATATAAGACAACAAAGTATTACGTATCACTGATAGGTAAAGTTTAGTTGTTGTTGTTTATTTCCAGGTTACAAAGATTACAATTATCAGTCAGTCCCTTCAATCGTTCCATTAATTAATAATAGAAATATGCACCGTAGAATACAGAAATATAAATATTAATAAATACCATATATTATACTTTATGCAGGCTAAAATTAAAACTGTTATGAAAAGTGTTACAGACTGTTTTAATAAATGTTAGTTCAAGTTCAAGTTGTGGGTGCCGCAGAGGGCAACTGATGGCCAGCATTAACATAAAATAAATGAAAGGAAAATATAGAAAATAATAGACGCACTTGAGTACAGCATTAATATTAATAATTTAATACTATTATATTAACTAGACAACAAGAGGAGTGCCGTTGGAAAGGCAGTGCTACTCACCCATCAACCAGGCAGAGGTGAGCTTGCAGGAGAATCTAGATCTGTGTTGAGCGGCGGGTTTAATTAATTATATAAGGATCCAGGGGAGGATTAGGATAAGGATGGATTGGGTCAGGGACTGTGGGTTGAGGATTAGGATTGGGGAGGTAATAATTGGTGATCCTATTTCTAAACGTGTCAAGAGTGGCCAGGGCTATTAACTATAATGTAACTTGCTGCTCACGGTTCACCAACCACAGACTGTCAATTTCAAAGTGTCAATGCCTCCCAGTGGCCAGTGCCCCAAAGTGTCAATCTCCCCACACGTCTTCACCATCTAACGTTACAAATAAGGTATATACACCATTACACTTTACTGTCATTTCTTTTTCCTTGCCTTGAGATATTCCCCAGTATTCTACTTCTAACTTACCTCCACTAACGTTAGTAGCGTAACGTAAATTTATATCCTTCCTGTTCCACCCTACCTTCGCCCCAAACCTCCCAGTCTACCTGTCAAACTTCCCAGTTTACCTATCAACCTCCTATGTTACCTGTCAAACTTCCCAGTTTACCTGTCAACCTCCTATGTTACCTGTCAAACCTTTCCAGTCTACCTGTCAATCTCCCAGGCCACATGTCAAACCTTTCCAGTCTACCTGTCAACTTCTCAGTCTTCCTGTCAACCTCCCAGTAGTATACATGTCAACCCCCCAGTCCACCTCCCAGTCTCTACCTGTCAACTTCCAAGTCTTCCTCTCAACTTACCATTCTCTGTCAACATCCCTGTCTCATAGTCATCTCCATCTTCCTCTCCAATTCCCTGTCCCACCTTCATATTTCCTGTTTGTCAAGATCCATGTATGTTATCACTGTATAGTACACATACTGTACTGTACACTAAAATACAGAGCAAGGGACGGACGAGCCAATTGGTTCTCCAAAATAACAATTCCAGAGTAAAACTATATACTGTACTAGTAGTGAGACAACCAATATATTCAATACGAGTAATTTATATTCATTCACAATTATTATTATTATTATCAAAGGTCAAAGCATTCCCCAACACAACACCCACACCACACTGGTTGTTGTTGTCTGTGAGGAGACACCAAAATTAAGTTAATCATAATATGCTATATAGATTTTTTTCTTGATCATTGTATGTATACACTACCGTACTGTATTTATTAGTTTTTAATAAATGTGTATTTCTTACAGATATGTGGAGTGACAGTGAACCAGAATATGATGTGGATGATCCTGGGCAGCTGAGCGACTTTGCGGATACTGCCTCCATTGTTACACATTTGAGCACTGATGAAATCCAAGATGATCTGTTGTTTGAGGATTCAGAATTCGGCTGACGACGAAGAATTACCTTTATATTCGCCATAAATCTATCCTATTCTAAAGCATGACCTCGTTTTAGGTTTTCCCACACAGATGCTGCGCTTCAAAATGTAATAATATAAGAATATGGGATGAAATATGGCACCCAGAACGTAGCAACTGCCAAAAAAATGCACGTACATGTATTTATGTAATTTGTATATCGCCATCTAAATTGTATTGCCATTTGGTGTGCATAATAATACAAACATCCTGCAATGAAATGAGATATAGTATGACATAGAATTCTTTCAAACTAATGGAGAAAAAGGAAATACTGTATATGGCATTGCCACATTCAAGGGCCGTGCCAAAATTTTAGCTGGCAGCGAAGGTCAACGAATCAAAATAAAAGCTGGCGCCCAAAGGGTTAAGCCTCTTTCCCATCCATGCTTCAGAAGTTAACAGTGGGAATTATGTACAGATAAGAAGGTTCACTGATACTACAATATTTGTATGAAAATGTATATTAACAAATATAACAGGACAGCGGCCAAATGTGGCTGTGATTATACTTTTTTACAATATTGGTGAACATAATGTATTACAAAGTACATTCCATTGTAATAGGTCATATGTTGCTAGCAAACAGTAGGTGACAAATTTGTCCAAACTGAGACAAGATACAGATTCTTTAAAGATACGTAGTTTGTTTTGTTTGGAGAAATCGATAACTACGTATTTGTCAACATCATCATACCCATTTCAGAGAGACAAATCTCAACAGGTTATGAAATCTGTAAGTTTAAATTCATGAAGAGTAAAATAGGAAGCCTGAAAATAAATGAGGTCATTAAACATTATGTACAAAAAGAAAGAATTATTTTATTGCTCATCTTAGTTAGACAAAAAGAACATTTGCATTCAGGCCACATGAAAGAAGCTGCAGTTGTACCTTAGGCAAGTCTTATCGAGTAACAGCAACAATATTATAATGTTATGCCATTGGACCCTTGATGCTAAACAGCGACACTTTACAAAATGTACAATAATGGGTATGGTATATGCAGAGCAAGGAAAATATTTTATATATATTCTTAAACTAAAAAAATAAAAAAAAGTACCGTCACTGAGAATCACTGGCAGGAATGCATTCAAAGTGCAAAAAACTAAGAACACGTCCCAGATTCTCAACAACAAGGTTCATACTCTCCCTTGTCCTGTCTTATACAACTCCTAGCCTGACTGAGAACCGATTTCGCAGTTGTCTGTACAGTAGTCGATCTGTGAGCACCTGAATGAAAAAATGAAATATGTAGTGAGTGAATTCTGCAAGGAATTCAGTGAATTAATCGTGTAGCAATCACAACTGCTGAAAATTTTTATAACTGTATGAGTGTGGATACTGAACAGTTTGTTGAAATAAAAGAATAATCATATGTATTTTTGGGAGATAACCAAACTAAGAAACCACTGTAAAATCGGCCTTGAGATCCTATATAAAAGTGCACACCTTGGCACCTGGCAGATGACAAACATTAACTATTAACTGAGTAATATGCAATGCAAGTTTTGCAAACACACAAATTATAATTTGTTTACAATTTCATTGGCTGTGATGAACTTACAATGAAGTCTTGTTATGGCAGTGAAACATTATCAACAAGAAAGAAACATAATGAACAGAGAAAAAAATATTACACATGAAATGATTGAAGAGGGTTAAGAAGTCAGTAAATTGGAAATGACCAAATACCTCCAAAATGTAACAAAATTGATTACCGACACTCAGGAGGAATTCATTTCCATACCAAATCACCTCAAATCCTCGAGAGAATGAGAACACTTGCTAGTAAAGATAGAAAGATGATCTGTTAAGACAGTTTGCACAGTACATATTCCACCTGGTTATTTTTTTATTTTATTTTTTTCAGTTGTACTAACACTAGAAATATAATACACTCTGAATAAATAAATGAAGCCAGAAATATTCACTATATACATAGGCATAGGAACTGCGAATCTGGAGGAGCCTGGCTGATCCCCAAGTTAATTTCTTTCCACAAATAACCTACAAAACATTCAATCCCACCCGGGAATAAAACTTTTGGGCATCAGGACATGAAGATCCTGCTTGATGACCCTGAGGTTTAATTCTTAAGATGGTGGGTGACATGCTCCTATTTAATCACATAGCATGGTGTATTTGTTCAACCTATAGGTCTACATTTTTGTCCAAGTGAAGGGAAGACGTTTGCCTCAATCTGTCATCTTCCTACACCCATGGTATAAGTGAGTGAGAGAATGAGTCTAGAGAGTGAGTGTGAAAGAGAAAAACTCACTGCTCTCAGAATATAGATAATCACAGTGAAAAGTCCTGTTATGTGTCCTATCTGACAATGAACTTAGAAATTCATAGTGTTATCATGAGACAATATTGCCTTTATCAAGATATGGGGTTGACAGACATGCTGAAGTGGCACCAATGTTTTCTCACAACACTGTGAAGTTCATGTTTTCACCAAGAGACAAGGAGGGAGACAGAATTCTTGACTGTAGCTGTAAAGTATAGAAAAATTGTAGATGATGGACCTATCATGATAATTAATGCCCTTTAATACTACCTAGAGTCCTTTTCTACAACTGTGAAGCAAACTGTGGTTGAAGGATACAGCAACAAACTTACAGTATTTTCAACACCTGAAGAGAAGAATAACAATGATAATGAAATGTTTAAATAAGTGAAAATAAGATACCACATATGCTAATGGCTTTATAATTACACAATCTAACTTTTCTTTTACTTTTAGCTGATGTCAAAATTACAAATGACATTTCTAAACTTTACTTGTGATTGACTGATAGGGGACTCCTTCAACCAATCATGATATTCAGTGTGGACAGTTACCATCAGCTACAAGAGAACCATACACTTTAGGGACCTGTGATCTTTTAGGCCAATAGAAGGCTACCGATTCCTCCTGACTGTGCCACAAGACAAACTCCTACAATATGAGTGTTTTTCCCTGGCACTGTTGGGAGGATTAAGAAATGTCCTGTTTGAGCATACTGTAATGATACCATTTTGTAGACATGAACTTATCAAGAGTGTGTATTGATAATACCAAAAAGAAAAGAAATTTTCAAATAAATCTAGATGATGTTGATCCGGTACGGAAGTGCCTAATGTTGTGCTAACGAATGCTAAAGAGTTAAAACATGAACTTAATTAATTTGATAAAGATTGTATTTTGCAGGCATGAGAAAATATATATGTTTTTTCTAAAAGTATTGCTCCGTTAACAATGGCAGCATAGAAAATGAGGTAGGATTTAATCGTAATTCTCTCCATAAAATATGAACATGAACAGAAATAGAAAACAGTAAAAATTAACCAGCTCTATGAACAGGGAGGTCCAAGTCAGCCTCAACAAAGAAAATATATTCCAAGAGAGATGAAGTTAACCACTACAATGAAACACCCATGACAATATCAAAAGATCAGCCTCGACACAAACATTACAACAACATTTCCATGTTTAACATGATCCTATATTATATTTTTAGTAATCGATTAAATTAAGTGATCGTGTTAAATAGTGTATACCCTAAGAGTTACTTTAGAAACAGTATGTGAATAACATTAAGTACTGTACTGTGATATTAAAGTACTTGTATTTGACTGAAAACTCTCCCCTACATTACTGTCTTAATGCCAAGGCTTTCAACCTTATGTCTATTACATGAAGAACATTGATGATGGAAACACTTAGCTGAAGGTATATTAAGCCCAATTACTGAGGATAACTCAGACAACCCTGTCATTGCCCACCAACTACATTACCAACTAAGATTCCATAACCAAGGAGTCGAGTATTCTAAGTCGGAGGGCAAAGTTCACTTATCTCCTACTGCCAATGTTCTTTATCATACCACATTGGAAAACTATCTACTTAACATTAGGACTCTTGAAACCCTTTTAACTGTTATCTTACAAAATCATTACCCACTTAATGAACATGATAGTCTACACAGCTACATGCCATTACTGGTGGCCATGATTATCTTTGAGAGCAAGCAAAACTGATCAGGTCACATGTGCCAATATGGTCACTGATTAATCTAATAAACATAAGGACTATTAGTCTTTCCATGCTAACTTGACCATATAGAACCTCTTTGTGTAGTTAATGTGGCCTCCTAATCCTGCCTTGCTACTAGTTGATAGAGTAACATATTCCTTTTCTGAGGAATATTGTTTAATCCAGTGTAAAATTACATTGGTCACTGTTATCAAAACCCTCACCTCATTCTGCACTAAAATAAGTGGTAAACATTTAACCAATCAGCTAACATGGCATGGTATGTATTAACTCCTGCTCTTCTTTCAGATGCTTGGTTAATTAACAGATTTTTCATAATTAACTAATCAACTAGAAGCATAGCAAGCAAGGGGACTCACTGATCAAGCTGGAGTGGAAAAACTAGAGTTTAGGCGAAACCCATCCGGCTAATACATCCGAGCTGATATCTCTTATCTAAGGAGCCTGTGATGGTCAGCAATTTGGAGACCATCGATTCTTTCTGATTACACCACGAACATAATGTACCAAGTACAGTACATAGGTTCTGTTTGTGGCTCAGTTTGGAGGAATCAGTAGCTTCCAATCTGTTCACATCATCACAGCACCAAAACTATTGTACTGTATTCTTTTTGTCACTTCACAACCTAATTTATCACCAGCACAATATGATCAATAGGTAATATTCCTGTATCACTCAATCCTCCACATTTATGACATACTGTATACAACAATATTTGTTATTTTTTAATATTTTCTATCAATTAAACTAAGAATATACCAGTGTTGATGCATTTTACTATTATGCAAATGAGATTCATGAATAAAAAAAAAAAAAAAAATGCCCCATAATGAATTTTACTGGCAACTGAAACTTACTGTCCATAACCAAATATTTTTGTACACATGTCCATCAGTTTTGAACTGGGGAAAATATGTGATGTAGACAACAAGGTATGCAAGATTCAAATAAACACTCTCTGTATAATATAGATAACTTAAGATAGAATAAAGTTTCAGCCTTTTAAGTACTATATATAATCTTCCAATTCACAAAAAAATACTTCTACTTTTTAGTTTGTGGATATGGATACAGCATTACCTAACATACATATTGTTTGGTATGATAATCAGAGTACAACAGAGATGTATCAGCAACTAGAAATCCAAGGAAACAATACTGATAACTATCTGAATTGCACATTGTGATTGTACAGTACTGCATACTTTTGGTAGAGCAGTACGGCATCAATTTTCTGCAATAAAAAATGAAGTTTCATATTTGTTACTATGGCATTCCCCTATTACTGTAGAAGTAGGCAACGTGAAAATAAGGACGGTTTTAAATAATTACTCCATCACACAAAATGCTCACTTAAAGCTGCTATTCTCGTTACCAGTACTACAAGTACAAAAGTGACTGACTTACACTTGTCCAAACACAATATAAAAAAGAGCCAGTGGACAACCTATTACATACTGACAATTTTGAATACCAAATTTATCAGCAGACAAATGCAAAATAAGAAAAAAAAATTACACCATTATTTCTCTTCTGAAGGAAGGTCATAGGTTGGAGGGAAGGGAGCATGCATTATCTATTGAGTCATCAATGTGTGAACTATCTGAGTTAGTCGTGTGTTTGGTACTTGACTTGTGTGTTTGTGAAGTCTTTTTGTCATTTAAGTGTGCCTTTGTCGAGACAATCTTTGAAGAGGACATTTTTGAGTCGTGCATAAGTGCAGAACTTTCCTCACTCTGATGGGCGCCATCTGTCTCATAACCTGTCAGTGTGTGGTCACAATCCAACGAAGTATCCAGACTTGCATTGAGGCTGGTCCAATCCTCAACGGGGTCGTGGCTCTGACCGTTATCTGCAGTCGAGAGTAGACTGTCTACGTCCTCCGGTGACAGGTGGGGCGTCTCTGATGAACTCAACTCATCGTCTAATCTTGGATGGTGGCTGTTGTTACTGTGGAAGGATTCTTGGCTCTCATCTCTCACCTCCAGGTCATCGGTATGGGACGCTGTACTGCTGATAGACTTGGTTTCTTCAAGTTCATCATCAGGATCATAATACACTTCAGCTCCAGGGAATATGTACTTATGGCTTCCAGTGTACAGGAACATGTTATCTGTAAATACGGACAAAGTGTAATTATTTATGACGAGTGAAGAGGAAAAAAGAAGATTGCACTGAGCCAAAAAGACATTCTATCACATGGAAAAAGGAGACAGAGAAAAGGGATAGCAAGCACTAAGGAAAAAAAAATGTAACTGCCATACCAGCAGTACAATTAGGTTATTTATAGGATAAGATTAAAATACACAATGAAGGTAATAAACTGGTAGAAATACCAGTGGAATTCGAGGACTTGGTGTGGCTGAGGCTGGCGTGTTGTTTATGTGTGAGCCACTGACAGATTCTGCTGACTTAAACAAATCAGGGTTGGAGGTAGATAGAGAGACAGTCTGCTACCAACATCTAAAATCATGTTGTTATACTGGATATACCTTTTATCCCAGCACAGCCCCTCAATAGTGTAAGTCTTAATAATTGTTGTAATGTAGATACACAAAGATAAACAGTGCTGAGTAGAGTAATGGGAAAGAGAGTAAATCAGAACATAGCAGAAAGAGGATAAGCAGGGGTAAACCTGCACTAAGCAGAGGAGTATCTGTTGTAATACATATTGTATACATAGGCTAAGGAAAGTGTGACATAAAGATGAGCTGTAGTGCAAGTATTCTTGTGCTTGTAATTTCAGGTTCACCGTACTCTAATAAAGGGAAGAGTTGCAGGGGTATTATTACTCCCTTCCCATCTTTTGGTCCTACATGCCAATTGCCAGTTGCTCTAACAGCGACTACAGGAAATATAGTTGGAGAGAAAAGGGAGTGTATGCGACTCCTGCAAAGTAGTTCATTAAGAGTACGGATGAATGGAGAATTTCAATACAAGTTGGTTGGCATACTAAATATAACAAGCTACAGTTCACATCATTTACACTGGATTGTCTGCCTTTCATGAGATGTGTGTGTATTGTGGTTTAGGTAATGTACTCTTGTATGAGATGTGAGTATATTTAATGTGCTTTAGTGTTGGGTAAAGCATTAGTGTTTATAGAAGGGGTATTCTCTTGACTGTAAATTGGAGGGCTACTGTTTCTACCAAACTATGTCACAAATCTAATGCCATATTAGTAACATTGCAGGGTCATTTATTCTCAGTATAGCTACGAGGAATCAAGCTACCTTTCAATTCATCAACAATAGATTCTCCTCTAACATTTATGGAGGCAATACAACACAACACACACCTGGCAATCTGGAGGCAACTGTCTCTTTGATCTTGGGTGCCCAACATGCCCTCAGAGCTTCAATGTCACTCTCATCACGTGGGTGTGGGGCGTTCTGAGGAGCTATTAGTGAAGGTCCTTGATATGAATCGGTTTCCTCCCCCTCTGTAGTGGTGGCAGGGACACTTGGTGTGGTAATCGGCCTTGGCGGCAACTCACGAATTTCAGTCATGGGTTCTGTATTGGTGAGATCCTTCCAACCATTTTCTAATCTGTAGGTGTATCATAAGAAATGTATTACAAACTACATAGGCTACACAACAAAAACACATTTCAATATACACAGATAATGATTTAAAAGTTAATAAATCCAAAACATAGATAAAATAGGAATGAAATGCTACATATCCTAACAGAATGAAAATGTAAAAAAAAATATTAGTGCTAGATATCCCACACTTCATGGTTTATGAGTATAAACAAAACAATAGTCTATAAAACCAAAGTATTGTACACATTTCAAAATAACTGAATACTGTCAAGAGGAAGCTCATTATTTACTTTTCTATGATACAAGGCCATTCTTCACTACAGTTCAGAAAAATATTTTGGCTCTACACAGACAAACCAACAAGTCTTACTTACCTATGGCAGAGTTCATTTATAATAACATCACAGTCACCAAGGAGTTCAACATCAAAGGTGAGATGCCGAAGAGGTTCACGGTTTATCAATATTTGAGGCACATGTGGAGGAAGAGAACCTGAAAGAAAATTACAATATATAAACAACTCATTTGCATACCTTCTATTATAATTATATGCTTTTAAATAGCTTATAATTACATCCTTTTGCATGAACTTGATGAGTTCAACCAGTAACAAGCCTGATAAAACAAAGCCAAAATATGTATGTCATCTTATTATTCGTGTACGTTTATATAAAATTACAGAAATTTGACAAGAACAATAACTTACTAGGAATCAGAGCTACTGGCCGAACTTTGAGTGATGATCCTACGACGATTAACAAATCACATTCGTCTTTGTCCTCTGCCATCTTATCATGGAACTCATCAGGTAAACCCTCACCAAAGAACACAATATCTGGCTTCATGATTGGCTGAGGAGACAGCTGTGGGGAATCTGGAACAGAAAAGGATATGCTACATACAACCTTTAGAAGCAGTAGCACATCAAAAGCTAAGTTGCTGGTTTAAAAAATAAAACTAATAAGTTTATAACTAAATATAGTATAAGAGTGGGGAAGGTGTCCAGGAAGAAATGGGTCTGGCTACATGAGAATTACAAGGTTCAAGAATAAGGTAATCTGTTAATACCCATGTGCCTCATACCTGGTGGCCTGTGATGCATCAAATGTATACTCTTAGTTATATTTTCTTTTTGTGTACTGCTGGCCTCTTCCTCAGGTTTGTTTGGCATCACTTCAGTCTTTTCTTCACTCATCTCCTCATCTGTCCTGCACTGGTTACACTTGGGAATTGTCTGAGTGAATATGTCTTCCTTAATAGCTTGTGCATTAACTTTGTGACCACATCTCTGACAGGTAGCTGTAGCAAATGAACCTGTTGATCACAGAAGGTATAATATAAGTATAAGAACCAATGAAATCATCTCCTACATTACCAATGACATATAATGCGATTTCACAATGAAAGTTGTATTTGTTGTGATATACACAGATTTTTGTGAACCTTTAACACATAATGCATAAGAATAATAATATTACAAGGTACATAGTTTCATCCATCTATGGTAGTGCAAATATTCAATAACAAAGATACACTTACCGTGGCACTGAATGACATTCTCTATTCCTGCAACTTGCTCCAGTGTGTCGATATTTTGAGTGTAGTTTCTCAGTAGTTTGTTGTGTTGTTCAATAAGACGAATAAATCTGGAAGGAAAACAAGAATTTTAATTCATTCACATCAACATAATGATGAGCAATGTACTGGTATCTAAAGTTGTTGTAGTAGTTCCCTAGACTGTCTTGTTGACCAAGGCCACGCAGCTGCTCAGACCCTCAAAAGGGAGCCGGGAAGATTGTGAGATCTGTTTCTGTGATGGCAACAAAAGAGTGTATTACTGGCTCACAGGCATGTACCCCCGAGCCAATGAACCCATCAACAGTAACCTTCCTTGTTGTGCCACCTAATGGGACAATCTCACCAGTTACCAAGAAGGAATGAGAAATAGTACAAGAGACAGACAGAACAGGCCAGGGTGTGGTAGAGGTTACCAAATTCCTCATTTCTGGATAGACCCAGCTCTTATCAGTGGGAAAATGTGATAGAGAGGTGGAACAGCAAGAATGAAGGAAATAGAAGGAATGGAGGGATAGTTGAAGAACTGAAAGGGATTGGCTGGGGCCGAAGGGGTGCCAAAACCCTTTAAGTATTGCCCACATCATCACAAGCAATACTTTCCCTATGAGGAGGTATTTAAAGTAGCATACATTACTCTCATTGAAAAACTCTTAATTCGGTTACAGAAAAATCGTTGCTGGTCATAAAACAGCTGCGAACATTGAAATGTTTACACTCGTCAGCAAATCAATTGAATCTTTCCTCCCTTACTCACCCTCCAACATAATGGGTTCCTTGGTCTGGTTCCTATTATTCTCTTGATATGAGAACTCTGACAACTAAAGGACAAAAGACACTTGTTCCCTACCTGTGACATAATGATGGAGTAAACTGTCCTGGGTAAATCTCCCGTGCAAATTTGAAGAACGGTCTGGGATCTCTTCTGAAGTAGTGAATATCAAACATGGCCTGTGGGTCTGGTAAGTCTGGGAAGTCCACAGCAAGGCGGGCATATATACCATCTCTACTCCTAAAGTCTGGGATACCACATGATACTGACACCTGTAAAATTAACTTATGTTAATATAGTACATACAAAACAAACCCTCCATTTTATGTCCCTATTTGGTCCCATACCATATTGGGCTAATCCCTATTATGGTGACATTAAACAAACTTCTCCAACCCACTGACACTTCTCATTACATAATTATTACTGCACTTTACTTCCCATTCCTCACATAACACAAAATAATTCTCTAGTATTATACCAAACAAGACAGGGATACTGTATCTTTAATGGTTTGTTCTGACTCAAGAATTCCCCAGTAGATAGCAATCACAAAAATTGTCTCCAGGATTATACATACAGTATACTGTACAGGTATATGGTATATATTTATTCTCTCAGTCACCACTTTTTCCTTAGCTACCATCTCTCCAATATCTGACACCTTGGACCATGACAGTTGTATTAAAGTGAAAACTCAAATAAATAAATATATATATATTTTTTATCATAATAAAACTCACCCCAGCTCCAGTTAGGACGATAATTTTACGACATGACTTCATTAACCTGACCACATCCTCAATGGTGTTAATGTGTCTCAATTTTTCTCTGCGTGGTGGCTCTGACAATACATTGACAATCAGACGCCACAGAGCAACATCAGCCACATCCTCGGGAATCTCTGTTGTCGCACCAAGAACGTTTGTGAGGATAGTTCTTGGGTTGACACCACGGAGCATTTGTTGTTGTACCCATGACATGGGTCCTGAAAATTAGGCAATATATTGTATCACTGTATATACTACTGATTTTATCACTAACTTCCTTTAAGAAATCTACTGGAGAAAATTACAGCTATCATGTACAAATTATATCATAGATAATACACATGTACATATTTAGTTCTTACCAGCACAAGGTTTCCAATCTTTCCCTGAAAAATTGGAGAAGTCTGAGAGTCCACTAAGATTTGATGTTGTGGAGGCAATTGATTGTCTGTCATCGTCGTCCTCATCATCATCTTGGCTTGTATTTAATACATTCTGCCAGTTCTCGTAGCCTTCGTTGGCCGAGCTATCATTGGTGTTATCACTATTCAGTTGGCTATCTATTCTTCCACTTCCTTCTCCCTGGCCAGAGCTTGTACTGCTGGTGCTGCTGTGGAAGAATAATTACTTTATTATATAAATTATTGTAAACCATTAATGGTATCATACTGTACTTACTTCATCTCAATCAAACCAAAAGCATAATTGAAGTAAACTTAGATACCCGAGCTTTTGCCTTCATTTTAAAATGCCTGGAAATACTGTGCACATCTACAAACAAAAGTTTACAACATTTACCTGGGGAAATTGAAACCAATAAGATACTATAACTCATAAGTGAAGAAAATGTGAAAATTTGCAATTCTGCATTATTAATGTTAGTCTGAATGCCAGTATATTTTTCAAACAATATATATTTTTTACTGTGCTGTAGTTACAAAAGTACATACTATATACTATATTCCAATACATGAAAATACTTCAAAAACAAAACAAAAATATTCCTGGACTTACGGAGTTGTGATGTCATCTTCTAAACTCTGTGGTGGAGTGAGTTCATTGAACCCAGAGTCTGAGGTGATGGTAAACTCTGTGCCATTACTGTAGCTTCCTGAAAATAGAGAAAAATACATTGTCAAAAAAATATTCAGGTCTTACATCTTTAAAAATATTAAACCAATGAAAAAAAAATTATATCAATGGATCACTCAGAATTAGTAACCGTTGTAAAGATGAATGTAATTTGCTGAAGCCAATAACATCCATACGTACAATTAAAGGTTATAGGTTGAGTGATCAATTGATAAAATACGAGTGTTTACTTTGGTGCAGCTGCCAGATATTGCCACACACCAGCAAATTTGGTTGCAGTCCTTTCTTGGGCAACTGTACATAGCAGCTAAGAAGCTCTAACGTTAGGAGTCATAGGACCCTATTGGTAAATCTGGAGCAAAAAAATTCCTCCAAACTATTCCAAGCAACAGGCCAACATTAGTTTGGTTCAGGTTTCCTTGCAAAATTTTGGAGGAATCAAAATGGTATAATGTATGACTGTACCAAAAGTATATTTCCCTTTAAATATGAACTAATATGGCGCTATAACAATAAAGTATGACATTTGATCCATGTAATATAATCAACAGCACAATACATTACCTCGGGAATTACCAGATTTATACATAAATATGAAGTTACACATGATGATCTCTTTGAACTTGGCGGGAGTAATACTATAAGGTAAACAATGCATCAAGTAAACAACTATTGGATCCTATTTATGAACTCACAAACAACCTTTTAATTATATATCAGTATTACAATATTATACGTTTAAAAACCTTATATAATGTGAACAAATACATAGATGAGAGCAAATCGGTATAATACACACATATAAAATAATTCCTTCTGTATTACTACTATTTACTAGTGATATATGTTGTAGTTTTCAAGGTGGCCACCAGATGGCTCCATGTGAATATAGAAGGATCCAACACCACTTGGTTCTTGACTCTGATGTTCACTTGTTCCTTTGTTAGTTTGTAATGACCAAAGTGGGCGTATCGATCTCATATTTGACATTTCCTTTCAGATGGTGTAAAACCTCATTTCTATTCCACCAAAACCCAAATTCATGTGCTATAAACACTTAGTAGAAGCCATGTTGTAAAAATACCGCGGTAATCTCCCAATATTTAAGAATTTTTCAGTGCGCGCGCATCCGCCATCTTGGGTTCAGCGACTGACCAGCCCCGCCAAAATGATTACTTCTCTTGATGCAAAAATAAAAATGATGCCACCATTTTCACTAACCTGCGAGTAGCTCCGAAGTGCCCGCGAAACAATGGAAGTTACTATCATATTGCTTGGACGAAGTATCCTCTGGAAAGTCCAATCTAGGTCGTTTTACAGGAACAGCGGGCTCCATCCCGTACCTTGTATCGTCCATTGTGGTGCCTCTTATATGACGTCACGCTGCGTTGCCAAACCTGCTCTGTGTCTGTCTGTCTGTGTGTCTCTTGTACCGAAGAAGTAGAAGTTGAAGAGTTGCCGTCACTACCACACTGTGATGGTGATGGTGAAGGTCAACTTACTCTGTTCTCTCTGGTTATCACACACACACACACAAACACGGAAGGGATGGATAGCTTAAATGTTCACCTCTTATATATACCGTTATTTTACCTTTCCCTTATTATTTACACTACTTCCTTCCCACTACACTACACTAATGTACTTATATATTTTTGACCTTTAATTCCCTTACACTATAATAATTATTCTTCCTATTTATTTTTACCTTACCCTTACACTATTTCCTTCCCACTCCACTAATATACTATTATTATACCTTTCCTTCCTACTACACTAATATACCGCTATTTAACCTTTCCCTTACATTTGTATACTTCCTTCCCACTATACACTAATTGATGTACCGCTAGTTTTAATTAACTTTTCCCTTACACTACTTAATTCCTTCTCACTACACTAATATACCTTTATTTTACAATTCCCTTACACTACTTCCTTCCTATTACATTAATATACCGCAATTTATTAATATTTCCCTTACGTTACTTCCTTCCCATTCATTAAACTTTGCCTACAATGCATAATATATACTGTACAGCTATTTTTTTTTACCTTTACCTTACGCTATTTCCCACTCCATTAAACTTTGCCTACAATGCATTATATATTACCTTGGGGACTGCTATTTGTTTTCAATGGGTAATAAACTATATGGAGCTGCTGGAGGTGCGATCTTACACCGCTATTCCTGTTACTGTACTATACACGCATACCCGCTATAATATAATAAAGTAATATCTTTAACTTTTATTGTTTGGATATTATTAATATTTTCAATGTATAACTTTTGGGTTCAAATAATCTCTCTTGAATCCTGCTGGGTGGTAATATAAAAAATGGTTCCGTACACCCGGGTTTGACAGATGACCTACTATGCTGCTTCACCACCCCTGCAGGTCACTTGCTATAAGGAAATAAAGTTTTGCCATCAATAGAATTTGGGGTGCGTTATTTTACTCTCGATAAATATTAATGCTAAAATTGGCTTCCTAGTTTTCCTTTACATTTTAAAAACTTCTACAAATAATATATTTGTTTCCTTGATTCATTCATTACTAATTCTCTCATTATTGTCATAAAATACAAATTGTATCTTGTAGTAATGTCAATGGATATGTAAATGTGCAAGTTTCTTTTAAAATGTATTTTGCTACTCATTTCACAGTGAATACAATATTATACAAGAGTAAAAAGTTAGCAATTATACTACTGTATTTTCTTATACACAGCAAATCTTTACAGTTTGTAAAGTGAAGGAAACAATTGATACATAGATGCATTGGAGTAAAAAAGTAAATAAAATTATATATATATTTATGCCAATATTCTAAAACACAGTATGACTTCAAGCATACAGTACACTTTTATCACAAAATTCTTTCATATAAACCCAATTACCTTTCCAAAACAAACTTCTACTAAACCTCCAATATCCCAAGTTATAAATCTGATTAATGAAGATAATAAGGTAAACAGAGTCAGTAATTACATGACCAGATGGATATGTCAATATTTTCTAACTGCCTGGTAAGAAATGTCTAGTCGCGTACAGAAACTATAATTATAGCATTAGTAGCTCATGACTGACTCAACAACTGATTGATAGGAACTTAAGTAAGAACATGATTCTATACCATAATATAGGTTAAACACACACACACAATACTTATCATTAACAAACTTCAATAACTGGCTAACAATTAAATAACTGCTATAACATAATTATGTAAAATTTTACTGCTGCCTCAGATTGAATATATACAGTACTTATTAACTTAATGCAATACTATAATCTAGCACTAAATACTGTATTAAAAATGTTCAGTACAGAAAAGTACCGATTACTTTAATGAGAGCAAAGTTATGACTATCTTCAAATCAATTCTGCTCTAAATTTAATCTTACACAGTAATTGTTTATCCATATATTTCATTATACGGTATAGAGTCATAGCCAAACACAGCACAGTACCTGGAACATTATGTCTTCAAGTTTTGCAATATTATCTCAAGTGTCTAACAATTCACTGTTCAAAATAAATATCAGGCACATACACAATGAATGCATCATTATTTATCTAGAAACAATGGCAGAATTGTACCACTTTTCCATCTCAGAAAAATGTACTGTATCTGTTAGCAATTGTGTCACACACTGTAGTTACAATATTACATTCATAAGCCTGCAATATTTATAAGGTATTGGTTAATTTATAAAATCAAGATACTGTATTCTATCACTTTGTTTTTGCAAATATATACATTATATGAGTATATTTACCAGTCTACATAATTCATGCAAATGACATGAATTACTTTAGGAATGCATCTGTTACCACAAAATCAAATCATATTAGATGGCTATTATTTCAGAGCTATCATGTGTAGAAAAATGTATAAAAGTTAATATTAATGTAGCCTTTAACATTCCAGTATTTATGTACTCAACACACAACATTAGAAAGATTAAGCAATGGTATATCATATAATTAGCTGCAGTTATTATTTTTAATAATTAATTGAAAAGAGTATTTATATGGTGACTGCAACAACTCAAAAACTAACTGAATGTAAATTTTAATGTTTACTATAACTTCACCTATACAAGCATTCTTCAGTATCACTTCAGAAAGTCCTTTATAAAACTAAATCTTTTTACTTATGAATGAAAAAAAAAAAAAAAAAAAAAAAAAATTAGTATAAACTAAAACAAAATCTTTGCAGAAATGTTTTAGAGTAGCTATATAACTAATATTTGTAAAGATACTGTATACTGTACTGTATTATCTTGTTTATAATCTGGTAATATCAACTCATTTTGATATGTACAGTTTGCCTATTATGATATTAGCACAGGTCATCAACTACAGTATCTGTAATGCAGACAAACATTTCCATGTGTAGAGAAATGGAAGGATTAATTATGCCAAATTATATGTTAGACATTTTTGATAAGAATGTAACATTTTTATCCCACTTTATGCCCTTCAAAGGTGTGGGAACCCCAAGGTTAAGCTACCATAACCAGATCATTAAAAGGTTAGTGGACAACCCAACACTATTCACTGTGAGACAAGAGTGAAGACTTTTCAATCATCTCATATACATTTAAATCAATGTACTTCTGTACCATTCAATCCTAACTGGCTGCCATAACTTATGAGACTACAAAGGTCTCAAAAATATTAAGACAGAAAAAAAGGTAGTTACAATAGTTTGCATTGTAATAAGCCTTAAACAGCACCTAATTACCTAAATGTATTGAATTTATACACATGAACCTCTTTAATTCTGGTATTGATGATTTTACAAACATTTTCCAATTTAACTCTACAGTAATTCATAATCTGCCTTACATAACAATGAAATTACCTTCCTTCCCTAATACCCCACTCACCACCACAAATATTGAGGTTCTACTGTGTAAGGAATACAATATATGACTACTGTAAATCATTTTAAATATATAAATTAAAGCTGTTCTTAGCCATACTGTACATAATAATTACATGTACAGCATTGCATTGCCATACAGTTATAAGTAATCATTTTTAGCCTTCCCTTGATGAATGATTAGGGCTGACACAGGTATCCTTTTCATACAAAGACATTTTGTTAATTATAATACAGTATACACTAACATACAGGATTTTCACACAAAACAATCCTTATTATTTCAAGTTTAGATAGAAAGTATGACACAACAGATAAAGATTTGAAAAACTCCCAGTATACAACAAGAGCCGTACTGTATGTTTCCTGTGATGTTTCATATAAGACAGGTACAGTTTTAAGAGTGCAGTGAAGAACTATTGTCTGCAACTGCATATCATGACCATTACAATGATATAAAAGACTAATTAATATCTGCCTCTGAAGCTATAAACTTTAAACACTATTCACTACTACTTACTACAATTTGTAGAAGGTTCAATAATACTGTATTATATTATGTACTACAGTATACAGTAACTTTACATTACCAGAACTATATTAACATTATTAGAATCAACCTTAGCCCTTTAAGTGCCAGAGGTTTCATCTCAGCTGAACACTAAAGAGTAATATTTGTTGTGAATTATGATAGACATTTTAAGCTAACATTATATATTATATTCAAATCATTTGGAGCAGAATTCCCTAATTAATGACAAAAACACAAAGGCACTCAATAGGTTAAGCTGATTACACATATGTATGGAGCTTCTCTCAGTCGTTGTGATACTAATGAACAAAAAATTAATTCATGTAACATTAAGTAGTACAGTCAAGGAACAGTGTGTCTGCACAGGTAATAGGAGGGTGAAGATCAAATGGATTCCTTTCAACCTATGCTATAAAACAGATCCCCAACTTGTATTCTGAGATATCCTGTTTCCTGGCATAGTTTGGAGGATTTTATAGTCCCACAATTTGACCCCTAAAGAGTACATCCACTTATGTGTGTAGATACATTCTTCCCCAACAGTAGTAGTAAAGTCCAGTAATGAGTACAAACTGGTCTATATCATTTATGTCATTTATGGTGTATTACATAAAGCTCAATGTGATGGATGGATAAATTTGTAGTCAGGCCCAAGTAACAAGACGGCTTCCAGTGTTTACTTCACCAGGCATAATGTGTGGCTGTTTGTGGAGGAGGTGGAGGAGAAAGCATTTGATAGAGACAGTTGGATAAAGGTCACTAAACACCTAACCTCATAAAAAAGAAAGAAATGCTAAAACCTATGCAATGTAGAGAATGATAATGATGATGACATCTGTCCCAGAGAGATGGCATTCAGATGCAGTATGTGAATTGTGACTTGTACTGTACTGTACTAACAGTTGAGCAATTTAGGGTTTAAAGCAAGAAGAAAAGTAATTGGTTGGGCAATGAACAGCAACCAGTCATCACAATACCCTTTCATTATAAATCTTACATGTATTAATGTATTACACTTTTCATTTAATACAGGCTCAATAGATCACTTAGTTTGTATGGTAGTGAGTGATTTATTTTGCAGTTTTTAAATTCAGGTTAGAGTGTAGAAGGAAGTGTTGGATACAAGTACTGTACAATATTTATTAGTTTGTGTTTTGTCAAGGGTCTTCTGCGTACTGTATTATGTGTGTATGGTCTTGAATAAATTATCTTGTGTGTGTGATTGTGTGTGTATGGTCTTAAATGAATTTATTTTGCAAATGACTTACAGTATCAAAATATTTCCACCACTACATCAAGTTGGGAAGAAATCAATTCTTTGGCACAATCCTTGATCTTGGGGACTTATAAATGGAATATTTAAGGGAAAATATACTCTCTTGATTGTAAATTTCAAGGCTTCTACTGATTCCTCCAATTTATACCACAAAACAAATTTCTCTATTAGTAACATCTAGGTTGTCTATTTCCTAACATACACTGGAGGAATCAGTAAGCCTCCAATTTACTAACAAGAGATTCTTCCCTAACTTAAAATCTACATACTAATATGCATAAATTATCTACAAACAGTACTCCATTTCCCCTCCACCTTTTTTCTCTTTCTAAAGTCTATCACTTGACTAATACTACTTTATATGCTTTTGAATATTTGACATGAATTATGAAGTATTTGGCATGAAATAATTGGTGTAAAGAACTTGTAAACATGTTCATTGAGAAGCCTAAGTGAGTACAGTAGTTCTTGTGAAAATAATGAAGGGGAAACCATGAAACTAAGTCAACTACCTCTGTTAAAGTTAGAGAAAAATTATGATTGTTTTCTCAGTGTTTGTTATTCTTAGTGTGTATCTGGTTTTACCTTGGGGTTCTGTCAGTTAGTTACCAGACAATTATGTGATGTGTTGTTGTTGCTGAAGTTCCTCAAGCTGTCTGGCCGAGCAGCCCCGTTATGTGATGTGTTGTGTTTGTCTGATACTAAAATCAAGCAAGCATAAACATTTAACTCTGTGTATTCATGAAAAATGAATACTGTAATTAATGTGTTGTAAGTTTTTGGTTCAGTACAAATGGAGTATTAAAATAATTCAGTGTTGCCTACATCCGTGTGGGTAAGGATGATGTGTAGTGGAACTTTACTCCACTCGTACACATCTTTACAATACACAACTGGGAAGATGTTGGCAGAGGTATACATTCTACTAAGTGTCCTACACATTAAGGTGCCTGTGATATGGCCAGCAAACTACACAATCTGCTGTTTCTTTCAAACTACTGTACATGTATGATACAATACATCACCTCTAGTAAATTTCTGGTTTCCTGATATATTTCAAAGGAATCTGTAGTTTTTAATCTGCCAATATCACAAGCCATCTTGACCAAATGCCCAAATTTGATTTACATATAGCCTATAAAACGATTAGATAAGGCATTGTATATGTACAGTATGATATTTTTATAGCGTGTATCTAACCAATTAAGTCAATGTTAAGCTTAAATCCAGTATGGTACCTTAACTACAGGTGCATTTTGTTACAGCAACTGGAACTCATACAAACACAAGCAGTGATCTCAGAAGATGTTACAGTACAGTATGACTATGGAGGCTGTATCTCAGACTTGTTGCCTTGGGATACATACATAAGTCCTTTGTATGGTGATGTTTGAGTTTGTAAAGTGATCCAAACACTGTAACAACATACACCATCAATCAGAACACTTAATGCGACTAGCATGATGGGTATTACCAAGGTTCATCTACAGTATAGTTAACACTCTGTTCTTTTGTGACTGTCAAATTTCCACAGCTGATTTCATTCAGAGGAAATTATCTTATTGGAAAATTGGAGGGCTACCCATTTTTCCAAACTATGCCAGGAAACGAACAATCTCAATGTTACACATAGGGGATCTTGTTTCATGGCATAACTTGGAGGAATCAATAGCCTTCCAATTCACAGTCAAGAGAGTACTGTACTGTACACTATCCCCTTAATGGTATCCATGATTAACCAAAGCTCATTATTCATGGGTTTGGAGCCATATTTAAGTCAATCAGATTCTGCCTACTGATATTGATTGTAAACATTTAAGTGTACAGTAAAAGACACACATCCTAAGGGGGTAGACCAGATTCATTCAAGTATACAGTAGACCCTCGATATATAATGAATAAATACTGTACTTGTATCCACCAATTCATTTTACACTCAGTCCCTCACCAAATGTTTTCCCAGGCTTCTGTTATTCATTACCATACAGACTAAGTGATTTACTAAGCCTGTGTTAAATGAATAGTGCCAGATTTAATCAACTTATATTGAGGGCCAACTGTAGTTAGGTTTGATATCTCTATTTCCACGATTGTTCTGTTTTTTTTTTTTCTTTTTTTATGTTGGCATCATACCCCCAGAGGATGCCTGTACTTTCATTTACCATCAACCCAAGAGATTAGAGAGTATAAAATGTTGTCAAAGATACAAAACCATGCATTGTATAACTACGGTAAGTACCTTATCAACTACTGTATACGTGTAATACAAACCAACAATGTACAAAAACAGCGTTATAAACAACAAACTTAAGTACAGCTTTCATTGCCTAGTAACATTATACCTAACCTCTTACTTATCAGTTAAAGCGAGACATATACACAACTGTACAATTGTCAGCAATAATTTTTAGCTCAACCTGATCTAGTATAAAGTGAGAAAGGATAATTATTTGGCTACTGGAAACAAAATTAAAGAGATGGCAATAGAAAAAGGAAAGAGTAAAGTAATGAGAATAGAAAGTTGGTCATGGAAATAAAACCAACTAATGAAATGAAGAGTACAGAAACTTAAGGAAAAAAGAAATATATGACGAGGTGAATGTTAATGACGATAACCAAAGACATCAATACCCTGCCTGTACCAACTGTCTATGTCTTTACCAGTAACACCACACACACACACACACTCCTGAAAGAGGTCATAATAATATCTGGACATGCATATTGTTAATTGTGAATATTCTGGTAAAACAAACATCTTGCCAACCCACCCAGGAATAAATACTGGTGTTAAGGGGGTAATACGCTTTTGGTACATTAGAGCACCTTAATTCCACCAAAGTGTTGCCTGCAAACAGGACCAGATGAACAAAAGTTTCATGGCCTGTTGCTTAGAGTAATTTAGAGGAATCCTTTGCTCCAGATTTATCAACATTGTACTATCCCCTTAATTAAATCCATCAGTCAAAAACATTTCAGTAATTTTCTCTACAGGGTTTATCAGGGAGGACTAGAATTTATAGATTACAACTGTACATATGAAGCAACTTATGAATTTTGACTGAAGTAGATAATGCCTAATGAGATTTTCTTATAAAAATGCTATATGTGAATGTGACTGTTTATACCAACAGGTACATACATAGGCCTATTGAGAAAACTGGGGCCAGTTTGTGGACACGTGGATGGAAGAATGTTAACCTTGTATTACATCCACCCACCAGTAAAGAAGGAAGCTGACTGTACTGACCCAGATGACCTCAGCTCTCTCATCTCCATATTGAAATATTGTGTGAACTCTTAAAACAAACACACCAATGTAGAAGCTTCACAATAACTCTAAAACAAGCAAGCCAATGTAGAAGTTTTGGTATAACCCTTAAGGCCGTAGTATTAAACTTTTTCTTTGAGGAAAAGGAGTTTCATTGCTAAATTTGCATTTTAAAATACTGTAGTAGGAATTGAATGACAAAAGAGAACTTTTTTTAAGCAAATTCCATTAGTGAAGGTAACTATTCAAGGTGAAGTGTCTATACAGTAAGTGTTAATAAAATTTCCCATTTGACATTCTAGTAAACACAAGAGTAATAGTATATTGAGTGTGTGGTATTAGATTTACTCACCTCAGCACATACAGGTGTCCTCTGGTTCACCTTCAGGAGGAGTTACTTTAAATGAATCTTTATCCATTGATTCTAACTCTTTCCGAGACCTGTTGGAGTCACTCAATTGTCTGGCAATGTCAGTAAACATTTCTTCCACTCCAGCACCAGTTTTACATGAAGTCTTATAGATGCCAGATATTAGATTATGACACTGTTCACTGAAAATTTGTAAAGGAAAATATTAATAGATTAGAACACAAGAAAATCTTATATTTTCATAATATTATTGTACAATAGATTAGTAACGTAAAGTCATCATCATCTACATTAAAAGTTCCAATTCCCTTACGGGGCTGGTCGAGCTATGAGTTTCTAACACTCTCTGCGGCCATACACACTTTCTTCTTCAATACTCAGCGTTCTCACATCCTTCTCCAGTACCGTAAAGTAACAAAGTAAAACAAATAGCTAACTAGATTCCATTGCATTATAAAAATAACACCTTTAACCTTTTTGTCTATAAGTAACAATCTTCTAAATGTCCAAGCAATGTACTGTACTATACTAACATTATTTTTTTTAACCTGGTTCTGTTTCTTGACATACATTGGAGGAATCAAGGCACTCCATTGTCCCAAAAGTATACTATCTATCCCCATAAGATAGACATGAATATAGACTCACCAAAAATTTTCCATATCTGCATCAGTAACTTGAATCTGACTTTTAAGGTCATATTTGTTGCCACAGAGGAATATTTTAGCATTCTCAGCATAGGTCACAATGTCTAGAAGATGTTGTGATAAAATATTAAAGGAGTCTGGATTATCAAGAGCAAAGACCAGTATGGCTCCTTCAGCAAACTTGTAATAAGATGATGTGATGCTGGCGACTCTTTCCATTCCACCAGTATCCCAAAGTTGTAACTGAAACAAACATACAGTCTGTATTAAGGAGATGGTATAAAGATGATATGATGCTGGTGACTCTTTCCATTCTACCAGTATCCCAAAGTTGTAACTGAAAGATATACAGTATATAGTCTGTATTAAGGAGATGGTATACTTGTGGTTTATTAGAGTGCCTTGATTCCTCCAATGTATGCTGTTTTATTTCCTGGCATACTTTGGAGGAATCAAGGAGATCTAATAAACAAAAAGTGTACCACTCCTTTAACCCTTAATTCATGGGTGTAGTAAAATGTCAATACTAGCAACAAGTCTGGAGCACCGTGAGTGTAATATTCATTCGACAGCATAGATTTTAAAGATGCGTGTTTCCTAACAAGCTAGTTTTATGGTGGCAACAGTGAGCATGAAGGCCAAGGGACTTGCCAGAGCCCACCCAGCCACCACTATTCAATCTTATTCAAACAGTGAGGGTGGAAGGACATATTTTCATCAATCTTCTTTTCCTATAATTACCATATACGGTATGTACATCAAAATGACAGTGACATTATATTTCATATTGTGTTAAAAATGTGATTCAAACATGTTTTATAATGAAATTAGTGTGAAAATGTACATAGATATGTATATACTGTAGAGTGTAAAAGTGATTTTTGAGTTGATGTCAGTCTGAGCTGGCTATCCATCCTACAAATGTCACTTTAAGGTCCATTCACACATATCTGTGCCATGTCCAATCAGCGAGTCACTGTCATTGATAACAAATACAGTATAGTTACTTTGAAACTGTACGAGATATTCACACACGTCTGGTGCAGTACCGTGTTTTGACTCTGTGTGTCAGTGCCCATAAACTGAATATCGTTGCCACCGATATTTTCTTAGTTTTTCACAGACATCGGAACAAACATGAATAACGAGCTCATTATTGAATTGGTTAAAAATCAATTTGTTCTTTATGATTTATCCCAACCAAAATATATGGACAGCAGTTTCAAACAAGCTGTTTGGAATAGAATAGGATTGTATGGAGGTGCCATGGATATGTGAAAACAGACATCACTGATGTGTCACGGATATCACTGACACTGAGCAGCCACGGCACAGATAGCCTATGTGTGAATGGACCTTTAGTTGTTGTTGTTGTTGAAGTTCCTCAAGCTGTCAGGCCGAGCAGCCCCGTGGACCTTTACTAAATCTTCAAAAGTACCATATATCAGGAGACAGCTAAAGATTTGTACTTCAATATCCTCTATCATTTATCTATGTAGCTTGAGTGGTTTACAAGCTATTAGCCATCATATGTGTTGTTTACATAGTGACCACGAGTGCAGGAGAGAGACCCAAAAGACACAAGCTGCCGTGGGAGATAAGGCCCGCAGCTTAATGGTTAAAGATTATCTATCTATAGCTCTGATGCCTCGTTCCCTCCAAGGGGGTGACCACGGCAGAAGTGTCTCCAGTTTTCCCTGTTCCAACACTCCCTCCTTACTTGTTCAAACCTTCCTCTGCCCCATATGTTTCTTTCCTTTACATACTCTTCCTCTCTGTTTTGCCATGCAATATAAAAAAATCCTTTACTATTTCTCTATAGTCACTATCTTCACTTTTTTGTCTGCTGAGCAATACACTTAAAGAGTACCGTACATGGAATACCAAAAAGTTTTTAATAACTTCAATGATCATAACTTAAAGACTTTGCAATATATAAGTTCTCTATCATAACCTTTACTTCTTTGTCTCCCAAGTGATACACCTGTTCATAATGACCATAACTTAAATACTCTACAATAAATCTCTACCATTACCTTCACTTCTTTGTCTCCAGAGCAATACACCTTCTCGTAATGATCTAGGCCGAGGGTTGACTTTCTGTCGGTGGCGGTGACAAAGGTGTTGGTGGCATAACGACGGAACAATGAACTCTTACCAACACCGTATTCACCACACAGGATTATCTTCTGCTCCGGAACCTTCACACTTGCCATTACTCTCTCTGAAATACGTAAATAAAAGAATAAATAAAAAACAACTCTAAATTTACAAACCAATAACAAATAAATTAACAATCACACAATTTTTAAGTCTGTAAAATAGTTACCCAAGTTTTTTTAATTCAATATATCTAACCTAATCATCCTCTTGTTTTTCAGTTTAAAAACTCCATAGAATTTACATTTACATTGTGGTGTTAGATTAAAATAAGTTTTGGATAAATTTGTTAAGCAACTCTTTAAAATATATATATCGCATTACCACACAGTCACACACACACATGCACACAAATAATTCCAATTCCGTGGACTCGTATACTGTACAGTCAGACTCATGAGGCAATCCAATGTATAAGTTGGTAAATATTGAAAGAATTACTGTTATTGTGTACATTTTTTAACCTTCTTTACTCACTTATTTAGACCATTCTAAGAATTTTCTTCTATGGCATTTCCTCCACAAATGCCCCATTTCCAAGATAAGGTATATTCAAATTAGCCTGACCTTACCAGACCTGACCTAACCTAACCTAGACCACAGCAGACTACCAGGACCAACCCTGGGCAAACTACCGCGAAATAACCGTGGTAAAGTATAGGAAATGACAGGGGGAAAATACTTGGACATAATGTTAGCCGGATCTGGCGACACTACTACAAAACGGTAATTATTTCAATACATACCAAATAGATCACATAAAAATCAACACTTTTGTTACAGATTCAAAACAAACAATATTTCTGAAGAACAAGTGTACTAAGAAGTGTATGTGTGTTTAATGACAAAGAGTTAACTATTTTTGTTATTGTTATAATTACCGAGTAACATAACATACATGGCAATATTTGGGTTACTTTGGGTACGTTATATTTTCCTTCTTACTTATTAGGTAACAAAGCTTTATAACTTCTCAATAACAATATATTATTAATAAATATTTACATATCATGAAGGTTAATACAGAATACAATACATTACTCATTTACTGTGTGTATTGTAATGCGAACCATTGTATATTAGTGATGAAGGAAGGTTGCCTCAAAACACTATTATTTACTCTTCTTCCTTTCATTCTGATGTTATATATATATATTATCATCATTTATTTATTTCCACAGTAAAACAAACATTGAAGGTGCTAAGGCAATATTAAGTACAGGAAAAATACGTTAAAATTGATAACCGGCCACACCTGAAATAGTGCCAGTAAATTTGTTGTCTTCAATCAGCTGAGTACTCGGTTGTCAATTGACCTTATTTAATACATGAAAATATAGTGTAAATAAAAATATATTATATTACAACTGTATTATTGAGTACATCTAATAAAGAATGTATAAAGTGTGAAGTAAACAATTGATGGTTATATTTATACTTCGAAATAGACCTTAGCATGACAGATATTTATTATAGCGTAATTTTCAATTTCAACGGTACCATTAATGTTTGTAAATGAAAGCGTTGATTAGAAATGTGTAAAGCAAAAGAATTTGTGATGATTAGCAGGAGTGAAAGAGATTCACAGGGAGAAATACAGTATAGGCAGCTATATTTGACTGAGACTGCACTATAATATATGTACGGTTACTACGGTAATTAATAGAGGAAGGATTTTTAAAAAGTATAGTACGTGTTCTTATTATGCTTGATTTGAGTGCTGCATTTAATACGGTAGTGCATAGTATACTTCTAGATGACTTTAAAAAGTCTATAGGTGTAAAAGGGAATGCATTAGCCTGTCTGGAAAGTAATTTATGAGATAGAACAAAATATATACAGGTTGGGAAATCTTTTTCGAGAAACACTCCTGCGAAGAGGAGTACGTCCTTTTCTCTTCTGTATCTACACTATATAATGAAGTATTACATATTTATAGTAAAGCATGGTGTGAACTTTAATAAATCATTTGCTGATGACACCCAGTTTTATTTGTCTATAAATAATGTGGTGGATGCTGAGAAGTTGAGCGTTGTTATATCTGATATTGTACGTGTATAATAAGTGTCGTATGTATTTTAAGACGTCATCTGGTCGTCCAAGCGGAGGATTGGGGTACCAAGACCGTCTTGAGATAGGTTGCCAAAAAGGTGATTGATTAGCTATATTTCTGGAATGTCCATCAACCATTTCGCAACACTTCAGACATCCACCTTAATTGCTGAAAGTGCACATGATATTTATTCACCTTTTTGGTACTCTCTTAAGTTCCAGGCTCAGCTCATGGACTATAATAAAGTGTTTGTGTGCCTCTCATGTCAAAATGATCCTTGATTTTGGTTTTATGGTGTGCAGCCTGTGATTATCTTTAGGGCTCTGTTCTGTATGGGTGACTCAGTGTTGCCACTTCGTGGGAATTTCCCACAAATCTGTGTGCGAAATGGAGCTACGTGGGAGGTGTTGTGTGAGGACACCAAATTTTTAAAATCTGTGTGAATTTCTGTGTGAATTTTAAGATAATGCTAAGAATATTATGAAAAATGAGTGTGTGTGTGTGTGTGTGTGTATGTAAACACAAGTTAAAACAGGAACTAGCTTGTCCTCACAGAGTGACAGAGGAGAGAGACTGAGGGCTCTACCGCTGTCGCACGAGAGATATTTTCTGGCATCTTTTGGTATTTTGCTACCAACTGATGCCCGTACTGGTAGGAAAAAGTGCGCGTGTAGTCACACGGTGGATTGGTCTACCAGCATCTTCCACTGGCGTCTTCCCGAAACCAAAACAAACAATGGACCAACAGAGACGATGTCGTATTGCTGCGCTTGACCTTAATTTGTGTGTTCTGGCACATTATATGCCAAGAAAGCGTCTCTGTCATCAATTATTTATATATATCATACCTCTTTATTATATTCTTTCATTATTATTATTATTAGTAGTAGTAGTATTAGTTAGAGAGTGAGTGAGTGAGTGAGAGAATATTATTCTCTCTCCTCTCTCACACACACACTCTCTCGTTCCCAATTTTCAGAGAGAGAGAGTGTGTGTGTGTGTGAGAGAGAGAGAGCAAGCAAAATACTGAGAGAGAGAGAGAAAGCAAAATACTGAGAGAGGGATAGAATGAGTGAGCAAAATACAGAGTGAGGGAATGAATGTGTGTGAGAGAGAGAGCAAGATACAGAATGAGAGATTGAATGTATGTGTGTGTGTGAGAGAGAGAAAAATACCAACCAACAACAAAGAAATAACAACAGAGAGAGAGAAGTGTGTGTGTGCAGATAAGGCCATCTCCCTGGGATATTCTTTCTTGAGGGACTCTGCCAAATTCTTATACACTGATCTCTTCAGTGTTTTTTTTTTGCTATAGCCTGGGTTTATAGTGTCCCACAAACATCTGTTTTCGTGATACATCTCACAATGAGATGCTACAACATCCCTGGACCAACCAAAATTTGTCATTTATTTCGATAGTGAGGAATCACTCTATACTGTGTGGACTGCGGCGTCGTCTGCAGCTCCTGTATGTAAACAAAGATGCCCGTACTGGTGGCAAGAAGACGAACATGCGCGTCTTCCCGTTTACTACCAGTACGAGCATCTTCCTACCAGTACGGGCATCTTTTCCTACCAAAATACCAAAAGATGCCAGAAAAAGTGTCCGTGTGACATGGGCTGTTGGTATCCACACTTGAATTAGCATTGATATAATTAGTGCTGCAAAGAAAACTTACCATCAAATGTATCGCTCTCTCTGGGAGTCAGACTCAAGATTTAGAGGTAAGAAAGCTTACCATATACATTTAATATATTGCCGTTGTCTCTGCAATGAGAATGACTCTGTGTAGACCAATATAGAGCTCGTATCACAAAAATTCATGACATTGAGATTTTTTGAGAAGCCCACGCCAAGCCTTACTAGAGAGAATTCTGAGCCGGGTCTCATAGGCTAACAAGCCTCTCCCCGGGAATCATCTGTAAGAATCTGTAAGAAAGGGAGCCAGAACACAGTTGACTGACAAATAAAGATGGAAAGAAGTGACTCTGGTGGTTGAATCTGTAGTGAACATGAGTGAACCCTTCTTCCTCACAACTATATGCACACAGGTCTCGTTACAGCTCTTGTTTCATATTCCCCAGTTATTGTAGTTCATAACTGTGTTTTTAAACCCATTGGTTATTGTGTAGATCCTATCAATCGTAAAAATTTTACGGTGATGATAATGGTAAAAATTTTACGGTGATGGTAATGGTAAAAATTTTACGGTGATGGTAATGGTAAAAAATTTACGGTGATGGTAATGGTAAAAATTTCACGGTGATGGTAATGGTAAAAATTTTACGGTGATGGTAATGGTAAAAAATTTACGGTGATGGTAATGGTAAAAATTTTACGGTGATGGTAATGGTAAAAAATTTACGGTGATGGTAATGGTAAAATTTTTACGGTGATGGTAATGGTAAAAATTTTACGGTGATGGTAATGGTAAAAAAATTACGGTGATGGTAATGGTAAAAAAATTACTGTGATGGTAATGGTAAAAAATTTACAGTGATGGTAATGGTAAAAAATTTACAGTGATGGTAATGGTAAAAATTTTACAGTGATGGTAATGGTAAAATTTTACAGTAATGTAATAAAAACGGTGAATCGGGTAGCCTACTTATATAAATATGCTGGGTTACTCCAATTTCTATTATTCCTTATACTCATGGAGAAAAAATCAAAATACACTTTTTCATATATAGGGAAATGTGATTTTTCACTTCAGTACATGTGGCAAGTGAATATCATTTGAAATTTGTTCATGATGATATTCATTTTTCACTCTATTAAAAATTATCGGATATAGTTGATAAGTTAAGTTATCCCTATAAATTGTCACTATATATAATGACACTGTCTTGACATGTCAATATAATAGAAAACGAAAGTATAACATTAAGGAAAGGGATACTTTACCAAGTGAGATGGGTAAATATCGGACGACACAATTAAGGTGATAAATAAAGTTACCAATGCATTACTTACATGGGTGTTACTCACCAAATAATGTGTTACATGATCTGATACTGTAGTAAAATATAATGTAAGAATTAAACTTACCAGCGATCATTATTGAAAATTAAATATAGCTAGCTTATTATTATATTGTTATTTGCAAAGTAAATACCTACCGCAAATATTAAAAAAATCCATGAGATTGGCTTTGGGTTGCAATAACTGCATAATGAGAACTGTTTACATACTCCTGTCAGTTTCGATCAGCCCAGCAGCGACGCATTGTAGACTACTACTATTCACACGTGCTGGAATGCCATATATATAAATAAGTTTTCAACTGGTATTCGGCCAATTTTCAATAGGCTACTTATAGTAATATTTTCGTATTGAGTTTTAATTTGTTGTATAAATCTATGACTGGCCTTGTACAAAACCTCGATCCCAATTAAGATATCATCAACTGGAGGTGTAGCCTATAGGCCTATATATAGTTATACGTAATGCATGGATTGCATATGTCACACATTGATAGTATAGGCCTATATGTCTAGGTGATTAAGTCTTTTATTTGGTTACTAAATAGGTGATGGAATTTTATTCAGCTGTAACCTTATGAGTGGCACCAGTTAAATAATGGATGTATACATTCTTATAAAGTATAGCCTACAGTACAGTTGTTTTGATCGTGACCATATCGTGTCATTAGATATAACCTGGAAGGAAGAGTGAAGGGATCAATGGCCTCCCTACCACACTATGCTCAGGTTTCAAGCTCTGCCACAGGAACCCTCCCCTTTCCAGATCATATAACACTGGAGAGGGGTGGGGCGTGATGACGTCAGTGTGCGTCATCTTGAGAGGTGAGGGGTGCGAGGGTCGAGGTGCCTGGAAGTGCCATATGCACGGTTTGTACAGTGTCATGTCTTGAGTGACATTTACCTATTCACTATACACTCTACATTGTCATATACAGCTCGTCTTTTCTACTTTCATTAGTGTTCTCCTCCCTTGTGTCTTTGATCATATATATTACAAAATTTCGAAATAAACTTCTTTATGCGATTAATTCTTATTCCTTGGTGGGAAGGAAATACCTAGGTGAAGAGGTGGGTGAAATGGCTAGGATGCAGCTTGTTTCCTATTTTAGAGACATCGATCAGTAGCCCATGCAAGTTAGTTCGAGAATTGTGACTGGTTGCAGAAATATCGATTTTCGAAGAATATTTGAGTTCATTTTAAGGGTTTGGTGGTCAAAGCGTCTCCAAGCCGTGCATCCTTTGCATAATTCCTACCTTCCTCTGGGGGGAGTTGCAGTTGCCTATTGTTAACAACACAAGTCTGTATTATATTGGCGGCAATTCTTTTCAGACAATGGATAAGTTTTATGAATGAGTTCTTAGTATATGAATATGGGATACTGTTAAAAATATATAAGTATGGATTATCTGCTCCTCATAGTGAAGTAAGATTATCAAAAACTTTTCTCTAATAAACTATATATAATATACATATACTGTATAATTTTATATGTCTTGTTGATTACTACTCCTTACTCCCTCACATAGGCATTTCATACATAAAATAGTTTAAGTAACAGTATATGAGAACTACACAAATTAATACAATGAGTATATCAAACAATGGACTTGTAAATAGTTTCAATTATATTTCAGTCTGACAGGAAATTCCTTTCATAAAGAATGCAATTCTTGGAACAGTGTTTCCACTCACGTGTGGATGCTGGTGTTAAGGTTATTGTTGTATATTCCATAATACAAGGCAATTTGACTTCTATATCTAGAGTACAGTGGTGAGTGTTGAGTATAAAGCTGGAGAGAACTGGCACTCATATGAAAGGGGAGTGTGTATGTGTGTGGCAACTGTGTATAGGAGCCCATCCCATACCTCCTACAGATACCATTTTCAACCCTTTTTGGGCTACAATGTGAAAAGGCTGGTGAGATAATGTGATAAATTATTTAGATTTGAGATCTCTCTTACATAAAAAAAAATGTAAAATAGAATAATAAAGTTATAAAAATGAAATCTGCCGTGGTAAAAAGATTATTTAAATATAGATGAGATTATTTACAGGGTGAGTGGGCTATACTATTGGCTATATATTGGGCTATATTGTCCTGAATATTGGGCGTCTTTTGAAGTGGTTGTAAATGGTAACACTGACCGCTGCGGAGACCCACGCCACGCTCAACTACACCAAGCCCGCCACACTTTCTTGTATGTTGGTAAGTTTATATCTTTTGTAACCCTTTGTTAGGGGTGTTGGAGCTCAAGTATTTATCATGAAGTGTTATTTTACGGTATGGTAGTATTATAAATGTATAATATTAACCAGTAATGTGTGTATCAGTGACTGAATGTGAGGGACATCTCGCATCCTTTATGGCGGAGACCGCGCCACCCTATATAACTTAATTAAGGTATTATACATCCGTTTTTGCCGCGCATTTTAACATAAACACGTATTTTTAAACGGTGTCTGTGAAATGTAAGGGTATTCTGCCTTGTATATATGTTAATTAGTGTAAATGTAGGTGTTTTTGGTTTGGAGTGGGGGGGGCTTTTGTTAGGGTGACGCTACGCAGGAGGAGTGGCGGCGGCGCGTCCCTCTCCTCTCCCTCTCACTCTCCCTCTCACCCTCCACTTTTATTCAACCCCTTTCTTACCACCCTGGACAAAACCTGTGTATTTAATTTCCCCTCAAGTTTGTGCTGGTTTTGATATATATTGTTTTTGTTATTGTTGGTTGTGGGAGGTGCCGTGGGATGCGAGTTTACCTCAAGTAATTTGTTTTATGTCATCACCCTTTACCAATCATAATTTTTAAGAATAGGGGAGTCTTGTGCTTGTTGGTGTCCCTCCCTTTACTCTCCCTCCTCACT
Source organism: Petrolisthes manimaculis (assembly GCA_034508575.1). Taxonomy (NCBI): domain Eukaryota; kingdom Metazoa; phylum Arthropoda; class Malacostraca; order Decapoda; family Porcellanidae; genus Petrolisthes; species Petrolisthes manimaculis. The sequence continues at coordinate 293,498 of JAWZYT010000425.1, read as the reverse complement.
CACCCTCCTCTTTTCATCGAATTTTGGCCTCCAGTTCTCTTCCCTTCCCTTCCATCTTGGCTGAGTGCTTGTCAGGCGTTGGTCTTCCTTCGTCGGTGTTTCTCGACATAATTGGTGTAAGTAAATGGTTTAGTGGTGGAAATTGGTGGAAAATTTTACCATTACTGCTTTTGTTTAACGTGTATGTTAACCTAAATAATCTCCTTGGTGTGATATCAGTGTATTCTCAGGTAGGCTATGGTATGTCATTGTAGGTGTATTGTAATGGGTCTTTGTTTGCTGCAAGGAACTTAACATTGCATCTTCCAACTCACTTATTTGCTATAAATGGTCTTGAAATAAAAACTTTATTCAGTCTCATTACTTTTCTTGAACTATTACTTCAAGGCTTCATTGTTCATATGATATACAGGGGAAATACTTTTGGTATACTTGAGATGATGGCCAGTGCATTGTCTTGTGTGCAGAGAGAGAGTTAAAATGAAGATGTAAGAAGATCCACCCTAGACCTTAATTAAAAGACACTATAGGACAAGGCAGGAGAAGGTAATTAGTGGGAAAGGAAATAGAGGGAAAGGAGGGACAGTTGAAAATAATTATATACAGATAATAAGTGGAGTGGTGGAAGGAGAGGGAGGGACTGACTCGTGAGACTGAAGTAAATTGGAGAGAAAGACGAGCATTGGCAGCAAACAATAAAGAATATTGCTTATGGTCACACTGGACATTATAAGAGTGTTTGACAGGAAGTAAATATTGTCACATTCTTACACGGGACTGAAGCACTCTATGAAGCTGGGTTTTAAGGCTTCAGCTTCATACAGTTTGTGAGACTTTGGTTTTATGTCAGATGGGTTGTTGACCAAGGCCCCAAGGGTTATACTGTACAGGGTTAAATCTTGCTAACCAGTCAGGCATAGTGAAGTCATAATAGGTGAGGAGTAAGTCTCTTAGAATATAATTACAACAGGTCTATTCAAAGTTATATTATTTTATCTGTACTGTACATTTATTGTGATATTCAATTCAAAACTTGCAATTGGGAGGAAGGAATTAAATTTTTTTTGTTTACTTAACACTAAATAATTGTGATATGTTGACAGGTTCAGGAAGGAAAACATGATGGCGACGGATGGCATGCTATCGTTGTCGTGGAACAACCACAAAACCACATTTTGTCACATCCTATCAACACTTCGGGAAAAGGCAAGTACATTATCCAAGCTACTGTATAATACTTATTTTATTTTCAGACCTATATATCATCCCTTACATCATCTATAAACCATACTCTTTTACCTTCTTCTTCCATTTGTCGTTGTTAATGAATTACCTTGGTAATAATTTGGTTTTACTCTTACTTGCCCATTTTGTAAACTGTTTTCAACTTGAGGACTTTTCAGATTTTGTATGAATAGAGTTGTATAGTTTTCAAGCGCTATCGGTACTTGTATTTACATTGATTTGTTACTTTCCAGTTACATTAATATTTGAATAATTGTGGATAAAAATTATAGATAAACTATAAAGTGAGGAAAAAATTCTATATATATTATAAAGCATGGTAAAGCATTACCTCAATAAATAATGTAAACACTAACCTTGAGAATTATGATAACTGAGTGGTGTTTTTGTGTGATTTTAATGTCCGTGAATATTAATAAGATTAATATTTCTTTGAACAGGAAAGATATACGGATGTGACATTAGCCTGTGAGGGGAAGTTCTATCCAGTGCATAAACTTGTATTGTCAACATGTAGTGAATATTTTGAGAAAATGTTTGAGAATACACCGTGTAAACATCCAGTGGTAGTGTTAAAAGACATAAAGTGTTCGGACATTGAGGCATTATTAAGCTACATGTATGCTGGTGTGGTTAGTGTCTTACAACAAGACTTAGCGCGGCTTATCAAGGCAGCAGAGTTGTTGCAAATTAAGGGCCTTGCAGTACCTGATGAACCCCCAGTTAAAGAAACTAAGAAGAATTCCTACCCATGGAGTTCAAGAGATGACAGGAGCAGTCCACACCCCAAGAGAAGAAGAAGAGAAGACAGCACCGCGTCCATTCCTGTCGTTGTACAACCGTCCGAGAGTCCTCCCACGTCCCCACATAACCAAGACTCCAATAAAAACTGGGAACAGTCCAAACCACACAGTGAAGACCAAAGAGGAGATGATGGTGTTGATCAAAGGCCAAATGAACAAACAGACCACACCATTGATTACAACACAAAGCAAGAATTACCACAAAGTCAGGTTAGAAATAATAATAATTATTAACTCATCTTTTAACATCTGAACATCATAGTAACTATTGACACATCTTTTATATACAACTTTAATAATTTTATCAGCTACCATGGTGTACAAGGCAAATGCCCATTATTAAACAGATATTTATAGATGCAACTTTTATTTTTCGCACTAGACTATTTTGTAAAAATTTTATTGCTTCACTCTTTGTAAACGAGTGTAAAACTTTGCTGAGTAAAATGACCTAATAAATAGCCAGAGTAGAATAGAAATGATTTGCTTCAAGGGATTTCTAAGAGAAGTAAAGTATTCAGTATTATATATTTAAATTTTATATTTATATTTAGAGTTTATATAATTATATATGTATTTGTTTGATGTCTAAAGAAATGTATTGTAATCCTCAGGACCAGTCTGAAGAAACTCTAGTCAAAGAAGAAATTGTAGAAGCAACAGAAGACAATCATGGAGAAGTGTTGGATTCTCGGATAGAGTACGGTGCCATTGGTAGTAGTGAAGGTGGGGACGAACAATCCAACAAATTTTCACACCACCTGGACCCTAAACATCCCCAGCCGCTGCATGAGGCCGTGGTGGAGGCATTAGCAGGACCATCGGGAATGCAAGGGGTACGTATTGACTTTTTATATACTGTAGTCTTTATGTATTGTATTGAGAAAGATGAGGACTAAAGGATAGAAGCTCATTTGATGTCCTCACCTGTGAAATAGAAAGGGTGAGGGATGTCCAATTACACTTGAAATTTCCAGTGATATTCTTATGTGTTAATATGGGCAATCATTTATACTTTATAATATTTAAAATGGAAAGTAACGGGTAAAAAAAAGAAGTTGAAGTATGTGTAATCCAAGGTGCCAGTAAACCTTACCTTAACAGTTGGGCACAAACATCTCTCTTGTGGTCAGAACTATACCAACTGATGAAGTCTTTGTTATCCTTATACATGCATTGTAAATTTTATCATATACAGAAATATATAATTATTGAAATATTCATTGTTGTGTATATTTGACAGTGGCTGGGGACCGGAGAACTCGGTGGTGGGTTTTCTATGTTGGAAGGTTACAGTGAGGACACGAGTCAAGAAGTTCACGGTGGAACTGGTGCACATGGCAGCCAACAGTCACACCAGATGGTGAGTGTTCCTTTAACTTTTTGTTCAGAGAAGATACCATCAACACTGAACAGAACACACACCTACCATAATTGGACAAGTAAAAAAAATTATATTTACTGTATACCAGTAGCTCAATTTTGTAAGATATTAAAGATACTAAAATTTGTTATGTAGAGATGATGCTCACTTCTGTAATGAGAAAACAAAGTTACAAATAGTTTTAAATTGATATTTTGTTATTGGAGAGACATGAGAGATTTAACCCCTGGATGATGTAATATTTCCCTTTAAAAACTTGCATCATCAAAAAGGAAAAATGCCAATGTCTCATTGTATGGAATTTAAATGAATTAGGTGTGTACTCCTCAGGCTTTTGATGATATCTTGTCTGTTTTAGTACATTAAGATGAGACAATTCCCAAGTGAAATTAAGTATCACTGATGACAGATAATGAACTATTTGGTGGTAATGATACCTAATAAATATAGTTGGGAAGGAGTCAAACAAATAATATTAGTAACTGTGAAATTGGCCCTGTGTCAGAAATTTGGAAAATATTCACACAGTGGATATAATTATATTGGTTACATGATTCTTCTTACATTTGAGTCCCTGATGCCACATTAAATAAATACAGTACCTCTATCCCTGACATCCCCTCCCACTCAGTCCCTCATTGAAGACCACCAAATGTTTTCCCTGGCTTACCAAACAAAATAAAAAATCATCTATGGGATCTATGTTAAATGGAAAGTGTTAATGATAATTTAATATTAATAAAAGCAGAATAATATGATGGGTTTTCTGTTACTCATTTCACATAACATAAAAGCTATATACTTAGATATTTGTGAATTGTCTCATCGTTTTATTTACTGTATATGATTTGTATCCAGGATGTGTATGGATGTTGCTGATGAATATTTATAAATTCTGGTAGAGTACAGTATTAAGGTAAGCTTTATCTAGATAATTGTCTTTAACTTTGATGGTAGAACTTCCTAAAGATTTGTAGCTAGTAATATATTATCTTGTTGCATTTATTCCCTTTCCTGTCAGTTTGGGATGAGGAATAAGTAGTATTTAATGCAGCCATTAATTTGGTGGGGAATATTTCTTCCTTCAAATTAAAAAAAGACTGAGCGAGTGATGAGACATTGAGGAGCCAAGCTGGCAAATTATGATCATTATTATAGCTATGACCTTTTTTTTTATTTGGCTTAACCCTCTCGAGCTTGGATGACTCAAATGTGTGTCATATTTATGTTAAATGTTTTATTATATTTGATTGAACTATCAATACAGAGGGTCTTTTTTTTTTAGTCAATCCCATTGTTCTTCATCTATGTAATATTCCACAAAGCACACTGTTTGTCCATACTGTTTGTTGGTATGGCTTGGAAGAATCAATACCTTTCATTTCGTCCGTAAAGTAAGACTTAAATTATATATTTGAGGATAGATTCAAAATGTTAATGAATCCTGAAAAAAGTACATGGATTTGAAGGAGGATTAAATACATGATCATTTAAATGGTTAGTATCATAATAAAAAGATAATGGGCAATGTTTTAATTGTCTGAGGATTTTTCAAGTTGTCAGGAATAGCTTGTGACACCTAGATGTTAAAATTATTATGTTTAACATAAAAAGATCAAGTGATATTAAAATTTATTGTGTTTGGACTGACACCAAGCTATCTTATGATATAGGAAATATCCCTTTGAATTTCAAGAGTGAGAATGACACACATAGGAGTCCCTTGTGGGTAAGAGGGTTAATGTAGTGACTCCGACTGGTAGTAGAATACATTGGATGGTGATTTGACTGTACTGTATTGCCGCTATGAATGTGCAGTGTTGATGATGGTGCACTACTTATCTATTTTATGTTCCTACTTAGAACTTTTGTATTATTTTTATTACCTTGAGAAAGTATACATTCCTACAGCAGGTTCTGTCTTGTTGTTACCTGACGTTAAACTTGACTTTTGTGCTACGTATATAATTTAAACATCACTCGTTGAAAGTAATCAATGCGTGGGGGAGGGGTCGAACTTATGAAACTGTATTGACTTAAAAATTTAGGGCCATATACAACAATAATCATGGGCTGATGGTGATAAATTTAATTGGTATAATGTCTTCTAAAGTTTGAATGGATCCGTTATACTGATTGTCATTATTGCCAAGCTCAGGATTTTGTGTGCATGTGGGGGATAATATGTTGGCAAATTGGATGTTACTGGTTCCTCTAAACTGTCCTACAAGACTTGACTCAATATGTATGTATGAAAAGTCTGTTTCTTGGTACAGCTTTGAGGAATATGGCCTTCGATTGTCTAACATTATCTTGACCCCATCACGGTATATTCTTACAAATTATATCATTTTGCCAGTTAAGTTTTTCATCTCATAGTTATTTCTGGAGTTCAGCAGTTGATCTTGAAAAACTCTTGTTGGTAAATTGGAAGGTCTGGTTCCTCCAAACTATGCCAGGAAAAGATACCCTTAATGTTACTTTAATGAGGGATCTGTTGTGTGGCCTAGTTGGAGTAATCAGTAGTCCACCAATTTACACCCAAAAAGAATCTCCCATTAATGTAGTTTGCGACCAATATTAACATCTGCTCAATCTTTTACATTAGTAGGGTCTATCTTGTGTTGAATATATTCCTCCAACATGACGGGTTGGGATTCAGATGTATGGAAAATGTCTACTATATTTTCTTTCTATAAGAATTACCAGTTTTCTTCCTACAAAAATTACCAGTTTTCTTGAATTTCTTTGATGAGCTGTGTAATTTGCATGGAGCTTCTTGATGTAGAGTTGTTGAATAATAAGTATTTTAGAGTCAGATCAGTCAAGAATAGACATATTGTTGACATTATTTTGTGGATATATATATCTTCACTGCTGCACTAATTGTTTAGGAGTATAAAGCTAATGATTCAACCGTAATAATAATGAATTGTTTGTTCCCTGCTGGGTATTGTTGATAAATGGTATTTCTGGTTACTTGTGTAACATCCACAGTGCATCAAGCACTTGTCAAGTTAGACATTAAATTAAATTGACCATCTACATTGATGGGGATACAAGGGACATGTTACTGGAATAAGGGAGATAGGATTCATTTTGTTTCTATTTTATTGGGTGGTAGTTAATGGAATTAGTGTGTCACACAGTACAGTACAGTTGTTTTATGTTTTTGTAGTGCAGTTACTCCAGTAGTTGTACAATATAGGAAATTTGTAGTAAATCATATAGTAAATGATGAGACGAAAAGTTAGGTTAGGTAATTTGTGTAGGCGAGTGTGATGCTATTAATGTTCGAAAAATATTAGAATCTTAAATATACTACCACCATATTTACTGTATATTATATCAGAATTTGTTTAATAGAAAAACTGGTGTTCATAAGACTGTGTTTTTTTAGTAAAAAGATTATATAATGACAGAATAGATAGGAGTTAAGGTAATTAAACATTTGCATCTGAAATTACAAATATCAAAAGTTCGAATCATTGAAAGCAATAATACTGAAAGTACATGTACTGTCAGTTATTTGGCAACATTATACCTTAATCTTCTTTGGGTTCTGTGACTGAGAAGTCCTATTCTCATTTTCACTTTCATCTCCATCCAGACATTCATCTGCATTCATCACTTCATTTTCTACATCTTATCTTCCTCAAGTTATATATTGTGGGTGTGAGAAGTTGTCAACATATAATTCGTGAATACTCGACATTTTGTTTGTGATCAACAAAAGTTACAAGTGAAAGTGTGAGTGAAAAAGTGAGGAAGAATGTAGTATGCAAGAAATATTATGAATTATGTGATAGAGGTGACTGGTATGATTTCTTTATTGATTATAAATGGAGTCACATTGATTGTCATCATCACAAAACTCAGTATGTTTTTTGGATGTGACCAGGAGAGCAGATGAATAGATGCTGAGTACAAGTCATAATGTTTATACAGAATTACAGTTGAAGTAACTGTCATATATTTGGACTTAGTTTCTATGGTGTTTTCGTTACAATGTGGGGAATGAAATATCGTGATGTAGAATGTTCGTAGGGGATAGTAATTTTAAGGAAAATTTGTGATAATGATCAGGGAGGGATTGTGACTTTGATAGAAAAGCGTGATACAGGGTTGGTGAGGATGGTATACTGAATAACTAACAGAAAGTGACAGCAAATATATTGACAATTAATGTTGCCACAGGCTTGCATGGTATCAATTAAAAAATTGTGTTAGTAATTGTCAAAGTTTTTTTTATTGTCTGGCACAGTATGAAGCTAATTTTAACACTCTTCCTGTCATAATTATTGCAACTAGTTGTGTGAAACTGGTCCATATGTCAGGTAGAGGATAAAACAGAGAACCAGTATGAGGCATCTGTATTATTACTGTATAAAGAGTAATTGTACTGGTGTCTGAGTTTTATTGTATTGTATATGGGCTTTTGACCAAGAGGGGATATAAATTTGTAACTTTTTATACCTCAGTTGATTTATAAAGCCACGGGTATATATAAATTTGTAAAAGTTTTTGTACCTCAATTGAAGAATTATACAAACTCAAAATTTTGCCACATCCCTAAAAACTAATGTTAGTTACTTCTGCCATGATTATTTGGTTTATTTTAAAGGTGTACATTCTCATAATTGAGGTTATAACTAGTTTTGACACTACCTTCAGATTATTTTAGTACAGTAGTCATTTTAGCTAAGATTATGCTAACAGTGTTAGTGTTGTGTTTGACAATTTTAAATATCTTCCAAGTCTACTAGATATAAATTTTGTGTTGAGCGATTGTGCTGTACATCATGTAATTTGCTGTGTAGACCTGGCCATGAATGTTGATTAAGATTAGCGTTCCCGACAGGTGGGGCTGAACAGTGATAGATCGAGGAATATGAGGAAGGAAGCCAACACCAAGTTGCACCAGTGTCCCTTCTGTGCCTATTCAAGTGATAGGAAAGACAGCATGACCAGGCATATACGTTCCCATACAGGAGAGAAGCCATACACTTGCTCACATTGTACATACAGTGCCACCACTAAAGATAAATTAATACAACACATGCGTACACACACTGGAGAAAAGCCTTATGCTTGTCCATTCTGTCCCTTACGATTTGCATTGAAAAACAATTTAAATAACCACATACGAGTTCACACTGGGGAGAAACCATATGTCTGTCCACTTTGTTCATATCGTTCAGCACAGAGAACAACTCTCGTGGCTCACATTAGGAGACATCAGAACATATAGCAGGAGAATTAATAGTTCTTGAGGGATGTAAGAAAGTTTAAGGGAATAATTGAGTAATATTATCTTGTCATTCCCATGTGTAAATAAATCTTTTGTATCGTTGACATTTTACATTCCTCAATTTTTTTTTTTTTTTTTTTTTTTGGAGGTGCTTTTCATTTAGATGGGTATGGGAGGTTTTTTTTTAGTTAATAGTTTTTACTACTCTTGGGATAAAACTTTATATTTTGTAGTTTTTAAACAATTTTGGTAATGAATGATATGAAGGGAAGGATATTCATACACAGTTGTATTATATGAACTATATTATATAGAAGTTTTGTAAAGTTCAATGCATTTAGAGAATAAAAAGTACTTTGAGCTGGAAGAGATGAATTTAAATATGTACGTGTCTAATTGCCTTACCAGACGTGTGTTGCACGAAACACTCCATTTTACTCCAGTGTGTTCCAGTTACTCATTACTAGATGTCACTAAACACAATGATTAGTGACACAAAAACACACAACAGTATCAGTCAGGTCCTCATCAATAACAAATATATGTTAATATTATTTACTAGTACAATAATAGTAATATTGAAATTCCTTAGTGATGATGATTATGTTTTCCTATCTTGAAAATAATGTACTGGCAGTTTACACTCTTGATTCATTTTAGGCATATATATAGTATAGTGTTGTCAGGATAGAGGTGAATGGATTAGTAAGATAGGCAGGAGTGAATTAAGTAGAATGGAGGTTAGCTGGCAAAGTCTCAAACAACACAGGTTAGATGTATTGTGGGTGTGTTAGTTTGTTTGTTGGTTTGTTATTACCCACGGTAAACAGTTTGTGTCATTGAATGAAAGCTTGGGCTGTAACTTTACATTTTCTCCTGTGATAGAAAACAGAATATATATATTTCATTATATATACTGTACTGTATGTGAACATGTGTATATGTGCTTAAAGCCAAGGAGCAGGATCCACAATGTCTTAACTTTGACTAAAGCTCATCCAATAAAGAAAAGTAATTCTTACTGTTATTATTGATGGGGCCATAATTATGTAAGACTTGTTTATGGCCAGTGGATGATAATAATGACTTGTTACAATGACTCCATAGACACTATAGATCTTGGAGACATTGTACCAGACATTGTCATCACTAAATCCACAACAATACAATAGATTTATTAAGAATAAATACCAGGCCAAACGAGACATTTGTATCAAGGCCATAACTTTTTTTGGATAATTTTTATGTACTGTTGATATGATGAGCATACACCAAATACAAGCCTTGTGGATCCAGCACAAACAGAGTGCAAAAAAATTAAGTTAGGCGTTCCCGGCAGGTGGGGCTGAAGTGTGACTCAGTGAAGAGGGCAGCGGTCGGCAAGGTTCATCCCTGCCCCTACTGTACCTATACCACTCTTAGGAAAGATCACCTGGTAAAACATATTTGTACACACACGGGAGAGAAACCATTCCCTTGTCAATACTGTACATACGGTGCGACCACAAAGGACAAGTTGCAGCAGCACGTTCGGACTCACACCGGAGAGAAACCGTTCACGTGCCCGTATTGTTCCTTCAGATCCTCCACAAAGAACACAATGAAAAACCATGTTCGAGTCCACACCGGTGAAAAGCCATACTCCTGTACACTGTGTCCTTACCGGGCCTCTCAACGGACAGCATTACAAAACCATATCGCTAAACACAAAACACATTGAGGAAGGAAAGGCAAATGGAAGGATAATTTACTCTATATTTTAAAATGTAATTTTTAAGATTTAGGTTTTATTGTTACACATGATAATTCATAGCTTTATTAAAAGAAGAGTATATTTTGTACAGGTATGAATATTGACATTTTAAAAATTCATTATAAGTTGTTATCTAAGAAATTGAAGACATTTAAAAAGTTAATTATGGTGCTGAAGGCTAAGTGAAGCTATTACAACAGTTTGTCTGAGTTTTCATTTCAAATAAATTAACTCAAAACAGTTTGACATACAAATTAGTGGCAGATTAGTTTTGTAATTTTTCTCAAATAAATGCCAATTGATTTAGCATGTCAAAAGAAATCCTATATGGTCCTTAATGTGTCATTAATATCAAATGTTGTATTATGTATCAAAATGTCAGGCATAACAAATGGCACACTATATACATAATTTTTGTTAGATGTGTCCTTCACATAAAAATTCTCCAAATGTCAAGGACTAAAGTTGTGTTAGTTACCAGTAGAAGATCACTGTCATCATAAAACATGGCTCTGATGTAAACTTTAGATGGGCTTATTATGCTCTACAGTCATGATGGATACACTTGTTGGAACACAAACAAGATAGGAAATTACACTGACCTCTGGTGACAGTGGACAGGAGTTTAGTCCAAGAGAATGCTATTTACTTGTCCAGTACGAGGACTTTGTTGGGGATGCAGAATGACACCAGAGTACAACTTAAAGTAATGTGTAATATTTTTTGAAAGGGGAATCCTGTTATGTTTCCTTTTCCATGTGGTGTTAAGTCTATGTAGTACTGTATATCAGTTAATGGGGAAATATAGTCTTGGCAGAATTGGAACAACTGATTTCTCTATTCCATTACAAGAAACAGACTACTTTAATTCAGATGATTAGGTTTCTTTCTTGTCGTAGTTTGGAGAAATGGATAGCCTCCAGTGTACCAAAAGTATATTTCCCTCTATTAAAAGGAATTCCCCCTGGCCAAGTGGTAAAGCTGTTGCCTTGCCACTCCTCTGGTTGTCTAGTTGTATGACCAGGAATCCACCTCCTTCCTCCCAACACATTCCTTCCCAAACCTGTCCCTCAGTCAGTGTGTGGAAGGTTTTCATGGTGGCTGTTTGGGCTTTATGCATGAACATCTGTGCTGTTAATATTGGCATGGTACTAGTACAATGACTGTTGTTTGTATATGAAGTCATTGTACCATTACCATGCCATCATCAACACCACTGTTGTTCGGGCATGTGGTCCTTTTTAACCCTCCTTGGTGAGAGATCTAGTCCTGCAGTAGTGGGACTAGAAAAACTAAGGGATAATCACATAAAATAGATAGAAGAAGCCTATTGTTATATATGTGTGTAAGCTGTTAGAGAGTTCAAGTTATTAGCAAAGCTTTTATATATATAAGTTACAGCTACAGATGCTTGAATACAAATGAAGTACTGTACTGTAGGTTTATTCATACTAAAAAAAATTCCCCTTGCTATGAAGTTTGTATCAATATTAGTCAATGCTTGTTTGTTTACATGCGCTAGGCTTCCCCCTCCCCCCTCTGTACCCCTTTATAAGTAGATGTTACCAACATAGTTATTCACACAGTGTGGTTACGGAGTTGTCTGTTAAACCAGCACACATTTGTTTAATCATCAATCTTTTACCCTCCTTTCTTGGCCCCACATGATTGACCAGAAACTGATTCTCTAAGATTAGGTTCTGTTTTGTGATTCAGGTGAAGGACTCTGTATCTTTTTATCTTCAATCCACCTTAAAAATCCCTTAAGAACTCATGTTGAAAGTTATGGAGGAAATGAAAAGACTGTGAAGGAAATAACTGATATGATTGTTAAAAAGGACAAGATGTTGATGGCAAACTGTAGGCCACTAAATCCTCCAAGCTTGGACAAGAAACATAAACAGCTTATCTGTGTTATTTTATTTCTTGATACAGTTTGGAGGAATCAACAGCCTCACCAGGTGCCAATGTCTCCCCGCTTAAAACATGAATTCTGATAAGTGTTAGATGACATTTTTAGTATAGGTAATTTGCCATGTACAGTAAATCAGTCATGGATACATTCATGGAGAGTATGCAAGAAAATTTGTGGGCTTAATGATCATGATATCCAGTGTACTGTTATGGCTCTATGTAATAGATATGGAACCATTTATTCTACAGGCCAATGTCATTGCCTGGCCCATGACTTGAATATCACACTTGAAAGAAAAGTGGAATATTTCCATGATGTCAGTAATTAAGTGAGGCATTGCCTACAGGTGGGACTGAACAGTGATGGGTCGAGGATTATCGGGAGAGGAAGCGGCAGCAAGTTACATCAGTGTCCCTTCTGTGTTTACTCCTCTGATAGGAAAGACCACATGACTAAACACATACGAACACACACCGGAGAAAAGCCCTTCTTGTGTCCTCATTGTCCTTACCGTTCTGGTACAAAAAATACCCTCAATAATCACATACGCATTCACACTGGAGAAAAACCATATTCCTGTTCTTTATGCTCTTACCGTGCTTCACATAGATACGCTCTACATTTTCATCTGTCAAAGCATCATAATAAATAGCAAATATTTAATAAAAAACAAAGACAAACTGTGTTGTGGTTTGTTCTTCATTACCTTTATATGAGTTATATTGTGACTGGTGTAGCAAGTACAAAATACCAACTTGTATCACAAAACAGGCTACTGAAATGTATAATGTTTTCTTGGCATTGTTAGGAGGAATCACCAGCCTTCTATTTACATACACTTTTTTATAGGGCTGCTTGTTCATCCTAACTACCTTATACCTGGACACAGACGACATTAGTGTTGTTACTGTGATTGTTATCAGTTTTGTGGCACAGTTTGAAGGAATCAGTAGCCCTCCAATTTATTATAAAGGCAGTCTACCCTTAGAATGAAAAATACTGAGCCATACTTAAAATTTCAGCTTTAATTATTAGGGTGGGGAAAAATCTTGATATTTTCATTAGTGTTACTGTTTGCTCATAAAGTTATATATATATACTGTTCAGAGAATATATTTACCCAGGTTTTATTAGTTAGTGTAGAATACTTTGCAGGTGTAATGGATTTTTTAGTAGATTTTGGAAAGTTTGGAACGTTTTTGTCTCCCTCGGGATTTTCTTTGGATTACATCAGATTAAGGAGTAATATCTCAACGGTGAATTAGTCTTCTGCTTCCTCTATATTACACCAAGGAACAGACTGCCTCTGTTTACCCAGGGGAGATCTGTTTTGTGGTATAATAGTTTGGGGGAATTTGGAGCCTCTACTTTGTTAACATTCAAACCCCTTGATCTTGATATTAAGGAGAGTCATCTGATGTGGCAAATTAATGGGCTACATATTCCTCCAAACTATGTCTTAAAACAGATTCTCTCTATGAAACTAGGGATATGTTTCATAAAATATTTTGGAGGTCAAAGTAAACACCAAATTACTTACAAGAGATTACTTCCCTAAACTGTTATATGATTTTGAGTCATTGGTGGTTGTCATGACTGTGTTATTGAGCCGTCATAATCTAGGCTCATTATTTTTGCTGAAGTTAATTTGTATCCAGAATTGCTTTAACTAAGTTAGGCGTTCCCAACAGGTGGGACTGAACAGTGATGCTTCGAGGAATAGCGGGCGAGGAGCAGTCAGCAAGTTACATCAGTGTCCCTACTGTACTTATTCCACAATTAGAAAAGACCACATGTCAAAACACATTCGTACACACACGGGTGAAAAGCCTTTTTCATGTCCTCACTGTCAATATAGTGCAGCTTCTAAAGACAATTTAAGGCAACATATTCGTACACACACTGGAGAGAAACCTTATTCTTGTTTATTTTGTTCATATAGAGCCTCACATAGGTCTACATTACAGTTTCATATGACAAAACATGTAACATGATAAAATTGTAGTGGGATATAGTTTTATATATACAGTATATACAATTATAGGGGATAGTATGGGCAAACTAGAATGTGCTGATTCCTCATTACTGTAGCATAAAGCAGTGTAGTTAATTGTTTTGTGGCCCAGTTTGATGGCATCAATATCCTTTGGTTTCCTAACAAAATATTAAGCCCCATAATTTCAATCAGTCAGGTTGTAAATATTTAATTTTATTAATAAATCTGCATGACAATCAAAGTACTGTAACCTTAATCTATGAACTTCATTTGTTTACAAATTCATTCAAATCCTGAGGTTAGAAAAGGTTGAGGTACAGTGATGACACATGACTCGTATCATAATACCGGGTAAACATTATCTGATGGTCAGAGTAGTTTTGTTCCATATACAGTACTAGTTCCACCTTTCTTTGTAGAGTCTTGGTACCATATGCTCTGTATGGCTTGATACATACAATACATTATTGAATTAAATTGGTGGAACTGGGTTATTCTTGAAAGGTAATACTGTATATTACAGCTCATCACCTCTTTCCAAACTATAATTTAATCTCCATAAAACGTCTAGTCTAGGCAGAAGATGCTATAACGGTTACCTTTAAGTTCACAAAAGCCTCGTGGTTCAGTGATCAAATCCTCACTGAGGGTGAATATATATACAGTAGCTAGATATAAGTACTGTAGTAGGTCCTTGTATTAGTTCAGGAATGTACATTCAGTTCTGGATTCTTTGGCAACTTTCCTCAGAGGATAAAAAATGATAATAACTTGAACCTTTGGCAAGTTTCTTCAGAAATTAGAAAATTAATACAGTATCAAATTCAACCCCTTTATTCCTCTACTTGTTAGTATTGGGTGGTGGATGTGTTAAAGGTTGTATTTTAATATCATACAGTACATAAAAAGTGTCTCAAATTCCACCTACAGTAGTATAAACTGTGGTGAAGCTCCAATCAAAACCTAAACATTTCAGAGATCAAAATAATCGCTGGTGTCGAGTACAGTACCAAGTTATCATAGAATATCCAGTAATTATTTCCTTCAGTAAATTAGATTTGTACATTTTATGTTTTGTTGAACTTCATGGGAGAAAATAAGACACTTGTGATGGTTTTCATACACAGAAACTATTAATACCAGTTATATTTCTCCAAAATGTACAATAATCACAGACGTAGAAGAAAAAAACTGATATAGAAAACTGCAGGTTGGCAACCTATATAAAAGACCTTTCAGTTTGTGAAGACTTTATTGTCTGATTGTGTAGAATGAACACCAGATGAGAAGGAGCCTATATTAATCCTTGGTAATTGAGATTTCTACTGTTTCTATTGTTTTTTTTATTAAACATACATATCATATTAAATAATGACAAGCAGTTCTTTATGAATTAATTAAAATCATTGTAATGCTTTGGGTGTGTATACCTCCAACAAAACGTGTTTGGTGATTGTCAGAAGTTGTTTGTTGTAAAGAATTAACCTATCACTATTGCTTCTTGAGATGGAAAGTACTGTTGTGGAATATTATCATAAAAGGCTCTTACCCATGTGTTGTTTATTGTATGCAGTTGTGATTAAGTTAGGCTCTCCGACAGGTGGGAGGAGTGATGAAAGATGATCTGAGGTGTAGAGGGAGAGGAGATGGAACCTACACAACCTCATCTACGTATCACCGGTGTAGCTACTGCTCGTATACCACTCAGAGAAAGCACAGCATGACCAAACACGTCCGCACACACACGGGAGAGAAACCATACACTTGTCCCCACTGTCCTTACCGAGCCTCTACCAAATTCACAATGAACAACCATGTCCGTATTCACACCGGGGAGAAGCCATATTCATGTTCCATGTGTCCATATAAAGCTGCACAAAGGTCTGCATTATTATGTCACATGCTTATACATAAAAATTAAACCTGGTGAAAACTATACAATGTGTTTTGTATTTACCCTTCATCATGTGAAAATTACATGTTAGTTAGTTAGTCAGCGCGGCTAAATGTTTATTGACTTCAAAATGGTCGTGAAGGCAATGTAATTGATAAGTGCTGTATGTGTGTGTCTGTGAGTGTATGAGGATACATGTGGAGAATGGACTGGTTGACGGTCAAAAAAATGTTCTATCAAACAATTTATATCGTTAATAAATAAGCTCAATTGTCCTGTTATGTTTGGCATATAAAAGCCATCAAAGTTGCACATAATGGAAGTTGATGGCGCGTATCCGTGACGTCACCAACCAGACGCCTAGGCCGCGCCAACGCTTTATTACCTTTGAAAGCAAGAGATTGTGATGTCTAGGGGAGATGTGCGGTATTCTTGTGCTTTTACGGAGGATATACTTCATATTCACCATGCCAGTCAATAGCTAGCAATGGTGTTTTGTCCCAAAATGCAGAACATTAGTGGAAACACTCCAGAAAAGAGATTTATTAGTGTTGTGTGTAGTAACACCATAGTAGCTGTCGGTACACATAGGGCTGGTGACGTCATGAAACAGTGTGAGGTACGATGTTTCTCCAACACTTATTTACCCTTATTTTTCGTGAATTTCAACTCATATGGGGAAAATATTGGTATCTCCATGATCAGGAGTGCCCATATTATTGTATTATATACTTTGTACACGACCGTCAACCAGTCCATTCTGTGTGTGTGTGTGTGTGTCAGTGTCATGTTTGTGAGTTACAAGAAAATCATACCCTGTTGTTATTGATATTTGTATGTACGTACAAAGAACATTGTGTATCAATTATTAGAAAAAAGAAAGAAATATATTTTACCAAGTTATGGAGGAAATAATTTTACTTTTAGTACATGGGAGATTTGACAATTTCTACATATTACATGAGGAAACTTATAAAGTTTGTGATACTTTTAACATTACTCAAGGATATTCTAATTATGAGGTTTATGTTTATTTATATATGCAGGGATATAGTCTGTGATAGTCATATACCGTAGTGGCGTAGTACAATAACAGTAGTGTACTTTTGTCGTTCCTGAATAAGTAAAAGATATTAATGATAATTTTACAATCTCATCTTATCATATTTCCATTTTCATTCGAGTTCATACTATTGTAGAAGCCTAGATTTCATATTGTAATTTTCATGATGTTATCATTGCTTCTTGTAGTTTGTTCTCTTATTCATCTTCACTCCGATGTAAACAAAATACTGTAATGCCCTTTTTTTCACGACTCATGAGAAAACAAACAGGTTACTGTTTTGATATAAAGTTTTCCATGTGGTTTTCATTGAAACTGCCAACTATGTATTTTTTACACAATACATGAAGGAAAAATGTTGGTTAGAATAATTTGTTTCCAGTTTGTGTTAAAATACTTCATTAATCTGAAAGGGTTAACTTGAGTATGGGAAACATAAGATACTTGTGCTGTAACTGTTTTCACAACCTCTGCTGAATGTTCTTGAAGTTACACATTTTTCACCTGAAATGAAAGTGTATGTAGAAATATATATACTGTACAGTACGTATGAAAGCTAAAGATATCTACAAAAAAATTACATTTAAATAATCCGGTTTACGAAAAACTTTTGAGAACCAATTACTTTCGTACTTTGGGGACTGCCTATACTGTATTGTATTTTGGTGTCTTATATCCTCGTATCTGTATTAACAATTACAGTACTGTGTACAGCATCAAATTCAGTTCTCAGTCGTACTAGTATAATGTTGGTGTATTAAGTGGTCAAAGGAAAGGGTCTTATAACATACATGTATTGACAGTATTTGGGCATGGGAGGGATAGTTGTGTTGTAGGTTTGGAAGTTAAATAGGGTTGCTTTGATTAATGGGATACGGGTTCTTGATAATTATGTGGTATCCTCTTCTGAAACATTTCCACCCGCTATATTTAATGTTCATAAAATTACTGTGGAGTCTGAAAATTCTTTATTGAATTAATCAGACTAATGTACAGTACTTAATAGAATTTTTGTTTAGATGAAGCTTAATTTTTTCATTAGACCAAACTACCCAGAAGATAGGTTAAGGAGAAATGCCATTGATAGAGTTGGGACTTTAACACACCAGAGTGACTACTATTAACATTGCACAGAGGACCACATGTAAGATAAGTCAGGGGCCGAGTGATAACAATAATATTACCATGGCTACACAGACATTGGTTAAAGTAGAGTCATTGTAACTATAATTACCATCATCACTTCTGACACTTTTCTTACATATACAGTAACTCTAAAGCCTGGGTATAACACTCAGTCTGATGTGAGTTGAAGTCTGAACTCTTTCTGTGCTGCTGATGTCTTTCCAATCAGTTTGTCAGGATATTATAAATATTTATGTATTGAAGATTGTTTAAGAGGGATGGGGTATTGTCAGCAAATTGGGAGTTACTAATTTCTCCAAACTAAGCCAAAGATAATTTCCTTGGTTGAGGTGGTTTGTATCATGGCAGTGTTTGGAGGAATCAGTTGTCTCCCATTTGTTGACAACATCTTGTCCACTTAATTTTAGTTATTTAATTTAATAAGTAATATAGAAGAAGAATGAATGATGGCAGTAATTAAGCGAGGCGTTCCCGGCAGGTGGGAGCCAACAGTGATGGTACGAGGCTTAGCGGAAGAGGAGGAGGCAACAAGGTGAACCAGTGTCCCTACTGCACTCACACCACAGTTAGAAAAGACCACATGTCAAAGCACATACGTACCCACACAGGAGAGAAACCCTTTGTTTGTACGCATTGTCCCCATCGCTCTTCAACTAAATATGCTTTGAATAAACACATTAGAATCCACACTGGAGAAAAGCCATACAACTGCACTCTCTGTCCTTACCGAGCTACTCAAAAGTCAGCTCTACAGTGCCATTTATTAAAGCATAAAACATGATTGCCATGGTGGTAATGCATCACTAGTGCTTTTATTTTTTATACTTAAAATATCTGTAATAATTTACTATTTCTCTTGTTCAGTGGAGGTAAAGTACACAAGATTCTCATTTGAGTGATAACCATCATCACGAAAATATAATTGTCCACCTCAATACACTGACATATAGATGTTATTTTAATTGCATCTTTATTCTGTTTACTTGCTCATTTGTATTATAATTAAGTTACTGTACTGTACACACTATTAAGTGAGTATAATACAGAGAAGTACTTCAACACTTATCCAGTATTTTGCATGGAAGTGTATAGTGCTTTACTCAGAGACTTTATTGATTAATAGGCTACAAAAATATAGCTAAATTTTACATATAATTTGCATTACACTATATTATTTGAAATTGATGTGATAGTAAAAGATTTATTAAATGTATAAATTTGAAATACAGTATTGCTATTTACAAGTGATGCATTATACAGTATGCCAGAGGCATCAGTAAATTTCTGGTGAATATTAAGTAGTTTTTAATGCTGATTGTGCTGAGAGATTAAGAGGCAAAGTTGTTGTTACTAATTAGTAAACTATTAATTCCTTCAAAGTATGTCACTAAACAGACCATCATACTGTACTGTAGTTTGGAGAAATCAATAGCTTCCAATTTGTACAACAACAGCTTGCTTCCTTAACGTTAATGTTTTATATGAATACTAATAGACTAAGATTACTTGCCATCATCCATATTTTCAAAGAGTAACAGATGTGAGGCCAAGTAAACATTTCTGAATACAAATGGCAAAGATATAGTTACAGTCAGGTATTTATAACCACCTTGATATTATCAACCTATGTACAGTACAGTGTATGCCAGTCATACATAAACTGTTATGAGTAGTGTAGTGACAATATAATGACAAGATGTTATTTACATTTTAGTGAGAGACAGTAGGAAGAAATTGCCAGTGAGTCAGTATTACTTATATTTGAGATGGTGCAAAGCAATGTAGGTACAGTTAGTAGTTGGTATAGAAAGTGTCAAGTGTGGTTAACAATACCTCTGACTACAACTTTTCAGTCACCAACTCTAATTTCTACCCTCCCAAAGTAATTATACTACAGTATATCTCTTTTTAACCTGGCAATAATGTACCTTTTCTCATTTAAGTTCTTGGATTTTTCGGTAACTGAAATGTAGTTCAAGACAGATTGCATCACAAATTTGCATAACAAGGTACTGTACTTATCTGCAGCATTTAACCTTAGAATAAACAAAACATTTACCCAAGTTCATATGTACTTAAAAGGGAATTGGTGCATTTTTGCCAGGATATGAATAAAAAACAATTAGTAGAGATGAGACAAGATATCCTTATTGTATGATGGGTACTATTCTTTATATAACTCATAATGAACACAGAGGTCTAACCTATGTTTGTCAGTATGTAACCAAAAGGACATCTTGTTATATCTTTACTCTTATCTCTTATGTGGGAAGAAATTGAGGTTTGTGTCTGTAAGTCTCATTTTGTCACAAATATTAATTGATGAATATGTGCTCATTTTTTGTGTAACTCTAGATGTAATTTTAAGGGATAAGATTCCATCAGTGAAGTGTGGACTACTGACTCCTACAGAATGTGCCTGAAAACAGACAACTTCAGTGTTTGTCTGCTAAATAGCACAAGTATGGAGGATAGAGGAGTGTGTAGTCTCCAGTTTATTGATACAGTATATTAATCCCTTAAAATCCAGTAAATCCAATAGATTTTTTACATGACTTTCCAAGTGAGTTCTCGCAGCCAAACGTATGAACTTGGATTTGTGTAGGGATTTTGTAGAATAAGTTGAACTATTTTAGATACTGACTGACTTTTGATAGATGCTGTATATCAAAACATTCTAGATAATCAGTGTAGGAGATATTTATTTTATTTTTTTAAGTTTTGTAAGCAGAAATTTTCACAATCGTCTCAATGAACATATTTATGAAGACGCACAAATACAGTTGGATTATTGATAGTATGGTACTGTAGTAACTTTTTTGTTGTTTGTAAGTTAAGAGAATGTGATGAATTCTATTGCCATAGATAATGGGTGAGGAAATGTTACATATTTCCTCCTAAAGTTTAATACTGTCATACAAGAATGAATACGCATATTTTTTAATATGACTTTTAAAGTAAAAGTAGAATTTGCATATGCCGTAAAACGTTTTACACATTTTTGTATGAACTTTTACAATTAGAAGCTATGAAACAGAAGTACTTTTAAAAGTTCTGTACTGTTTTTTTATGATAAAGAGTCGTATTTGTTGACAGATGATAAAGTTAGTCTGTAGAAATTACCAAGTACTAGAATCCAGCCAGGTAGTAACAAGGTACTGTACATAATCACTACAAAAATTGAACTTTGGACAAACTTACTTCTTACACCAAATGCATTTTATTGATCCAGTTTCTTATAATTATGACAATGTAAAGCAATGACCAATGGAAAAACTTGTGCTTATACTGAATTAGTTATGTGGTGTATGGTTGAATGGTACAGTGTGTGTTTCATACTCAAACCAATTTCATGTGTGTTAACAATTAGTCACCAGATGTATTGATGTTGTTTAATCAGACTGAACATTATATATTTTGATACAGTTTGAACAAATGTGAAGCACTGGAGCGACTAAACCATCACCAAAACACAACATATAATAATGACATCCAATAATGGCTACCATGCTCAAGTAGGGGAAAAAAAAGAAGACAAATAGTACAGTATTATGAATTACTTTGTATTTTAATATTGACATGGCTGGACCCTTCATTATTTCTAAGTAAAGGTGTTACAATTTCATATTGACAAGTAATGTTCCTCGTGTGTGATCAAACTATTCATGTACAAGCTCACTCCAATATTCTTGGATATGAACCTTTGTTTAAATTTAACTTTGGGCCATATACAAGAATTGGTGATGTTTACAATAGTGTGGTACCGGTACGATGGCTCTTGTTTTTCTATGATGCCATCGTACCTGAACGACCCCATCGTATACACCACAGATGTTCTTGAATATGGCTCTTTGACTGACTGACTCATGACAGTTATATGATGGTCAGAGTATTATTATATTTTATAGTAATGGCCAATATGGATCTCATTTAAGAGGGAAGTACAGCATTGGTAAATCTGGAGCAAATGATTTCTCCAGACTCTTCCAAGCAACAGGTCACCAATATTTTTGTTCAGTAGTACTGTTTCCTGACATAAGTACTTTGGAGGAATCATGGCACTCTGATGCATCAAAAGTGTATTACCCCCTTAACAGTTTGGAGAGAGAAACACCAAAGCTAGGTCCCACATTGGTATTTCTTTTTATGTTGTTGTCTTTTAATTTATTCCATGACTTGATGAATTGGAAATGATTTTATGAACCCAAGGACAAACCACTGAAGGTCAAAGAGTCGACCTTGGACTCTTAGTTTTTCAATGTTTTTCTTGGGTCAGATTGGAAATAGGGGTTATTAGGGTAATATATTTTTGGTATTTTGGAGTCTAAGTGATATCTCCAACTAATGCCAGAAAACAGGACCAGATTAACTCAATAAAAATGATTCTGTTGCTTGGACTTGTTTGGTG
Source organism: Petrolisthes manimaculis (assembly GCA_034508575.1). NCBI lineage: Eukaryota > Metazoa > Arthropoda > Malacostraca > Decapoda > Porcellanidae > Petrolisthes > Petrolisthes manimaculis. The sequence goes on along the minus strand of JAWZYT010000425.1, from coordinate 270,640 downwards.
GAATCAGTTGCTCTAAGTTTGCCAACACTATATTATCATCTTTATTGAAGTAAAGATATTATACACTTGTGACCATATAAATATCAGTACAATGTGAGATGTGATGTATGTAGAATTGAAGTAGCTACAACCTTTTATATGAAGAATAATGAACAGTCATCAAACTGAAGTAGAGTCACTTCTTAGTGCATTAAACCATAAAACTATACAGTACTGTACTCCATTTTTATAACCGGGCACAAATATGCTGTCTCCTTCATTGAATATATTATATTATATTTGGGAAATATAGTACAATGTGAGCAAAGTACTGTATGTACACCAAACATTGACACAACTTGATACACACATGCAACTTATAAATGCTGGCAGTTAAGAGTCCTATAATTCAGCCGGTGGTAGTCTAGTAGTCCGAGAGAAATGCAGAAGTGATGAGCCAATGGGTCATATGCAAGAACATTCATGGTATTGACGATGGTGTGGTACCAGTACGACAACTCCATAGACAAACAACAGAGCCATCGTACCGGTGGTATCACACCATTGTCAATACCATTAATGTTGTATTATATAGCCCATTGTTGTAAGAGTTTAAGTGTACAGAAGGCATTATTTTCTGATTGTATTGATTTTAGGTGTTATAATGATTGGTGTGTGTTGTGCCTGAGAGTGACTCTTATATGATATCTGTAGTAATAATTAAGGGCAGACATTCCCAGCATGTGATGGGGAGGGAAAGCTGCTACTGCCTTCAAGGTGCATCAGTACATACTGTAATTATTTCACTGATAAGAAATATTGTTTAGAAAGACACATTTATACCCACAGTGGAGAGAAACCATACAAATACAGTGGGTTTAGCTTTATGACAAGATATTCATTGATTGAACACATAATGATTCACACCAGAGACAAGACTCGGGTGTGTTTTGTGTTCCTCCTGTGTGCCTCACATGGCAACCTTACAATACCATATTTGGTGACATAAGATGGTCAAAAATGGGAAAATTGAGGTGCTAGTTTCCTATTGAAATCATTTTACATGGTTGACAGTTTACTTTTATATTTTTTAAAATTAGTATTATCATTATTATTATTATTATTATTATTATTATTATTTTTTTTTTTTTTTTAAGACTGCTACTGTAAACATAATATAGTTGATGTGATGAGTGAGTCATGCCGGTGCCAATGTAGTTAGATTTCTGCAGCCGTATATATATTTTCTGTTAGCAAGATTTTTATACTTATAAAAGAATATTTGGGATAGTGTTTGTTCATGTAAACAATCAAAGATAATTTTAAAAATTACCAACCGTGAAAGAGAACTGTTAGCCGTGTCAAAGAAAACCAGATTAACGAGTATGATTAGGTACCACCCCGGATAGATATCTCTGGACTAGATGTCATGATGTAAAGTAAAATGTGCTCTGAGTGGTCCTATGGTCAAACTGGTTTGAAATAAGGGAATCTTCTGTCAGTTTCTGTCTAGATTTGACTCTCAGAGTTGTAAGGCAGGAGTATCTGGGTTGGAATCGTGCTCTTGTTCCATATTTCCTTTTGTCTATTTGATTTTATATAAATAGTAAATATCATCTTCCAAGTCTCATTATATATATATTGCTTTATATGGCATTTTCCTTTGTAGAAGTAGCATTGTAATCCTCTAATCCCAGTGCTATTAGGAAAAATTAAAACATTTATTTCCTAACGTAATATTCGACTGGGGTCAGCCAATCGAGATCCCCCTTTTATTCACCATAGTATCACTCAGAGCACAATTAACTTTATACAATGAAATCTAGTCCAGAGATATATGTTTGGGGCAATGACTTATAATAAGAGCAGTAAGTAAGGCTAGACATTCCTGGCAGGTAAAGATGAAACAGTGATGATGGGAGAACTAATGTAATGATGGTATCAAGTTCTATTTGTGTCACAACTGTGTTTGTTTATACTACAATTAGTAAGGATCACTAACTTGGTATAACACATTCATTGTTATTGTCACTACAGTACTTGTATTGTGCCTCAACAAAGTACATAATGTGCTGTGGAACCATTGAAGGATTCACACCAGGGAGAATTAATCCTTGTATGTCACTTGCCTATCTTGTCTAACTGTTTGGGTCAACATCACATTTAACATACAAGTACAGTACAGCCGTCAGTAATACAGTTGTGGTGACCAGTGTTTTTTTTTTTTTTTTTTTTTTTAACATGGTTGCCAGTACTGTATAATATATAGTTTTTTTTTCCAAATTTTAGTCCATTTTTTATGTCAATATTTTTAGAGTACAGACAGTATTCGAATTGAGTAATGGCCTTTGCTGCTATAACCATAAATTCTCTCTTTCCAAAAAGTTGTTGATGACATGAAAAATGTTCTCCCAACACCCATTATGGAAACCACAAAATTGGCTTCAGTGGATATTTAAAGTCTGTATTTACAATGTTTTACTACCTATATCACCCATGTATAGTTGTAAGTGAATTCATAACTATTTGGCTAAGTCTTTTATATTTATAAGTATGGTAGGTTAAGAAACTCTTGTACATTATTTGATACTCATAACTAAGTATTTATATTAACATGTAATTTCTGTGGTCAAAAATTGTACCACTTACTAGTAGATTACAAAAAGATTTTGTAACCATATTAATAAAAGAAGATTTAATTGGTAATTGTTTTACTGTATAAGCTCCTGTGTTATAAGTATAGTGATTACAGTAGTGTCTTTAAAGTAACTTTTGTACGTATAATAGTAATTAAGGCTAGGCATTCCTGGCAGGTGGAGGTGAACAGCGATGGTGTGAGAGCTGCCACTACCAAGGTGCATCTGTGTCCATTCTGTAATCATTCCACTGCTAGGAGAGATCATTTGGTCAAACACATTCGTACCCACACCGGAGAAAAACCCTTCAGTTGCTCTCACTGCTCATACCGTTCATCAACAAAATATGCACTGAGTGACCACATGAGGATTCACACCGGGGAAAAGCCTTACAGTTGTTCACTGTGCCCATACCGTGCCTCTCACTTGGCCACCATTCGTTACCATATGGCTCGACATCATACTTCCCATACTAAGACAGTACAGCCAGTTGAGAAGAGGAAGAGTTAAAGTACCAAGTAAATTCTAGCTTCCTTTTTGTACACATTTGTCAATGTATTGTACAGTAATGTTTGTTCACTCAACCAATTGTTTAAGTATATTTCCAATATGCCTCAATGCTTTACATTATTTGATACATATACTGTATTAACAAGTAATATTGTGATAAAATATTGTACCACTTATAGATACAGTACGGTACTGTAGTTAGTTTTAGAAAAGATTTTGTAACCATATTAATAAAAGAAGATTTAACAAGTAATTGTTTTACTCTGAACTCCAGTGTGAAAATCGTATGAAACAAATGGACAAGAACATTGAAGGACTACAAGCTTTTAGTGTGTGGTTGTGAAATTGTTTGGTCAGAGTGTACAGTAGGTGGTATTGTATTGTTGTTAACAATTAGTGAAAAAAGGAGTAACTTTATTCCATATTATTCTACATTGTTTGAAATTAAATGATTTGTAATATTACCTGTGATGTTTGATATATGGTGGAGTTACTATTGGAGTTGTTCCAAATTTACAACTCCATTTATTATCACTGCATCAACAAGATCTGAAAACTTTTCTTTATAGTACAAATAATATGCTAATCTTGTAGTTGAGACATATGTATAGGCCTCATTAACCTTTTCTATGATGTTTATAGGAGTGTATTTACAACAGGAAAACAAGGAGGGAAACTTGAAAAGATAACAGTTATCAGGAGGGTAAAGGAAAACTTAAATAATGTACTGAACTTAGTAATAATATCATGTGACTTAAGAGGCTAAGATGTTATTCATACAATGCCATACAGTACTTAGGTTTAGTAGTGTGTTTTCTGGCACAGTTTGGAGGAGTTGGTAACCAGTTTTTAATGTGTAAAGTTTGATATAGATACCCAATATTTTCATATCAAGTTTTTTGTGTCCACATATTTTAGCATCCATTGTCACTAGCCACTTATATCCACAATGTCTATATAATGTATGACAAGTTGGTTAATACTCATCATTGTTATATCCTGTATTCCAGTCATCAAAGTATTCAAAGTTCAGTCATGTGTCGTATGACCATTTAGTTTCTTTTCATGCCAATGCATTCAGATCAATAATGAATGTCAGTGAAGTTTGCCGTGAAAAGTCAGGCTGCTGTAGAGATGTGCTGTGCAGAAAGCAAAGAGTAAAGTTTGACCATCCTACTGTATAGAACTATACCATTCACTTATATATTGAAATGTGGATAATGCTGTATACAATTGCTGCACCATCTTGGTAATGTTTCTCGTCTACATTTTTAACCGAATATTAAACATGATAATCAGAATGCTCCTCTCAATGCAAAGAGTCTCATGAATTTCATTTTGCATGCAGTTTGTATTCTATCTTGGAAATTAATATTTTTCATCTTTTGTAAAATTATGTTTCTTTCAATTTTCAAAGCATGTCCTGTTGTAGTATTTTAATAATTAGTTTGGCATATAATTTAAGATTTGTATTTTTATGAGCCTTTGTGTTATTGTTTTTTACATTAATAATATTGCCTGAATATATGCAAGTACTGTAATGGCTTACATATTCCCATAACACACACACTCATACACACACTTTAACATATTTTGTGAAACCTGTAGCAAGGAATGTTTGTTGTACCACTGTGTATGTTATTGTAAAAGTTGGTGTTTTTCTAATTTTTTCATCAGAAACCCCGCCTCAGGATTATTTTAGCATTTTTTATTACTTTATATAATTTTTTAGACTTAAAGTTTGATGAACAAACTTTATTGTTTTACCTAATTTATCATTCATGATAAAAACATTTACTTTTAAAAGTAATTTTTAATATAATTTGTGTATGTTTTGTCCTTAACTTGCTGAGCATGCCTCAATTTTTTGTGTATTCATAAGGTTAAGTTTGTAGATTTGAAATTAAATTATGACAATAATTAAGCTAGGCATTCCCTGCAGGTGGAACAAAACAGTGATGGTTCGAAGAGTAGCGGGAGAGGAGCTGTCAGCAAGGTTCATCAGTGCCCATACTGCAAATATTCCACTGACAGAAAAGACCACGTCATTAAGCACATACGTACACACACTGGAGAGAAACCATTTACCTGCCACTACTGCACATACAGTGCAACAACTAAGGACAAACTCATTTCACATTTCCGAACACATACTGGAGAAAAACCATTTTCCTGCCCACACTGTAACTACAGTGCAACCAAAAAAGACAAGCTTAGGCAGCACATTCGTACTCATACAGGAGAAAAGCCATTCAACTGTTCACTTTGTCCTTTCCGCTGTTCTACAAAGAATACTTTGAACAATCATCTTCGTATTCACACAACTGAGCATCGATAGACTTCATGTACCAAGAAATTTGGTCCTTGCTAATGGCTCAGATAATTGGAAAACTGGAAATCTACTTTCAGTTAAATATCAGTTATTAGCATTGTTTTTAGTTTCATTTTTGGCTTAAAATAAGTTTAATGGAGATTGTAGTATAGATTTTTATGTTATGAAGTGTCCTGCTGTATTGCAAGTAATGGCAGATATGTGTTTTTGAGTTCTTAGTTCCAGCCTAGCACTAAGCTTTTTTACATGTAAGTGGCATGCTGTGAAATTAGTTTTATGACAAGTGACTGCTCAATGTAATGAATAGGTGTCATCAAGGGGATATATTTTACTGGGTTAAAAAAGAATAACAAAAAAGTTGAAGACAATCAAGATTCATTAACTTGATTTTCTTTAGATTATATGCATGCATTTAAAGAGTGACTTAACATAATGATAATAATAATAATAATAATAATGATATTAATGATAATAATAATACTGAAGAAGCATTCAAGTAATCATATTGTACAGTCAGCCAATGAAGTGATGTATCTGTATGGTTTGTGTTTTGTTCATATTGCTGTACACAGACTGACAAGGTTACCAGATACCACTGCAGTCTGAATGAAAGGCACTACAAGCTGACACATCACTTACTTGGCAGACGGTTCATGTTTATACTACATTTCTTTTTTTAACCTGGCAAAAATGTACCGGCTCCCTCATTGGAATTGTTGACTTTATCAGTGAATGTAATGCAACCAAGACAAATTGCAACTTAATATTTACACAACTTGATACAGTACAATATTTACCTGCAACTTTTGAATGCTGGAATGTAGGCAAAACATGTATCTAAAGTCATATTACATAGAAAGGAATCAGTGCAATTTTGCCAGGATAAAAAAAAACCACACTCTAGGCTAATTGTTTAGAACCTGATGATAGTAATTAAGCTAGGCATTCCCAACAGGTGGAAGTGAACAATGATGGCTCGAAGAATAGCAGGAGTGGAGCCGCCAGGAAGTTACATCGGTGTTCTTACTGCAAATATTCCACAGATAGGAAAGATCACTTGACTAAACACATACGAACCCACACCGGAGAGAAACCCTATAACTGTACTTATTGTTCTCACAGCGCAACCACCAAAGACAGGATAATTCAACACGTCCGTATTCACACTGGGGAGAAGCCGTTCACTTGTCCATTTTGCTCTTACTGTGCCATTAAGAAAGACAAACTGAAGCAACACATACGTAAGCACACAGGAGAGAGGCCATTCCCATGTCCATATTGTCCATTTCGTTCTTCAACAAAGAATAATCTTAACAATCATATCCGAATTCACACAGGAGAGAAACCTTACTCCTGCCCAACCTGCCCTTACCGTGCCTCTCAGCGGTCTGCTGTTAAAAGTCATATTTTAAAACATCATAAGTAATTTGATAAGAGTACAAAACTCTAGTCAGTAATTTTAAAATTATATTTCATTTTATATACAGTATTTCCATGATATAATCCTCACATATTATATTACAGCACAATATTGCATTTGTTAGTACAATACAGTATTCAAAATTTGAATGATGAAGAAGCTTTGTGGAAAGCTTTTAATAACTCTTTACAGTATATTAACTAAAATAGAATAATATTTAATTCTTAATGTATTGGAATGATTCCTTTGTGCCAACCAATAATAATAATAATAATAATAATAATAGACAGACTAAACTTGACGTGTTAAGGACTTATTATGTTCACTGTTGCTGAATGCAAAACAGTGACTCATATTTGTATATTAACCCTGACAATAAACTGTGTTAGTTTTAAATATAGCGGTGCTTTTTGCAGTATATACACTGACAATTATTACAGTACAAGAACCAATGATGTGAGCAAATAATACTCCTGTTACTTATGTTGTGGAATATTTTAAGTATTCACTTGAAATACATTGACAACCTAAGAAAAAAAGTTAGTGATAAGTAGATTAAAAATTGATTTTAGTACAATAATTATGTAGAATGACCTTATAGTACCTGTATTGTATTATTATTTAAACTTGATGTTGCCATAACCTTGCTGACAGTGATGTAAGGACAGTATTCACTAGTATATTACATTAGTTTTATAACAAGCTTTATAAGTATTAGGGACATATATGTAAGACAAGTGATGGGCTGGGCTGGATAATATTAATAATGATGATAATAGATTTGATGGTTACAGTGACATTATATTACAGTAACTCACTGTACTTAACACATTATCACCATTGTCTTGCCCTTAACTTTAACTACATAATGCCCTTAAGGGGTAGTATACTTTTGGTACATTAGAGTGCCTTGATTACTCCAAAATATGCCAGGGAACAGAACCAAATTAACAAAAATAATGGTGGTCTGTTGCTTGGATAGTTTGTGAGGAATTAGTTGCATCAGATTTACCTACAAAGCTGTACTTCCCCTTTAACTACAAGCTTAATCATTTTTGCCACATATATGTAGATACTAGTATAAAACTCAATGTATTTCTCTGTTTAATATGATAAGTTGTCAACAAGATCTCGAGGTATTCCTGTTTGGATATCATACACAAATGTTACTCTGTTGTAGTATAGATGCAACTTTTAATTTATTAGACACAATAACAACAACAACAACACAGTGGTACTAACTAATGTAGAAATATATACATTATAACAACACAAGCCATATTTTGTTTAGAATAACAGAAATGCTGATAAGTGCTAAAAGTAAAAGTATTGTAGTGCATACAGTACAATTCATATATACTGTATATATATATATATATATATATATATATATATATATATATATATATATATATATATATATATATATATATATATATATATATATATATATATATATATATATATATATATATATATATATATATATATATATATATATATATATATATATATATATATATATATATCTAGCTGGAACCATACAGTACTTGAATATAAATTAATGTCAAGTGGAATACAACTGTTACTTCATATTTTTTTAACATGGCAAAAATGTTCCGACTTCCTCATTGCATTTATTAGCTTGTTTTGTAAATGTGAAGCAATCCAAGACAATTTACACTGTAAATGTCTACTATTAGGAACTTATCTAAAACTCATAAACACTAGAATATAAATGAAACTTTTATCAATTATCACATATTGTTGTTACAAGGAAATTGGTGTATTTTCGCAAGGTTAAAAAATTAACTCAACAGAATTTGTGGAAATCTATAATATGTAGAGGAAATTTTGTTGACAATATTGTACTACTGCTTCTTCAAGAATAAGTGTTATTAGATTGTCAATAGATATTTCATTACCAGTGTTTCAGTATTTAATGTTCACAGTACAAGGAAACAATATACAGTATATATACAGAATGTGGTGCTAGATAATAATAATAATAATAATGTTGACATCAATATTACAGTTGTGAAGATTGTCAGTATATTCTCAAAGGAACTAACTACACAAGTGTCTTTAAACCAATATATAAAGAAAATACAATTATTTTCCTAGTTTTAAAGAAAATGTAAGCTTTTTAAATCTAATTTATAAGAAGCCATTCATGTATGTTTACTTTTAAACTCCTCTAGTTAGTTGTTAAGAGGATATTTACTGGTGGTTAATATGTGGGCTACTGATTACTATAAAATATGTCAGAATACTACAGTAGCTACATCTATATAAATAGGGAATCAGTTTTGATGCATAGTTTAGAGGAATCAGTAGCCTTTCACATTAACAACAAGAGAATATCCCTTTAAGGTGGGTAAGGTATTGGAGGCTACCGGTACCTTCAGTTTACTGTGAGCATCATACCTGCTATATATTGATTAATAATGTTCAGTAAAACCAAGACACAAAGTCCGCACATCAGTGGTTGCTTTCATAAAGTAGACTTAATGTTTGCATGGTATAAAACTTTAACCCTTTCACTGTTCACACTCGGTAACTTGGTATTCAAGGGACTGTCTTAATAAATATTAAATTCACTCTTAGCAGAATTATTTTTATATAAATTTCTATTAATGACAAGGATAAACACATGACACTCCTTTAACAATTGAACATGAATTTAATGAGAATTACTGTATAATTCATGTTGTGCATCTTTAACACTTGTCAATTAGACCATTAATTAATATCAGTGATACAATCTTAAAGTGATCAATACAAGACAAAGTTCTGTCCATACATACCATTTATCATAGAATAATAGGTGTAAGTTTTACAGTGAAGGGGTTAACAACTAAGAATTTCATTATAAGGAATGGAAATAGCTATTAAGCCAATGTAATTTATATATATTTGAAATATAGTGCAATTTCTTGGAAAGTAGAAATACATTTAAAAGTACATTAAGTGTAATTAATAAGAATGCAGCCATTATGGTCAGTGTGTACATTAGTGTGTTAGTAAAATAATTGTGGCATATTATTATAATGTACGCTTTGCACTTGTCTGGTTGTTAGTAAGTTGACAAAGTCAACACTCACTTTGTAATAATAGCAGCAGCAGGTCTTTGATGATAACACTCTTGGTACAATTGTTACGTCCACACATCACAAAATATTTCTATAAATGGGAGGTAAGATGTTGGAAAATTGGAGACGACTGATTCTCCCTTACTGTGTCACTAAACAAGACCTACAGTATTGAGGTGTATGTTTCTTTAGAGCACTTTGAAAGAATTATTTGTTCCCAATATGATAACATCTAAGCCCCCCCAAAATGATCACATTGTTCTGTATTGCTGTTATATGAGAACTTGAGTAACTACTGTTGAATGACAAATATTCTCCCTCCAGATTGTGATACACTTCTTGCTCAGTACATTCACTAGCTGCAACTACAAGTATATAACTCTTGTGCTTGAGTCTAAAGGTAAACAATCCTAATGTATATTATTTTGTTCTATATGATGGTAAATATTCACAGCCATTTTTGTCACAGGGTCAATCCTTTGATGCTCTTAAATTGTCCCTCTTATGATACTTTTTTATCATTTATGCTTTGTTGTCCCTCTTCTCTCTCCTCTTTCCTGTTGCAAATTGATGCTTCAACTTTTCCTCCTATACTGTACTTCTTCCTTCATGCTTGCTGTCCCTCTTCTCTACCTCTTTCTTTCTTCTTTCATGCTTGCTGTCCCTCTTCTCTACCTCTTTCTTTCTTCTTTCATGCTTGCTGTCCCTCTTCTCTACCTCTTTCTTTCTTCCTGTTACCAGTATGACTCTTAAACTGTCCCTCTTTTTCTTTTCTTTCATTTGCACTTACCAACCCATCTCTCTTTTTCCTCCTCCTTTCTTTCGTATGATTCTTCAACTTTTTATACTGGTGACCTTTGACCGGTCATGGATAATGGCTTTGATATTCACTTTCATGTAGATAAAATAAAAGACTAGCTGATTTGGTATATATTCAGTATCTAGTAAGAAGGCTGCTGTTTTTGTGCCTTGAAAGTGCCAGTCCTGAATTCTGAGTTCCGCTGCATAATGCCAGTTGTGTGCGTCATTCTTGAGAGGGTGAGATGTTGGGCACAAATTGTAGGTCACTGATTCCCCCAAAGTGTGCAACAAAACAGTATCCATAGTGAGGGAGTGGGTTTTGTGGTATACTTTGATGGAACCAATGGCCTGGAATTTGTCAACAACACCACTGTCTCAGCTTTGTGCCATCTTTGAAATACATTAATATAAGATGAAAATGCTCATGAAAACTTTAACCTTGAAGAAAGAGTCTTAGAATATTTATTATCACCATTCCACTTGGGACCGTAAATATTTGTAACTACGTATAGTTTGTTGTGTTGTCACTGATGGTTTGTGTTTACAGTTGATGTCAGGAGGTTGTATGTGATTGGTTACTTGTGTTTGACTCCTAACCTCTGTGTAGGGACTGTTAGCCAATCACTGCCATCCTTTATGATATTTAATAGAAACTTTTACCATCAGTCAGTGAAGGAGTCCACAACTACTGTAGTGATCTCATGTAATTTTTGAATGTGTGAGACTGTGTGTGTTCTTAAAGATAAATGTTCTTTATTATTGATATCAGCAGAAAGTATTATTTACAGTCATTGTACAAACAAAATGTATTTTGTATCAACTCTGATCATCCCAATAGTACCATTCCAATTTTTGTAAGCCATTGATGAGTTAAAGACAACATTGTCTTATACAGAACACTACAGGTATTTATATTCTGTGTGTAGTGCCAACTATTTACAAATACTGTATAATATCATATAAATTAATTTCTCCTCATCACTTGGGTAAGCAAAGATTGTCCTATAATGTTAGTTATCCTTGACAGTGCCAATTGCAGTTTGATATTAAAGAAGTATATGTAGGGAAATAATTCACATTGTAAGATTTACTTGGTGTTTAAAGCCCCACTGTCTCCCCAACCTTACCCAGATGTTACAAGTCATGTGATGAAGCCATATGAACTGGAAAGGTTCAGCTGTACAGGATTGTATTATGACGTATTAAATGGGAAACCTGAAACATTGGTAGAGGTCCGAATGAAACATAAACAAACAGACATACAGTAACTATATATAAAAAAGGTCAAGAGTTTTCTAGTCACTATAGCATGTTCCCAGCTTCCTTATATCTAAGATTCAGTCTTGACACTTGTGTGCATTATAAGTTTGATTAGCGTTATATATGAGTGATCTCAATAACTAAGCTAGGAATTCCCAACAGGTGATCAGTGGTGGTACGAGGAAAAGCAGGAGAGGAGCGGTCGGCAAGATGCATCAGTGCCCCTACTGTAAATATTCCGCAGTCAGGAAAGACCATATAACAAAGCACATTCGCACCCACACTGGAGAGAAGCCATTTAACTGTCCCTTTTGTACATATGGAGCTGCATCTAAAGACAATCTCAAACTGCATATCCGGACTCACACTGGAGAAAAACCATTTAACTGTCCATATTGTCCCTTCCGAGCTGCCCGTAAAGATAGTTTGCAAATACACATTCGCGTACATACAGGAGAGAAACCTTATACTTGTACTAAATGCCCATACCGTTCCTCTCAGAAAAATGCTTTAGTGTGCCATATGTTAAAGCATGGACCATAATGGGGGTAAGAATTTGTTAGTGAATTGGAGGATGCTGATTTTTCTAAATCTAAACTGTACCAAGGAATAGATCACAAACTGATGTTGTCAGTTTCTTGGTACAATATGAAGTACCAATTCACTCACAATATTATAACCTCCAAATTTACTGAAAAACCCATAGCCATGTTTGACAATATAGTGTTTTAAGGGGCTTATGATTTTGTATGTTAGTTGGTGATCACTGATTCCTTCAAGCATCACAAGCCTCTTAAATTAGATTATTGTATCCAGTATATGTGTTGGAAGTAATATTACTCATGCTTATACTGTCTTGAGAAGTGATAAAAATTGGTATTGTAGCTGCTGTTAACTTGTGTGTACTCAAATGAAGCTACTCTTTTGGAAATGTAAATCTGTCATGTGTAGAGGAAGGAACGAATTCTTTTGTATATTTGTCTTAAGTGTTGACGTGCCAAGTAATTGTTAAGGATGTAATGTAGCACAAGTACCAGTTATAATCGGTGTTTTTAAGAAATTATAGAGTAAAATATTCTCAAGATGTCAGTTGCTTTAGAAAGCAATTAGATATTTTTTTGTACTGCTCTCTAAGTCTTCATGTATTGTAATTTTTATTGATGTAGGTCACATTTTTGTCAGCCATAATTTAAGATGGAAAGTTTTAATTATCCATTTATAGTATTAGCATATTTTTGTAATGAAGTAAGTTGTAGTAGACAGCTGTGTGTGTAGCTAAATTATATTGGTAGTAAATACATGTTGTTTTCATGCAATCCTTCTGTCAATGTGAAGAATCTGTGGACAAGAATTGTAATGTACAATACCTGGTGTCTTGCCTCATGTTTTATATTATACTTGCAGAATCAAATATGAAATTGTGAAGTGTAATGTTTAAATTCCAGTTCTGTTAGTCTGGAATTAATTAAGAATGTTGTTTATCTATTTGTACAGTATTCACTCTATAACTTGAGCCATCATACTGTTAAATGCCCATTGTCAATGCAAAACAAAAGAAAAATAAATCTCTAAAGAGTTCAAAGGCAAGTTGCTACCGATATAGCATGTGGCACAAGCCTTGTTCAAAGGCTGACAAATGTGTAGAGATGAAAACAATGGTTACATTGGAGGTGCAGTTATGGGTTTAAGTTTTGTTTAGCCTCATTGTCTTCATTACAGTACTGTACCTTATAACTACATGTAATATTGGAGATGTTATTCTTATGAAGGGAAAAGTTTTCTACTTATATGACTATGCATTCAGCCTTACAATCATACAGAGCAGTGGTTCTTAAACTGGGGGGCACGAGCAGTGTTTTGGTAAATAATCCATGAAGTTAATTATTGCTAATTTTTCAAACCTGAACCCCCAAGCTGATATGGCTTGCTTCGCTCACCACCCCATCCATACCATAAGTACTGTACTTTTAAATTCATAGTATACTGTTTGGTAAACATTTTAAGGGATAGGTGGGGCACGGCATCTATACATAATGCAGATGGGGCATGAGATAAAGAAGTTTAAGAACCACTGATATAGAGTATCATGGCTTCATGGATAATGGACTGGTTGACGGTAAAAAAAAATTTCTATTAAACAATTTATATCGTTAATAAATAAGCTCAATTGTCCTGTTATGTTTGGCATATAAAAGCCATCAAAGTTTCACATAATGGAAGTTGATGGCGCGTATCCGTGACGTCACCAACCAGACGCCTAGGCCGCGCCAACGCTTTATTACCTTTGAAAGCAAGAGATTGTGATGTCTAGGGGAGATGTGCGGTATTCTTGTGCTTTTACGGAGGATATACTTCATATTCACCATGCCAGTCAATAGCTAGCAATGGTGTTTTGTCCCAAAATGCAGAACATTAGTGGAAACACTCCTGAAAAGAGATTTATTAGTGTTGTGTGTAGTAACTCCATAGTAGCTGTCGGTACACATAGGGCTGGTGACGTCATGAAACAGTGTGAGGTACGATGTTTCTCCAACACTTATTTACCCTTATTTTTCGTGAATTTCAACTCATATGGGGAAAATATTGGTATCTCCATGATCAGGAGTGCCCATATTATTGTATTATATACTTTGTACACGACCGTCAACCAGTCCATTTAGCCACAGATTAATGCATTGGTACTGTAGTCACTGTTGGATTAGTGTTGGTGAACTGTGGTTATATCAGAAGTAATGTATGGGGAGGAACATTGTACAGTACAGTAGTATCCTAATTACCACTTCATGGTCATTATTGGCTGAGTATGGTATTGTACATTGATTATCTTTTACTTACTTTTCAAGATCACTTTCAACATCATATGATTATTGAAGTTTGTAGATGGGAAATTGAGCAAGACAAGTTTTGTGAGGGAGTGTAGCTGAATGAGATAATGCTCCCCTACAGGTGGGGCTGACCTTTGTACCTGAGAAGGGTGTATCAGAAGAAGGTGGAAGATCCCTCATCTCTACCCGGAGGAAGCATCAATGTCCGTCCTGTCTCTACACAACTTTCCATCAGTCACATTTAAAAGAACACTTCAGAACCCACACAGGGGAGAAACCTTTCTGCTGTTCAAATTGTTCTTATCAATCAGCCACCAAGAGGGATT
This sequence comes from Petrolisthes manimaculis, assembly GCA_034508575.1. NCBI lineage: Eukaryota > Metazoa > Arthropoda > Malacostraca > Decapoda > Porcellanidae > Petrolisthes > Petrolisthes manimaculis. Next base: position 255,459 of record JAWZYT010000425.1, on the reverse strand, counting down.
TAAAAAAACATGTTCGGATTCACACCGGGGAAAAACCATTCTCTTGTACCTTGTGTATATATCGATCTGCTACCAGTAGTGACCTTAAGAGACATATGCGAACACATAACAAGTTTAAACTTTGTATGATTGCATCTACTGTTTCTATTGATAAAGTGTAAAGATTTATAAACATTGCTTGTTATAATTAAATGATTCATCTAAGTCTCAAAATGTGACACCATTGTGCTCTATTCAGCTGTACAACAGATTATGATACAGTTTACAAGCGGGGCTGCTCGGCCAGAAGGCTTGAGGAACTTCAACAACAGTGTATTGTATTGTATATCATTGGAAACAAGTTCACAACTCTTTTACTTATATATAATAATATATTTGATACTCAGTTCACATTTCTTGAAAACAATTACTGTACTTGTTTTGCTTATTAATACAGTTAGTCCAGATAAGACTGTATTTTTTAAACATATTACTGTATAAATCTCTTCCCTTCTATTTTCTCTACTATGAGAAAAATATTCTTCTGTACAGTAATACTGTATTTAATTTAATTTTGTGGATTATTGGGCCTTTGTTATGAATAAAAACTTTTTCTTTCCTAAGTATTTATTGTAGCCTTCTAGTGCTTCATATTTGTTTGAACTATGAAGAAATATGCATAGTTTGAAGTTCTCGGCACTTTGGCTCTTGAGATATACTGTATTATCAAGTGTGTGTTTTCATATGAGGATGAGGTGTGATGTACATATGAGTGGATTGCATGGAAGGGTTAATTGGTTTAGCATGTAAATATGTAATGTACAAGAACCTTGACTACACGGCTTTCATAAGTACAGTTTCACTGTATTCCGAATATTCATGTACTGTACTGTATGTAACTCGTGCTATATTAACATTGTTACATGCAGGTTGTAATTTAACTTTTACACTGATTGTTCGAAATTGTTTAACAGTATAGTATACTTTAACCTTACTGATACCATGATATGTTTTGCCTTTTAATCCATTTTTCACTGATAGAAGATGTATTAAGTGACTTCTTCATTAAGGGTTTACTGTCCTGGGGATTAGATGTGAGTCGTCAGTAATCCGGGCATCCCCTACAGGTGGATTTTGGCGGTTGTGATCAGATGTCTGGCCGAACAAGACTCACGAATGAAGCAGCAAAGAATGTCATCCCCAAGAAGGCTCACCAATGTACCTACTGTTCTTACTCTACAAACAACCAGTACTGCTTGAAAGTGCATTATCGGACTCACACTGGGGAAAAACCATATGCGTGTCCTTACTGCTCGTACAGGTGTAGCAAGAAGTTCAATCTGACAATCCATCTACGAATTCATACCGGAGAGAAACCATTTTCTTGTCCACATTGCCCTTACCAGTCAGGAAATAGTAGTCATGTAAACAGACATCTACGAACACATATGAATCGTGGAAACCAAGGATCTGATGGCAATGAATATTTACCGTCTACTGGTCAGTAATAAATAATAATTATAATACCAGAGCTGTCTTGATCTCTAGTTAGCAAGTTACCCCACATGGGAATTGAACCATTGGACAGCAATTTATATTTAGAATAACACAAGATATTAGAAATATACAATCAGTCTGTAAATACATTAATATACTGTATTTGGAATCTAAGAATTTACTATCTCATTCTCTCATATAGGAACTTTTTAAGTATACAGTATTAAGACATGCAGGTTTACACTTGCACTGTATATACTGTAATTTGTGCTGATTATCATGTAACATTAGTAACTACCCAGAAAGCAATTACCTCAGGTTAAATATAGGGAAGATTTATTTTAATGTGAAGACTATAATAATATATGTAGTGTAGTACTGTATACAGTATATTGAAGTTACTGTACCATGTTCCTGGATTGTAAATCTTTGTCACCTTTCGCTATTCACTTGTTCATAAATTTCTAAGGGTCTTTTCTTTTTCTTTCATAAAGGTTATTTTGTGAAATATTCTCTATTAGTTGGTTGATGAGAGATTATAAGGGATTGGCTCACCATTAATTTGATTGGTGTGTTATAGCTTCATATCTAGTTACCAAATCTTATTGAGCTTATTAACTATTAATCAACAAGGGGTTTCATGTTGTATTGAATAATTTGCCTTTAAATCAAGCATGTTATCTATGATTCATGTAAGTGTTTACTGTATACTAGAAATATCATTGTTGATTAATGGAAAAGCTTTACATCATGATTTTTTAATATATTATGTTAAGAATATTTCATTATATTTATTTGTAAACTGTCAGACTCTAAAATGGAAAACAAAACAAAGCTTATACAGTATAAGAAGTTCTCACGTATGAATACACTCAGTAATAAAGGTCAAGTTGGCAGTTTTTTATCGTTGTTTGTGCTGTTGATGTAACTGATAATACATTAGCTTGGTTTCTCCCCAAATGTACATCTTAGACTTCACACACACACACACGCACAAAACTACAGCTGTAATAAATCACTGTACATAATGCTGTCATCAATATTATTTACGACCACATCACACGTTGCTACACATTACAAACTTTCGTTTACGTGCCCACAAGTTGACAGTCTTCATCTGGGAAATTGTTCATAATGTAGTGAACAAATCCACATGTATACTTTATTACAGTTGTTAATGGAATGGTTATTTTGATCACCATCTTCATTGAACCCATTACTGTACATTACTTTCCCTGTGTATGACTCTAAGTACTGTACAGTAAAAAGTGTACTGTACTATGTACTGTATACTGGTAATGGGTGTGGACTGTTGGTTTGGTCAAGGTATTATTGGATAGGACTTGGACACATAAGTTCTTTTAATACAGTAGTTGCTTTCGTATTTTGTGTGTCTGGTAGGAAAGCATGTTTGGAATATTTTCTGGTACTGTAGTATTAAATCAACCTGATGATTTTTCACATATTAAGACGAGCATTTCCTACAGGTGTGGGTGAATAATGACAGTCAAATTGCTGACCAAGGAGGAACTCCAGAAGTTCAGAAGAACCTCAACTTCAGCAGAAAAATGCCAAAAACATACCAGTGTTCTGAGTGTTTTTACAGTACCATTAACCGATGTGATCTCGTGAAGCATAAACGAACCCACACAGGATCAAAGCCGTTCTCCTGCGCGTACTGCTCTTACCAAACCGGGGATAAGTCCAATTTAAAACAACACCTTCGTACTCACACCGGAGAAAAGCCCTTTGCATGTCCATACTGTTCTTATCGTGCCACAAGGAGAAGTAGCATTAAAAATCATATGCGGACTCATATGTAAATAACTTGACTCTCCATACATGGATTTGAATGTATTATTTTGGCTTTTATTTTAATATAGTACAAAAGTATCTGTAGTGAAGTTGCCAGTACTGTATCATTCATGTTATCATATACCGTATTTTGTTATGGTATCTGGAACCTAACTGAACTCAGAGAGGGAAGTAATAGTTACAGAGAATGTCTTGTGGGTTTTGGTGTCTGGGACGCATATAAAACTGGTGCAAATTTATGTAAATTCTTGATGTTTGGAAGATTTTTTTATTGGAAAACAGAATGTGACATGATCCTTGTTTGTGAACAGAATGATTAGTATTCCAAAATAATTTCTATCACAAGAAAAATGTGAAAAATTGGTAGGTTTGTACACCAGCTTCATGTATGGCAGAATTAGAGTTGGTATAGGTTCCTGAGGCTAGAACAAAATACATCATTAATTGCAATATACTGTACAACATATGATGAATAAGTAGCTTCCAGCAGCAAAACATTTCTGTACAGTATGTTTATCATCATCATCATCTCACACACACACACACATACACACACACACACATATATACTGTATATACACGCACACACCTTCTATCCTGGAATAATGCACACTGATCTTCCAAAGTTTGGGGAACCGTAAAATGTATGACAACGACTGTAGTTATTTTATTTGTCATATACAGTACAGTAATAGAAACACAAATTTGACCTACAATATTTCTCTTTATAAATTGTCATAATCAGATGAACCAAGTACTGTATATTGACGGTCAACTCGAATACACAATAAAACAAAACTTAATACAGTATACTGTATACATATTTCATGACAATCTGACAATGTTTGTGATATACTTAAATGGTAATATATTACAACCAGATATTTAGTTAAGTGAAAGAAAATGACTGGATTGTATGATGAAATTTATTGAATCAGATAAATATATTACTCCAATAAAGTGTGTGATACTTGTTGGTGTGTGGAATACAACCTGTATAGAATATTACATTAAAGAACATATTGTCGTCTTACTTGTTTACCAGAAATAATTGATTTATCAACATTTTGGATCTGAAAATCAAGTCTTATTAAAATTCACTGCTTGAAAGTTTTTATGAGACTTAAGATAATGGAAAATTTACCTCTTCGGCTGTAATAAAGCAACAGTTTAATCTGTATTCCATGTAAAATGTAGTGAGTACAGGTGTGATGATAATACTGTACACTATGGCCTAAAGTCATTGGGAGCAAGTTTGACTGAATAAGACAATAATTCCCCTACAGGTGTTGGTGGCTAATGAGAATAGTGTTGGCAGCATGGAAGCTCAGGAAGATACAAGCAAGACTCTCCCTCACAGAAAGACAACTCTAAGATTTAAATGTCCAACATGTAGTTACTCTTGTGAAACACGCTATAAGTTTGAAAGACATTATCGAAGACACACAGGAGAGAAACCTTTCTTCTGTTCTTATTGTCCTCACAAAGCGAGTGACAGGTCAAATCTGTTAAAACACATTCGAAATCATGTCAAGGATATTAAAGGTAATGCTGAGGATGAATATAAACATTAGATAAAGTTCCTGATGTTAAGTTCTTACATATGGTTTGATGGATTTTAAATTTATATTGTGCGAGTAAAGTTTGCATAAAACTGTGTACAGTTTGTGTAATATTACAAAATTGGGCAAAGTAATGATAAGTTGTAGAAATGTTACTGTATATCTCTGTAGTTTGATGGCAGAGATGTGTTGTATTGTATTTTTGGCTGATTATTATCATATACAATACAGTATACCGGTAGTCAGTATTTTCTAAAAATCTATATTGTAATAGATTCTACAAATGTTTATTCATTAATCTACTAGTACTATACTGAAGTTTTTTCCAATATACAGTTGTACTATACTGTCTGCAGAGTTTCTTGTTGAGGTGCCAAATAACTGCTGTTACAATATATTAATGTTTTTAGGTTAAAGGTGTTTGAGTGACATTTGTGGATATGTATTGGGAAAAGTACTATTAGCTGTTAATTCATTATAACTTACCGCCATTACTTAGTCAAAAACTGAATGAGATGCACATTCCCCACAGGTGTGGCAGAATTATGAGAGTCAAATACATGTAGCTGACAAGGTAGGAGGAGCCCCAACTTTTGACAAGACTCTCACCACCAGCAGAGTGGAAAAGTATCAGTGTCCAGAATGCAGTTATACTTGTTCTAAACCTTCACATTTCATTAAGCATTATCGCACCCACACTGGAGAGAAACCGTTTGCGTGTTCAGAATGCTCCTATCAGACTAGTGACAAATCCAATCTAACAAAACACTTGAGGATACATTCAGGAGAGAAGCGATTCTCGTGTCCATATTGTTCCTTCCAGTCCAATAGAAAAGATAGACTTCAGGTTCATGAACGCACTCATATGTAAAGCTTGGCTAAATGTTTGGTCCAGTTATCATTTGTTGTAGGAGTTTTTCTTTATCAGATGTCTTGTTTTGTTATGGTGTTTGTAACCGTATACACACATACATGAACCTTGGAAATTATACTTGATTTATTAAGGTTGTATATTATAGAAGTGGAACAAAGCTTCTCATAAAGTGTGTAACAGTATGGATTCCATGCATCATAACAAAACACATCACAACTTCTTTTATGAAGAGACTTCCTACATTCAGCTTTATTGAGTTCAACATTTACTTGCTAATCATACACTATTAATTCACATAACACTTCCAGTGCCTAGTACAGTGCAATATCTAACACAAACAACATAATGTCCACTTATCTTTACAGTCATTTCTTGGTTTTGTTATTTCCTGTTTGGCAAGCAAAATTGTTTGGCATTTTTTAATAGTAAGTAATCAAAGTGGCATTGCAATTCCCCTTTATAACTCACTACTTTATGATCCATTATGTGTGTGTGTGTGTGTGTGTGTGTGTGTGTGTGTGTGTGTGTGTATGTATGTATGTGTGTGTGTGTGTGTGTGTGTGTGTGTGATTATGGAACACGCTTAGTCAGCAACCAGCTTTCTGCAGATTTCTTGTAATTTTTTTTTTTCATTCCACTCTAATAAAACCAAAAACTTTGTACTGTAGGTATTGTTGACAGGAATTGTACTTCAGTCATGCTGAAATAGCTAATCAACTGTAGCTCTTTACGAAGTTATTAACATTATATAATTCAGAAATATTAATTCAAACAGTACAAAATACAATACAGTACAGTAAAATACTCATTAGCAGAAAAGTGAGACAACTTAGTACAGTACAGTACTTGGACTAAACAAACATACACAGTTCATTTCACAGTCACACATCATGGGTTTGTAACACCTCAGTGATATGAACCAGGCTGTTATGTGATTTGTGACTGAACATTAGCTGTGAATTGATCATATATAGATATTAAACTTTGGTAGAGAGTGAGTACTAAACCATCTGTGATTGTCAAAGAGTGAAGTACAGATGTGAGGAACCCAACATATGATATTTAATATGAAATTGACCCATCCAATAACATTTTGTTAAGGGGTGATATAATTTTGATACATTAGAGCACCTTGATTCTTTAAAAGTGTTCTAGGAAACAGGACCCGATTTACTAAAATAATGGAGTCCAGTTGCTTGGAATGACTTGGAGGAATCAGTTGCTCCAGATTTACCAATACCGTATCATTCCCTGAAAATATTGAAAGGTTTGTTAAAGCTTTGAGAATACATACAGATGGAAATATTAATAAAGATAAAAATACTGTATACAAAAACAATTATTGTCCTGTTTAACTCTAGTACACATTGGTGTGGATTGGACAGTAAGATGTTTATGTAACCAAATGAATGTACAGAATATTGAAATGTGTGTACAGTACAGTGTACTGTGGATTTGTTACAATATACTGTAAATCAGTGAAGCATTACTGTCTGCTATGGCATTACTTTTATTTTGTTTCTTAACCATTAGATCAAACTATTGGTAAGACATGGAGTACTGTATAGTACTTAGTTTCATACAGTGAATACAAAAATTCAAATTTATCATGATCATTAACCATTGATAGTTTAATGCAGATGACACTATACACATCTCTTTGTCTGTTCTTAGTTTCTATACAGAGTTTCAATTGCTTTTTCTCCAACAATCCCACCATTCTTATCATCATCATCAAAACCTCATTTAAATTTTCTGAGAGATGGTTTGCCTCCAACTCAAAAGAAAGGAAAGATGCAGAACGAATGATTAGAGTAAGACAGAGTTCTCACTAAAATGTATAGATTCGGTAGCAGAAAATATACCTACTAAAATGTAGCAGAAAATTCCTACTAAAATAGTAGAGTATAGGGTGTTTAGTACCTGTACCACTGACTGAATGAGACAACATTTCCTACAGGTGTGGCTGAATAATGAGAAAGAAAGCCCTGAGAAGGTAAGGTCTACTTCTAGTGAGAACTTCCTCGACGAGTGTAGGAAGGAGTCGGACAGATACCAGTGCCCACATTGCAGTTATGTCAGCATTTATCGCTCCCATTTTAAGAGACACTTTCGTACTCACACCGGGGAAAAGCCTTACTCATGTTCACTTTGCTCTTACAAAGCCAGTGAAAAATCTAATTTGGCACAACATGTAAGGAGTCACACAGGAATCAAGAGGTTTTCATGTCCTTATTGTACTTTTCGGTCAGATAGAAATGATAGACTAATGCATCACTTGCGTACTCACAAGCAGTAATATCTGAAAATACTACACATATAATATACACACACTACTCATAGTTTTATTTGGTGAAGTGACTGTTTGAGCTTCTGGCATACAAATAATCTACTATTGCAACCTCTTGTATAAAGATAAACTGTACATCCTATTGTAATGTTTGGTAAAAGTATGAGAACTAAAACCAAGACTAACCAGGTACAACATTGATGGACAGTATTGTATAATACAGTACAGTGTACTCTACTGTACATCCTTTGACATAAAGAAATTTATGAAAATTGATATGATTTTGTCATCAGTAGAGATGTACAGTACCATATAACAAATGGAGTAATTGAAGAGTGAAGAAAAACATCTACCATCATATTCAAATTACTGTACTGTACAATACTGTATACAGTCCAACATGTTAAGAATACAAATATGTAATGAGATAAATTATTGATGACTCAGAAAGATAATATTGTACTGTTTAGATGGCAGGTTATTTTCTGTATTTTTCTTTTGCTACTGTATATTATGTATTATATATTATATAATTATTATATATTATATTATATATTATATAAATTGTATAGAAATTTACTGTAAAGAAATTATATAACTTGTAATTACAGAACTGTCCTGTGTTAAATGGAGTAAATTAATTCAGTTATACATAATAAAGTACAGTATGTATTTTATACATTTTTTTTTTTATACCTCTTGGGAGAGTAACAACATGAACAAAACCAAAGTATATTTCTAACTCAATGCCGTGATGAGATTGAAGCCATTGATATTATTTGGTTGATGCCCTGGTACCAGTGTGGGCGGTGAAATCACATTGGTGTAATGATCAAATACGGTGAATAAAACCCACTCTTGTCGACGGAAAGAATATATTTAACCATATGCAGTACTGTATATTCTTTCAGTTAACAAGAGTGGGTTTATTCACCGTATATGGTACCACTGTACTGTAGTTATATGTGTATTATTGAATTAAATTGATATTTGTTGTTGGAATTTACCATCAGTCCCAGAAAAACAAACTACAGTACAGTACAGGATAGGTATTGTCCCTCACAGTTAACACTACTGTACTGTACTGCTGACTCATTTGACAGATAACCAGATTGAGCTATAAATTATGGATTATAGTATTCAATGCAGTAAATTAAAAGTACAGCAGTATAAGAGTGGTTATAATAAATCACAGTGGACTGAGGATATTGAGAAGAATTTTTTTTTTTTTTTTTTTTTTTTTTACCTCAAGAAAGGCTGATGGAAATAAAACATATACAGTACACTATATTTATTATAACTAAGAAAAGAACTTTTGTAATGATAATTTTTTCTTTCTTTGTTACGTCTAGAAAACTTTGTAATGATACTAAAGAGAATACAGTAAAGCATAAATATATTTTGTAAATTAAAAAAAAACTTTTGTAATGATGATGCTGAAGAGAATACAGTACTCCATTTTCTACAGGTGTGGATGGATAATGAGATGCTTTTGGGTGCTTGTGAGTGTAGCTATACCACGACCAACTACTCACACTTGTTGCGTCATAGTACCAAACATACCGGAATAAAACCTTTCTCATGTGCTCACTGTAAATACCAAACTGGTGATAAGTCTAATTTTACTAAGCACATGCGTATTCACACCGGAGAGAAGCCCTATGTCTGTCCTTCATGTTCATACTGATCCAATCGTAGTGGTAATCTCAAGTACCATATAGACTGTGTTCATAAGAATTTACAACGCTAAGAATAACAGCCATACTCTATTCCCGACGTCACGAACCAAGAAAAACTGCCACTTTTCACCAGATAAAATAATTGTTAACAACAAAGTTGGGGAAGTTCTCGGTCGGTGATCTCTTTCCCTCATGATTTCGGCCTCATAAAAATGTATAATTAGAGGTGAAAAACTTTTCTGATTGCTCTCATTTTTTTTAACATAGGGCATTGTTCTTTCAGAAACATAGTGTTTTTTTGTTTTAAGCCAAAGGTGTAGGTATGAACTAATATAAATGTTATTAGTTCTGCCAACCCCTGTACTATTTTATGCTTGTAATTGCTGTTTTACTGTATGTCGCACACCAATTCTTATCTATGATGTTAATATAATTACTGAATAATAACATCTTAAAGTGCAGACGTATGATGTATCAGTAATTATCGCGGGGAAGATTTTACAAAATACATTAACTCGGCCAACACTCCGTTCCCCAACTTCCATATTAAAACCGCTGGCGATCACACGCAACCCTTCAGTTAGTGACCCCGGGAATTGGAATGGAATTGTGTATATTCTTTATAGATTAACAAAATAAATACTGTAATACATACTGTACTGTAATGACATTAATTGTATATACAGTATTGTATATTACATTAAGAGTTCTCAGGGACCCATTTATTACATATGATTGATTACTTGTTATCCTTTCTAATGGTTTTATGAATGGATAGAATTTCATTATACTGTACTGTACTTCTTAGTCTACTTTGTAATTCATGCTATAAAGACTATCTGGTAACACTGCAGCAACACAAGTTACCAGAAGATGAAATCTTACATCAATTAAACATTACCTACAGGTGAGAATAAATGGTAAGAGACTTGAGGATGATAAAGGAAGATTTGTCATTATTTAGCACAACACCAGCATCAATAAATATTGCTAACAAAGAAATATTCAGAGTGTAATTGTACCACATTCACCTGCTGGAATAACACGTTCATGATATTGATTCTTGGGAGAAATGTAAATTTTCTTAAGTTGATTTAATTGAAGCATTATATTGGGATATTTTTTCTTTGAATGTTTCACATGGTGTGCTCAGTATAAAATAAAATGTCACGACACCAAACTGAGAAACTGAGTACAGTAATTCCAGGGTAAAAATGAAGTACAGGTAGATATGATTAGTGGCACAACCCATATCATTTTGTTTGTGGATTGCACTACGTGTCGTAGCTTTGTCATTTGCCTGGAAGATTTTGACTGAGACACAAACATTCCCCACAGGTGTTGCTGGTAAATGAGAGTGAAATGTCAGAAGGAGGAGGAGGAGGAGACACGTGTGCTAGCAACAAGACTTCCCTCACCAACAGACGCAAAATACTACCACTACTACAGTGTCCTCTGTGTTCCTTCACCTCGGTTAACCATACACTTTATACGGAGCATTGTAGGAGTCACATCAATGAAGATAAACCCTTCTCCTGCCCTGAGTGTTCATATCAGACCAGTGATCCTTCACATCTTAAGAGACATATTCGGATTCACACTGGGGAGAAACCTTACTCGTGTCCACACTGTCCTTACCGTTCCAGTGAAAATGCCAAAGTGAAGAGACACTTGCTTACTCATAAATAAACCTCTATAAATATTATGAGTAACCTTGTCACACACATGTTAGATGCAATTCACTTATTATCATACTCAAGTTATTTATATCCTCACTCTCCCTGTTAATCATGTGAATACAAAAGCAAAAAGGCATCTCATAAAGTATAGTAATGCCTTAGAAGTACTGTATGAGTAACCAAGAGTAATTTTTTTATTGAGTAATCTTCACACACACAGGGTCCAATACACATTCATATTACCTCTCATGAAAATTTTTGGGTATTAATTCAGTGTACAATAAATGCTAAACCGTCAATCATTACCATTTACCATACAGTGTAAATGATCAACTGGACCTTTGTTAAATGACAAGTATTTAATATGTTACATAATACTGTTTTGATGTAGTAATTGTTGAGAATGTTATTATGACGCACTGTACAAGGGAAGCATTGAAGTACAGAGTGATAATGTTCAATGTGGAAGGAAGGGTTTGGTGGATATTATATACTACTGTAGTACAGTATTGTATTACTTAGTGAGAAATCTACTCCTATAGTGGACAATAAAAGACTGTGAGGTTTGGATATAATGTGTAAAGAATAATATTGAAGGAATGTGATCAAATACTGTATGTTGAATATATATACTGTACTTATCTATAAATACAATGTAAGGTACTGTATGTAATATTTATGGATTCATTATACTGTTACACACTCATAAATGTTAAGACTGAAGACATTTACTCTACTGTATATTGAATAATTTTATATACTGTACTCGAAAAGATATAAATCAGAAAGATATAATTTATGCTGAATAATTATGAATTGTATATACAGGTAAAGTGAATATAATTTAAAAAGAAATTATTGTTGAGTACTATTGTTGTTATCTTGTACAGCACATACATACATACTGTACATACATACTCATAGCAAATATATCAAAGTGTTTAGTTACCTTGGCTAAATGTACAGTTGGCCACACATGAAGCTGGTATGTCTCGTTATTTATGAGGTGGTTACAAAAGAAAGGAAAGTAAAAAAAAGATGTACTGTACTGTAGTTTGTTGACAGGCAGACAGTAAAATATTATTACTGTCTGCTTGTCAGCAAACTACTGTATAACTTTTGCTCACTTTCCTTCCTGTTGTATGCATCTCACAAGTAGCGAGGCATACCAGATTCATGTGTGGGCAAATGTACCATACTTCATTGTACAGTACAGTACATATATAGTTGTAATCTACTATAGTATAGGTATTCATATAGTAAAGTACTACATTTAAATCTATATACTGTAAGTAGGTACTGTAGACCCTTCAATATACTGTACAATGAATAAATACTTATATCCACCACTTCATTTTACATTCAGTCCCTCATTAAACATCACTTATAAATGTTTTCCCAGGCTTCTGTTATTCATTATCATATACATGTACACTAAATGTTTTCCCAGACTTCTGTTATTCATTATCATATACATGTACACTAAATGTTTTCCCAGGCTTCTGTTGTTTTTTATCATACACACTAAGGGATTTTCTGAGCCTGTGTTAAAAGGATAGTGATAAATTAGGTCACCTTATATCAAGGGCTAACTGTAATATGGTGGTGTAGGTAATAATACTTTTAGCACATTGGAGGCTACTGATTCCCTTTTATCTGTTCATTTCCTTGTACCAAATGCCCCATACTTGTCTTGCATTGTCTGATTCCTCCAAAGTGTACTAAGAAATAGGACAAATCAGCTACAGTAAATTAACATAACCTTTTTCTTAAGAGTAGTTCTGGAGAAATGGGTTGCCTGTAAATTTGCCTAAGTACAGAACTGTACTTCCTTAAGCATAATTTCCTAACACAATATATCAAGTTCTCACAGCTATTAAGTACAATAATTCAATAGCCACAAAAATATCAATACTGTACTACAATGTATGATCAATAGTTATTGGAAGAATGACTATACAATATTTAATGACTATGTTTAAACTTCATGATCTTATACCTTTATTACTTTTTTACACAAATACAGTTGCTTCTTGTCCTCTCCTGTGAAATGATGAGAAAGCAAGAGTTCCAAAATCAACTGAAAATTTTTGAAAGGAAGTTTCCAAAACAATCTGATATTCCTATCTGGTGACTAAGAGTAAATATGCAGGAATAAGTTGGATGGAGGTGGTACTGTGAAGGTAAATCATCACCTTGTGTACCTTTTCTACAGGTGTTGTTGAATATTAACAGAGAAACTGTTAACTGGAATGAAGGAGCAGGTGTTGAAGAGGATAACATTGATGCCAAACAACTGTACTAAGTTCTCCAATATTCTCAAGGTCCGTACACAACTTGAAGGAGAAATTGCACACATTTCATTAAGCATTGTTGCACACACACGGGAGAGAAGCCGTACCCTTGTTCATACAACCATTATGGCACCGGGTACGAATCAAACCTACGTAGACACATCCGGACTCACAAGAAAAATAATCATCACTGTTTTATCCGTACTGTCCTTATCATTGTTATGAAGAATGTGAACTTTAACATCATTTATTGGATCATGTGTAGGCCAGTCATAACTACCTTCAGGTTCAATTAAGGGAGTAATTTACTTATTAATTTTAAAATTATGTATACCTAATGATGCTGACCTAAATCTTTGTATAGTATATTTGTAATAAATATTTATACAAAATGATATAATGTTGTATATCCGTGCAATACTTCGGTGCTATACAATAAGATGTCCTGAATATGTTCATCATAATCATGGTGCAGTTAAAGATAGTGTTTGGTTCAGTAGTTTTAAAGTCATTACCTAAAGCCATCTTACCTGCCATTGCCATTGTCTCATATTCTATCAATAGCTCCGAAACTCCCCCAAGAGGGTGGCCACGGCAGAAGTGTCTCCAGCTTTCCCTGTTCCAACACTCCCTCCTTACTTAGTCCAGCCCTACTCTGCCCCTCACGTTACTCTCTTTTATCCTTTACATACTCTTCCACTCTGTTCTGCCATCTAACTGGAGGTCTGCCTCTCACACCAGGTCCCATAACTTCACTTCCATGCACCTTCTTTACAAACTCCTCACCTTGCATTCTCTCCACATGTCCAAAGCACCTCAATGTATTAAGTTTCACTCTCTCAGCCACTCCACACTCAATACCAATTGCCTTCTCACTCATACCACATATCTCATACACACTCTCAGTGCTTTCTCCATCCTACCTGGTAAGTCCACATATGCTCCTTTCATATTAATGCTACTTTTCCATTATGGCCCTCTCCATATCTTACATTAAAGGGGTAGTACAATGTTGGGGGTAAATATAGAGAACATTATTCGTCCAAACTATCCAAGCAACTGGCCACCATTGTTTTTTGTTGATCTGATCCTATTTACTGATTTACAAACTTTGGAGGAATCAAGACACTCTAATTTACCAAAATTATGTTACCTCCTTAACCCCGAGTGACCTTATTGACTGCTGTATGGTCATTGCGTACATATACAGTATCCTCACGTCTTTATCATGCTCTGTTATTGTTCCATGCTCCAGTTCCCCTTTTATATACAGTATACAGTACAGTACAGCATACTGTACTTATTTTAATAAGTTTTTACATTACAGTATTGAATGAAACTGTTTCATGTCTTTTCATTCCTATGGCCTTATTTACAACAGTCTAAATACAATGGAGGCGTATATTTCCGACAGGTATGGGTGGCTACAGACAGTGAAATGGAACAAGAAGGGGAAGTGTCAGATGCTGAGGGCTGCTCTTACAACAACAACAAACACTTGCCTAATTTGAATGTGAACCCTCAACATTCCACTCTCACCAGTTCTTTTGATAGGAGTAGTAGTTGTAGTAGTAGTCACCAACACTCACCCACTCACAGCAGCAAAATATTTTCATGTGATTATTGTTCATATACCACTGGAATTAGATCAAACCTGTCCCGTCATCTGTGCATACACACTGGGGTGAAGCCTCATTCCTGTCCTTATTGTCCATATCGCTCACATGAAAAGCCTAAGATTAAGAGACATATGCGTACACACATATCCTAAAAATGGTGTACTGTATTGTATTTACATACCAGGTAATTTTTAATTTATATTTTCATTATCTGTGTGCTTTAGGTATTTGTATTATGTAAAACAAAATATGTAATTAGGATTTTGTGTCATCCATCAGTTCTTGTACTCTACAATATATATTTGAGGCTACCTTTCATTCTCTTAATCTTGTAAATGTCAGGTATTTTTGTATAATTTATACATTTTCATGTTAAACATTTGCAATATAAGTTTCACTGTTCAGTCATGAGTCATTTATTCAGGGAAAGTAGTGTGTTATATATGGAGTTAAAGTAAACCATATTCTTTTTACTCAACAGAGTTAACAGAAATTATGGTTTGTCACAATGCAATTGACTGAATAGTTTTAATTGTAAGAGTTTGTTTAGCTCTCTTACTTCTCATGAGTTCCTTTGTTGTAATTACTCTAGTGCTGAAATATATTTACAGTATTTTGTATCACCAAACTTGTTGTATTTTGTACTTTGAACCTGAATAAAGATATACAGTACAGTTTAATGTTCAGTATGAAGTTCCTTAAAACAGTAAAAGTATTAGTGAGGTGGAGCATTAGGATGAAATACTATATGTACACATTGCTCTTAAATTTACAGGTTTCTCAAGTCCATTACAATCTTTAACTCATGTAGGGTACTGTACTGTACTCTGTTCTTGTACTGTTCTTGTTACCGTCTAAAAAATGCTGCTGCACATAAGCAGTATTGTACAAAAGTTACTAAAGTACTACTGTATGTACTATACATATGCAGTACCTGTACAAAAAAACTCTATACTGTATGACTGATGACAGAATGTTTCCTACAGGTCTGGATGAAAAGTAACTGTCAAATGGCGAGTGAAGTCTCGGAAGAAGTCTCAGATTTTATGAAGATAACCAACACATACACTGTCATGCCAAAAGTTCATCAGTGTCCTGTGTGTTCGTACAACACACTTAAGAGTAGTAACCTGCTACAACATTATCGCAGCCACACTGGGGAGAAGCCATATACATGTTCCTTGTGTTCCTATAAAACTGGCATCAAGTCAAATTTGAACAGACATATAAAAAAACATGCTGAAAAATATTGAAGAGATACACTAGTACAGTATACTTAAAGTACATTGGAGGCTTGTAATTCCTTCAAATTATGCAAGGAAATAAATTACTGTATATCAACTGAAAATAAAAGTTAAACTGTTGCTTGAAATAGTTAGGAAATTGTTATCCGTAAAAGTGCCAAAACTATACCATCCCCTGAAACTTACATGGCTACTGAATGTCTGATATATGACATAATGAGTTTTTCATGAAATGATACTGTAGTTCTTTTATCTGTCCTGAAGATGAAATAAAATGTCCTTTGCCAATGTTAACAAATTGCTTATAATTGGCTGTTATATTGTGTTTTGTTTTTACTAATCCTGTACAGTACAGTACAGTACTGTGCATTTATAATGTATCATCATTATCATTGTCTCAGCCACTCCTCCTTGGCCCACCACAAGTTCACAATAAAAGTCCTTCATTTATTCTTGGTGAAAGGAGCAAGTTTTCTAACAAATTTACTATGATATACTTTATGTAATTATTAAATGAAATTATCATTTGTTTTTCCTATCTCAGTGTAATATAGAGTTAGAAAGCACATGACTGTTTATATGATTATAATTAATTTGTGTGCTGTAAATTAAATACAATATCTTTAATATACATATGAACCTCATTAGCAAAATTACTGTGATATGAATTCCTGACAACTTTAGTCACTACAAGGAAACTCCTGCACAAAAGTTTATTATAAAGCACCATGGTACCCACTAGCAAAATATCCTAAATACTTTTGAAATTGAGTAGTTTGTCAATTATTAATTCGCAATCTAAGAAAATTTACAAGTGGTATATTCTTGTACATGTATTATTAATGCTAGTAAAGAACTAAGAGTGATATGGGTGAGTAATATGAACATTTCCCACAGGTGATGCTGGATAGTGTTATGGATAACATGGCAGGAACCTCAGATGCTGGAAGGAGTCATCTTACAAGTACAAAGTTTCCAAAAAGACATACTTGTCCTCAATGTGACTATAGTACCGTCAATAAGTCACATTTAACAGAGCATTATCGAATCCACACTGGTGAAAAACCATACTCTTGTTCATATTGTTCATATCAGACAGGTGACCGATCAAATCTGAGAAAACATCTTCGTATACACACAGGAGATCAATTACACTCCTGTCCATACTGTTCATTTAAAGCAAAAAATTATGGTATAATAAAGAGCCATATGGTGATTCATATGCAGGCCTCATAGAACACACACACACACACACACACACACAGTGAAGGTAAGAAATAGAGTAACATGGTTCAGAGTGTCAGCTGTTCATCACTACAATGCTTGAACATTTACATGAAAACTATGATACTGTATGTAGATCTGTAAACAACTCTGCATTGAAACAATATTTGTATTTACATGTAGGCCTACAGTAGTTTTAATTGATGCTCAATACACCACCCAATGAACTGAACAATTTCAGAGTAAAAACATAGGAGGAGTATAGAAAGATTATTGTTAAACACTCCATGGGGAATCATTCATTACTGTACAATATTTATTCCCAATGTTTACCTATCATTTCCTATGGACATTTATTTATACTGTAGTAGGGATTAATATTTTTGGGGAGAGAAATGCTGACTTTTAACACATCAGTATTGTGTAATAATATTTAATTACTGTACTGTACAGTACAGTACTACAATAATGTAATAATACTATTTTATCTACACCTCAATAAATTATAGAATATGCAAGAATATTTGTGTTTTCTTTTTAACATCCTGCAACAATATAAAGATAGTTTGTGTGTTTACTAGTACAGTACAGTATAGTACAGTACAGTACAGTACAGTACAGTATACAGTTATTACTCTTAAGTGTATTTTTATTTTTAATGTAAAATTGAAGTGAATGTGTCTTACTGAATGTACTGGTACAGTATATTGAAACATCAGGTCTATAGTATATATGTTCTATTGATTGACTGTAGATTACAATGTCAGAATTTCTGTTAAATATATCTTGTTGATTGTAAAGTAAACTTTGAGAACTAAACCATTGGACATTGTTCACAGATTAGAGGAATGCAGAGATGTCCTTGTTGCCCGTACACCACTACTTCTCAAAGCCACATGGATCTTCACCTCTCAACCCACACCAGAGAGAAGCCCTTTGCCTGTCCACACTGTCCCTTCAGAGCCATCCATAATGCCAACCTCAAGACACACCTGAGGATTCACACCGGGGAGAAGCCCTTCACGTGTCCGTTCTGTCCATACTCAGCAGCCCAGAAGGAAAAGCTCAAGGCACATATACGCACCCACACTGGAGAGAAACCGTTTGCCTGTGAGCATTGTCCTTACCGATCAACAAGGAAAGATCACCTCAAGTCACATGTCAGGTTAAGACATACTAGGAGGACTGTTCTTCCTACACCTGTGGCTCAGTGAGTAAGTGCCACACTTTGGGATGGAAATAAATCTTAGAGTAACTTTTTCTATATACTGTACTGTAGTATCTGATGGTAAATGTCCATGGATAATATTATTAAGGTTAGCTGTGATGGATTGAGGTTGGTTACTTGGAGTTTTGGGATGTTTCTTGTCAGTTGATGGATTGGAAGAAAGAAAAAAATATATTTGGCAACAGCAGGCCTAAATTTGGCTGGAAGCATAATTATGAAGTGAGGAATGAATGAATAGAAAAATTGATGAACTAAATGTGAAGTTAAATGGATAGCATTATAAGGAAGACTATAGAGAGATTCCTAGATACAGTACTGGTAATTAATTAAAATTCAGCTGTGGATATACTTTACAGTGTACTTTTTTTTTAATGCAGAAAAACTGGCCATTCATTTTGTTTATTCTCAGCTGATGGTTACTGGTAAAAAAGCATCATTGTTTTCTTAATTCTATTGTTCATGAATTTGAAAGTCTCTGATTCTTCCAAACTATGTCAGTACAGATGCCCTCAATGGTACTAATAAGGGACCTATTTTGTAGCATACTGTAATTTGTAGGAATCAGAGACCTTCCAATTCATCCAGAAGACAATCTCCCATTAATTAAGTGACCTGTGATGGTGTTAGTCAACAAGAAACAGATTAATTAAGTTGGTCCATTGCATGTTATTTTTAGTAGAGAGTATTGTACTGTAATGGTTATAGAATTATAGCCAGTGGTATTTTTAAAGATGACTAAAGTATATATGCTTTTTATAAACAATGTATTTTTTATTTTATCAAACTGTATTTTGTAATCTGACACTTCCAATACAGCATTGAATGTCATGTGTCCCTTCTTACTGTACTTTATTTAAGGGGGTGCGGGAATAGGGGACAGGCTTTGGGGGGGGTTTGGGGGGTGCAGGATTATGGGACTAATTCTTTCACACCATGGGAAGTATATAAGAACCTTTGTGGTGTATACGATGGCGTGGTATTGGTACGATGGCTCTGTTGTTTGTCTATGGAGTCGTTGTACTGTTACCACACCATCGTATACACCATGAATGTTCTTGAATACCACACAATGTCACAAAACAGATTGTTTCAGTATACTGTACAGTAACTGTTGTGTTAAGACAATGTTTGGATCAATTATTACACTTTATTATAACACCTATACTATATTACACACCTTTTAAGGGGGTGTGGGAGTAGGGGGTAGAAATCCTGTCCCCTTGCTCCCACACATCCCAACTCCCCCAACTCCCCCAAGCCTCCCACACACCCTTAACAGTGCCATTTTCTTATCTATACAGTATTTCACTTCATAAACTGATGATGTACAGTCATGTTTACTATTCCTTTATCAGTTCTGGATATGTCTGTCAGGGTTCCTTAAATTATCTGAATAATGTATAGACATATAAAATGTTAAAGGGTTCAAACATCATCCACAATATTATCATTAAAAAAAAATTGAACTTTGTTTGTCTATACTATACAATAAACAGAATGGTGAGGAATGTCATATGTCTTCAGATGTGTTAATGGAATAGTGTGTGTGTGTGTGTGTGTATGTATGTTGTTGGGTGCCTGAGATTATAATTTTACCCTGTGTAATGACGTGATAATTCTCATAATGTGTAAACATGTTGATTTGTGCATTATATCATGGCCACACACTTTTGTGCTCAATTTTACTCCATTTTACAAGTCAAGTGATGTTCACCAACTACTGTAATAATATATTATAAAAATATTTAAAGGTAATCACATGAAATTAAGGAGGCTCTGAATCAAAATGCTTGTGCTGTTATTTTGTACATATTGTATCAGAACAATACTAGGTTACTGTACTGTATTACATTTTTATTAAACTCTTCTGCACAATGACCTGATTTTGATATCTTGATTGATTTTAATTAACTATTCAATTATACAGTACATATACTTATGACAATGAGATCCCACAACCAAGGGATAATGATGTTCAAATCTTTTATTTTTAGAATAGGTACCATAACATCCATAATGATTGGATAACTCCAGTATTAAATATGAGTACAGTATACTGTACTGTACTGTACATTCATATACAATATATTGGTGATAATAATTGTACATTAGTTACTTTATGTGAATTAATTTGACAAGTGCATTAATTATTTCCATAAATAGTATTTTATTTTATCAAGTACTGTACTGTATTGTACTGTATGTAACAACAGCTTTAAATTGTGTTCACTAATGTTGTGTCCAATTTATGCCCAAGCGACAATCTTATACTGTATAGTAAAGGATTAATTAGCATTATGACCTGTTACTGATCAAACATATGACCTGAATAAAAGTTAAGTTTATTGTATGTTGAATTATCCCCTTATAACTTATTAGAGGTAAAGGTATTAGGGTGGTACAGTACAGTAAGTATGTTTGAGAAAATATTAATAGTGCCTTTAAAATTAAAGAAAATCATTGGTCCCGGTACTAGGGATTATACCGAACTTTTGCTCAAAGAAGTTTAATAATAATACCAGCCTATGAATACAATAATAAATGTTGTAATCAGTATTAGAGATCTTTAAGAACTTTTTAAACTACTGTAGGGGACAACCAAATTCTGGAGGTAATATATAGACTTTGTTTGTTCTCAAGTGTATGTAGGAAGTTGTGAGTTTAGTTCATATAACATTAATTAGGTGTACATTATTATTACAATAGTAAATAATATGAAATTGAGGGTTGTTGTTGAGGATGTTCCAGGGCAGAAATAATTTATGCAGCAGAATGGTTTCCTGCCCCAGACCCCTGGTTTTGAGGCATACAGATAAACAGACTATATAGAGACAAACGTATTTATGCAATGGAATACCGTGTGGCAAATGCATGCTATATAAAAGAAATTATCATATGAAAACTGTTTTCTCCATAGGTGCCGTTGAAAGGACAAACTTTTAATTTTCTCATCATCGTCATTTCTCAGTCAAAACCAAAGTCCAAACAATTGACAGATACGACGAGTTGTTTGGTTGGTAAGATTTAAATAGTCAAGTTTCACTCTTATTTTATATCATCAAGTCAATATTTGTTCATTGATGTATTTATAGAAGCCATTACCATCATATTATATAATTGTTATTCACAGTAAATAGTTATCTTAGTTATGTTAATATGTGAACATTGAACCGGTGTTAGTTTGTAAGTTAACGTAAGGAATAATAAACTTCAACAAAGCTATAACAACAATTGACGGTAATTCTACATAAGAGATCCACCTGGATTGTTCCCACATTTTATACATTTTCATGCATATTTTTACTTGGGTATTTCTGTATAAAAGGTCCACGTGGCCAACATTTACAATTTGTGTATATTTCATAAGGGGACAATGTAATATGGGTATAATCCCTAGTACCGGTACCGGGACCAATGATTTTCTTTAATTTTAAAGGCACTATTAATATTTTCTCAAACATACTTACAAATATAACTTCTTTGTACTGTCGGAAGTTGATAGAGTTTAGTTACAGGTTATATATGGCTATATTTATTATATAAAGCCAATGTAATTATGAATTACCGAAATGTCTGTGATAAAGTACAGAAAATGACCGGGGCAAAATACTGGGACCTAACTAGCCGGATCTGGCAACAATTCTTTCAATAAATACCTAATTATGTAGCCTTTCTTTCAATTAACCTTAACAGAGACGTAATAATGGAAGCACCAGATGAAGCAAATCTCACCATTAGTGAAAAATGGAATATGAAAAGTGTTGAGGTGATATCTTCACTACAGGAACAGTAAGTATAAGTCATATTTGTCTTAGTAATATTGTAATACATTTGTACATCTAAGGTATCCTCAATTCCATATTATATTCATTTAAGGGGGTGCGGGAATAGCGGGACAGGCTTTCTACACACCCCAAGCCTGTCCTCTTATTCCCGCACCCCCCCCAAGCCTGTCCCCCTATTCCCGCACCCCCCCAAGCCTGTCCCCCTATTCCTGCACCCCCCCAAGCCTGTCCCATACTCCCGCACCCCCCTAAGTACAGCCACAATCAAATAACCACGGACACTTCCCTTCCATCGTGCAAATAAGTATCGTATCAAAATATAATCATATACAACACTTTACGCCAACCTAACCTATTCAATTATTACTATGAGTTACTGCAAAATCATACATTTGTTATTCTTTATTACTAAGATTTATACTACAATGGAAGGAAAGTGTGGGTGGATATTTGATTGTGGTTGTACATTATATAGTAGACCTTTGATATACTGTACAATAAATAAATATATCCACCACTTCCTATTACAGTTCCTCATTGAAGACCACCAAATGTTTTCGCAGGCATCTGTTATTCAATACCGTACCATACACACACTACTTCATAACATGCAAACAAATAATTTGAAGACCAAAACCAGTTAAACTTTATTATCGGACATACACAACCATGAACCATATTTAACTAATATGGTTATCTAGTGTATAGGCCTATTTCTGTTTTGAACCATTTTGACATTTACTTTACCATGGCAGCTCACTACTCATTGTCCCTTTATTCAGCCTTGAGCCATATGAGTCGTGGGTGGTGGGAGCGTCAGTGTATGGGGACAACAGGGAAGCTTTCACACTCTTCTTCCCAATTCTGGCTGGCATCTACTCTGATCTGGGGGCTAGAGCTCTATGGGCATCCATCCTGGTTGAGTGGTCCAATTTAATCCTAAAATGGTTTGTGGAAGTGTTCTTTTGTTTTGTTTTGTAACTTTTATATCAACAAGCACTGGCTTCACCATCCATGGCTATGCCGAGGGTGCTTGGCCTACATTGATATAAATATCAAGAAAGTGTTACAGTACTACAGTTACATTAGGGATATCAGTAAAATGGTACTGTTCCTGTGCCACATCCACCAAACTTTCATCTCTTAGCTATGAATATAAAATATGCTTTATCTGCTACTTTGTACAGAATTGCATGCAAGTTTTTGTAAATTAAATGTCTTAACCCCTAAAGACCACAAATATATCTCAAATATATTCTTACCCCCGGCCGCAATAGATGGCCTATACCTAAGTATCATGTAAATAAATTTTAGATTTATAGAACTTGAATTTACACACCAGAATCTGAAAACCACACACTCCAAAGTCCACTGGTTTGCATATAGCAATGCGGCAAACTAGCTTCCCCCAAACAGGTCACATAAAAATGAATGTGTATGCAATTTAGTGGTTTGTAAAGTCCCTTTCCATACAAGAGGCAAAGGACGGTAGGCAGACACTGTTACCAATTTTGTAGGTGGGTTGCGGGCAAGGGTAGCCAATGGCTACCGGGGACTGTTTCTGGCAACATTTGTAAAATGAGAGAGAATTCCATTGAGTTGACCGTGCTCATTGTCTTTTTGCCTCGTGTGGAAGGGACTCTTGGTGTCCCATGTATGTCTAAACTCACCTGGAGTGAACAAAACATCAAATATATATATATATATATATTTAGTACATAAAAAAAAAAATTACATCATAAAACACATTCTTCCCAAGCATACAAGAGGGTACATTTGTATACACGTGTATGTGGCTCATTGTAAGTACTAGTGCATTCCAAAATTGGCTAATTTGCACAAGATATCTTGTGCATCAATTTAGGCCCATTGATCTTTAGGGGTTAATTGACTGCTGATTGACTTTATGATGAAGCAGAGTGAGGTAGAAAATATAGTTGAAGGTTGTACAATCCTATTATTAACCTTGTAACATTATTGTCAGGATGTTCATGGGAGACAGACCATACTGGTGGATTGGAGAGACACACCTCTACACCGATGAAACTCTGCCAAACCTGCGCCAATTCCCCAACACATGTGAGGCTGGACCGGGAACACCATCTGGACACCTTATGCTCAATGTTGCACTTTTCTATGTTGTTTGCAAGGGCATCAGTAACTACTTTATATGGTGTTCAAAAAGGATTGGGTAAATACACCATAACTACCTATGTTCTCCTTAATTTTATTTTACTCTTCTCTACCTGTCCTTTCATTGTTGGCTTGTCGGTTTTTTGTAATTATGATTTTATGGATCTTAAAAAAATATTGATTAAGAATGGTTGTATTTGATAACTCAGTGTGTCTCTCAGTATATCCCTTCTTATATTTTTCAGAAAGTGTTCAAAGAGTTTGTTGACTGGACTCCTGTACATGCTGTACTTCATGTGGATTGGAGTGATATTTGTGTCAAGACTGTACATTCAAGCACACTTTATTCACCAGAACATCCTGGGGATTTTCTTTGGTAAGTCATGACAGAACTGTGTATAGCTCAATGGTCATAAATGGAAAAGTTCAGTAATACAATAAAGCCTTCATATAATATCCTTTACCACCACTTGGGTATGTATTCAGTTTCATAGACGACCCTCAAATGTTTTTCCAGGTTTTTGTGATTAATTGTTAATGGAGTACAGCATTCATTGGTCCTGTGTTAAGTAATAGGTGTTGTATATTGTTTTCATGTTACTGTATATTGATGGCATATTTGTTTGTCCAGGTCTGCTTGTGGGTAATGTGGCATGGAGGACAAGATGGCTGGTACGAATGGGAAGTACACGAACAGTGACATTTACTCTCTTCCTCATTACCATATCCGCCTCCACATACTTTATGCTACTCAAGAAGGGAATGGACCCCCTGTGGACTCTGCCTCTTGCTCTCAAGTACTGTTCACAGCCAGAGTATGTGAAGGTGGACACAAGGCCATTCTACCTCATGGCAAGGTTCACCGGTGCATCACTAGGCTTGGGTCAGTACTGTAATAATGTCTACATATTAATAGTTTCTCTTACATTCACTTTTGATTTCTTGGGTGTGATTCTCCTACTCATCTACAGTAAGTTCAGTACTGTACTATCATAAGGTTTGTCTATTCCACCTTTCAGTAATGCATGTCTTTATTGACTGAATTTTTGTAATTACTGGGTGTTTTATGACAGGATTTGGTATTGCATCAAGCAGGCGGCACTATGTGATGAGGGCTCCCTGGAACACCCTCCGATCCCTCCTTCTCATAAAGTTTGGGTACTTTATGGGAAGACTTGCTACCATTATCCAGGTACAGTATGAGATAGTACTCATATTTTTTCTAAATAGTGTACAGTTGGTTCCAAATATGATTTACTACCCAGTTATTTGTAATAATTAGTCTATGACATGAGCACCAAGCACATACAATATTACTTTTATTCTCTGTCATCCTTCACTTTCAGACCAAATTTACTCATTAAGTTTTTCAGGTGTCCTGCAATTCTCTGAGAACAAGATCAAGATGTGAGCTACATCTGACATCAGCTACAGGATAACCAACTAGGCATAATACCCATATATAATTCCTACCTGAGTAACAAAATAGGTCTTTTCTTGCATAATAATCCTTACTATTGTAATCTAATGATGTGACCTTCCTTTGCCAGGCCACCTTCCCAACGGACGACTTGTTGATCTTGCTGACACTTACTTTTGGTCTCAACATTGCACTGCCGTATATCATCATCGCAGTCCTGCCTAGCTTCATTTTCTACATCCATTTCACCTTTTTCAATGAGTAACATCTAGCATAGGAGTGGCTTTAAGAAATTATTGGACATTTCAACTAGACCTGAACTGTATTTGGGATGTATAGTATAGCTAAGTGAAGATCATTGTACAGTCAAGCATTTTCTTTAGTCAGGAAGACAATATAACAATCGCTCACTATACCTCCACACCACACATCAGACACAGTGATTATCTGGACAAACCTGTATAAAGGGAGTAAAAAATAAGGAAACCATTATATATATTTTGAGGAAGATAAGGACTGAAGAAGGCATTGACATTGTTAGATATTGTATTCTGTATTGTGATCAGTACAAGGAGGATTACGAATGATATATCCTTTGGGTGCACAAAATTTGATGGATGTTACATATTTATTTACCAAGGTATGAAAGGGTTTCCATAATTTATTCTGATTTTTTCTCATACCTTCCAGTAAGCATGTATTTTCATTATACTGTAGTGTAGTGGGTCTTTTGTTGATGAAACAGGTGCTTATTATTAATCTAGTCCTTTGACATGATGATGCTCATTTAGTTATATGAAGGATGTGTAGTTTTATATTGACAGACTTGAGGCTTATATTAAATTTTACTGTATTTTTTTTTATGTTGCTGATTTTGTTATTGAGAAGGATGTTCACGGATATAATAAATTGTAAACTTTTGTCATATGTTTTTATAATGAACAAATATTGATTGTCTGATATTTTTATTGCCATATTTATGGAGAAGGTTATGGGTGGGCAGGTAGCTAGAGCAATAGAAAACGGGCGTCTCAAAGAGGACGGGGGTAGACTAATAAGTTTAAGTCATGTCCTATAGGTGAGAGGGAAGGGGGTCTGAGTTTAGAGTAGGCAACGAGAGCGACAGAAAAACTGGTGACCGGGATAGAGTAGGCAAGCAGGGTAGGTTAGGTGTGCGTAAAGCCGCCTTTAGGCTGGGCAGGTACGGTGGCAGCGAGTATAGTTGCTACAGCAGGCATGTGTGTACACTGAAGGCGGCATGTAGGAGCAGCAGGCAGGTAGATGATAGGGAAGGACATCCAAATAACTTAGGGGGTAACACACTATTGGTAAATTGAAACGCATTGATTCCTCCAAACTATGCTAGGAACCAGGACCAGATAAAATTATAATGGTGTCCTAGCCAGTACTATGCTAGAATCCTTCTTGTCAATACAGAACTGAGCGAGTCCCAGCTTAAAAACTCTTATTTGTAAGAGTATGACTATAGGTTATTTAGTATATTAATATTAAATAAAGTATACCAATACAAATTTTGATACAAATATTCTTTGTTTATAATTACGTTTAATTCCGGGAGCTTAATAATCTTAAGTTATGGGTATGATTTTTAATTTAATATATTGCACCGTGGAAATTTCCTCCAACATATTTAATTTAGGAGTAACTTCGCTAATTTACCAATATTAGTACGTACCGTACTGTACAGTGCACACATAATTGTATATAGTCACCAATAGTAACTCATCTTGGTAATATAATAATGAACACAAGAGTACGTTCATTTGAAACTACCCAACAAGTATTTAGACAAATAAAAAGCCGTTCCCCTGTAAACTAAACTCAGAACTAATGAATGTTAAGCTAAGTTCACCCTATATATACAGTAACCATATATTTTTATATCCCTTCCAATGCACATAGATAATATAGCCTACAGTAAATAACAAGTCAGCATTGTCATCTTAACAGTTTCGTGTATTATTATAGTCAATCATATATATATATATTACAGTACATACATTACAGTATCTCTTTGTATATTATAATAGGATCTGAAGAGAACAACGTGGGTGATCAATTTTTAATAATATTTCCCCGCCCACAGACTGACTCTATTCGTCTGGCTCCCCCTCTACCTCTCTTCCCTCACCTTCCTCCACTCTCCACCTCCTCTCCATCTCCTTACCCCTCCTCCTTATATGCCTCTCCTATTCCTGTCTCCCGTCTCACCTGTCTGTATAACTTACATTTATTTATATTTACATAGCGTGAAGTTTATGTATCCGCATGTATATTGCAAATGGAAATACCTTGTAATTTTATCTCACAATGAATATGTAAAAGAAATAAGTAATGATATTTATTCATTCACGCATCAGCCGAAGTGAGTTGACACGTTTCTTTAGGTTTCGTTCAGGCAAACTGGTAAAATCCAGTTTGCGTTGGCTTGGGGGGGACATGGCTGAGACAGGGCGTGCTATGGAAACCTTCCTCAACACGAGTGTACGTGCAGTCGCTCACTGTTATTTGTTCCAAGAGGAAGCTGTAATGACACAATTACTTCTATTTGTTATAAATAAGAAAATATTGATATTATTGGCACATTGGCTTATATTATTGGCTTTTCATTTAAAAAATTTGAGGTTGCAATGAGAGATATACAAGTCCTACCTGGGAAAGTAGTAGTATATATTGATTGAACCTTTCATATCTTTTATACTAATAGTCTATGGAACTTAAATTAGATTAATAATAAATACATTAACGTAAAACACCACCATATAAACAGGACTGCACTGGCAACACTACCACAAAAATATATTACAAGTTACAAATACATTCTATATTACTAGGGTTATAATATCATGTAGAGAATTGTTTATGTAAATTTACATTATTATATCTTCATTAGATCTATGGAGAATAACAGATAGATAGTTATATTATAGTAACTTGTGGCATCTTTTAGCTGGTGTGGTGTGTGTATGTGTGTATGTCGCCTTCAGTGTGTGATGTGAAGTGGGTCAGACGGGGGTGTAAGCTCTTGTATTATTACCGGGATTTTAAGAGAAATACAAACCTGATTGTAATGGAAACACGTAAATAAACTGTCGGATTGATGAGGCTCACAGTGTATGGTCCAGTTACCATTACTCCCTCGGGAAAACCCCTCCAGACATCCCCGAGTTGGAAGGTGGGTGAGTGAATGTGTATGTGTGTATGTTGTTGGGATGTGTGTTGCTGCCTTCATCCCTCCCTCACCTTCTCTTTAGTTATGCAAGGAGAGAGTATTTAGTCTTTTTTTTTAGTCGCATGTTACTGTTAGTGATGGATTATATGGTAGTTTTGTGGGCCTAATTTGTGTAGCGTATATTATAGTACCTGGCTGTTGAGGGTAACGTTAATTTTTCCAGCAGGTGTTGTTTTGAGTTACAGCAGTTTAATAATTATATATAGCAGCATCTTATAGGGAAACCTTATTGGTTAGACATATGGTAATGCTAGTGAACAAAATTTAATTATACTTTTTTCAGGCTAATAGTGATCACTGTTTTGTGTACAGTAACTTAGAGGATAATTTTAATCATCAGAAATAATTAAATTCTGTTCCCCAGCATTACCATATGTCTAACCAATAAACTTTCCCTATAAAATGCTGATATATATAGTTATTAAAACTGCTGAAACTCCAAATAACTCCTGCTGGAAAAAATGAATGTTACCTTGAACATCCGGGTACTATAGGCTAAGCTACATAAGGAATAAATATGATGGAAATGGAGGTACAAAATAATAAGGGTGGGAATGGGAGAAACGTTAGGTTACCAGTATGGGGATCAAAACAAGCAAGAGGAGGAGAATGAAGGAAAGGAAAATAAAGGGGTGGGTGGGGACACGAAAGTAATAAGAATATGATAGGAATGGGGGAAACCACAAGAAGGAATGGAGTGAGTTGGAGAAACAAAGTGATAAAGAAGAGAAGAATATAATATGAGTAGGCCTAACACTGGAAATGCTATATAGGCTAATGATATCGATAGGGACAAAGGAAAGAGATAAGGATCGAAGCTCTATTGTATTGGTACCTACAAGCAGAGCAATTTGAGTCTTATTAGGTTACAGGCATAAATGGAGGTGCAATGGTAGGCTACACATGCTTGAAATTGTATATAGGAAATATTTAAATGATTACGGTATACAAATGTATTTTGATAACGTATAGAACTCGTGTTTACAACTACAAACAGACAGTAGCTGTAACTGTGTATTTCCTCCATCGTTACGAGTGTATTTTTGCAACGAAGAGAGGAAATCTTTCAAGTTCAGGTAGATCTACTTTCCTTCAGTAATCATAAATTGATGAGGAAATATAGTACAATATTTTTGACGAGATATTACTAATTATAAGCTACGGGTGGTGGTGTGTGTTTAAACGACGTATCGTACCTATATTACCGTTATGTATTTATTTATTCATATATTGACCTTAAAACTGCTATGTTAGCCCTAATGGGTTTATAATGTCCAGGGGGAGAAATAGTGTAAAGTTATGTATAGTAGTACAGTTACTATAATCGTAATAGAAATGTGTAGGAGAGTTACATTCCTGCCAATTTACCAAGTTTAGGCTGAGATTCGGGTAAATATTTACAAGTTGCCACAACAGGATTTCATAGGAAAAATATATAGTTCCAAGATGGTATTTGTGTGCTTTGAGTGATATTGACCACAGTGTATATACTTTAAAATATATACACTGATATTGACCTTCGTTTCTTTAGGAAATGCCCCCCCCCTCCAACAATCTTTGGGGAGAGCCTGAGAAATCGGGTTTTTTGGGTGGGGGGAAACTCATGATATAGTATATTTGCCTTTCTAGATGGAAAGTGATTGATTATACCTTATTAATTGATTGGTTGATATTTAATTAAAGAAGATTGAAGTGAAAGGATGAACCATGCTGGGAAGGAGGAAGGGGAGGTGAAATAATAGATGCAATAACAACAACAACATATATAATGGTTATTGCACAATCATGAACACTAATTCTGAATCACCCTCATTCTGACTTTCACTTCCTCAAAACACGACAGATGAGGTACACACTGCCAGGACAATTGATTGTTTGATGGATATTAGGCGCCGCAACATCGAGGTCCTATAGCACCAGAAAAAAGGTTATAGAGAGGTTTGACAGCAAGCAGGAAGGAAATAAAAAGAAAATAAATTAACCCTATTTCCTTCTAAGTAATACGACTTTAGTTGTACATTTCACTGACATTCTAGTATTTATTAATGTACTCAGTTTTGTCAATTCTTTGGTGCAATTTGTCTTTGATTACATTATATTTACCGAAAAAAAATGAGGGAACCGGTACAGTTTGTCTATGTAAGGCTATTTATAGAAACTGGACAGTGATATGAGGGGAGGGTGAAAAACGCTGGAGGCTAGTTAGGATAGGTCAGGGTTTGGTGAGTTGCTAGTGATTACCATTCAGTCGCCTGCTCCTCCAGCCACTGTTGGCTATACATGGCAGTACAGTCGGCGGCAGAAGTCTTGTCGCCTCACTTGCTTCAAAGAGTCACACAATTCACGGACTCAAGAAATAAGTACGTTTTCTACATCTACTAATCTCGAGTCTATCAACATCGCGTGCAGGTGATACGACAGGACTTTTGCCGCCGACTGTACATATAGGCTAGTTCAATAATTACTTAGGGAGGCGAACAGAGTCACAGCTGGTTTCTAAATCCTTCTGCTAGATATTTACTTCTATCTAGAAATTGCTAAAAGAAATATCTGCATGTTATTTAACTATACAGGACTATTGTGTAACTCCGAAATGATGCGGCCATGAGATGTGGTTTGTCCAACTGTAAAGTTGAAAATGAAACATTCTGGTGAAACGAGGCAGTATTCCCTGTATTAGTTACGCTGGCAATTATGGCGCCGTAGTTTTCCCTTGTTATTGACCTGGTAATTCAAGAAAAGCATGTGATCATAGTAATTATTGTGTGGCGAGATAATGCACTTGTTCCTTCTCAAATGTTTAATTATAAATGGGCATATGTAAGCATGCATCCACCCCACCATTCTCTCTACGATTATCCTTTGCCAAGTGTCAAAAGTCTTCATTATTGGAGCATCTATTGTCCCAGGTGACAATGTGAAAAATATACAAAATATTTAGGTGGTGAGAGAGAGGGAAGGTGACGACGCTACGGTATACGTGTACGGTGTGGAGTAGAGACCCTATAGAAATTCTATAGGGTCTCTAGTGTGGAGTGAACCTTTACTCCTTGGTGGTGTTGGCGCCAAGCGGATGGCCTGGGGGCTGGGAGGGCGGTAGTTATGATTATGGTGGTGGTGGCGGCGGTGGTTGGACATGGCTGGGGGTGGTAGTGGTGGTGGGAGGGCTGGATAGTTATTGTGATGGAGGTGGGGTCGTAGGTTGGTTGGAGGAGGGAGGGGAGCCTGGGAAGGGACAGTTTGGGTTTGGCTTTACCTTAAGAATGTCCTCATCCAGTGAATCAGAGGTCCTCGGATTCCATAGTAATCTAGTTTAGCTAACAGTTTACGGCGGGGGACTTTGTCAAAGGCTTTGGTGAAGTCAAGAACTATGGCGTCAACTTGTTTGATTTTACTGTAAATTAAGGGACTGCATGGCTATGTCGTGAGTTGTCATAAGACTATAGTAACAGTCTCACACGAGCGGTCCATTAGGCCTATATGTCTATGGAGGATATGTTCCAAAATTTTGCAGGGGATTGAGGTTAAAGAAACAGGCCTATAGTTTACTAGGAGGGGTCACGTTCGCCAAAAGTCAGTATTGGGGAAGTTCACCGGTGGTAAGTGTCTGTGAAAATATAACTTGCAGGACACAAGGACAAAATAATATGGCAGCAATAGCCCTGTAGGGTATATTGTTTGGTCCAGACGCCTTGTCAATGTCTATCTCGGATAAA
Source organism: Petrolisthes manimaculis (assembly GCA_034508575.1). NCBI lineage: Eukaryota > Metazoa > Arthropoda > Malacostraca > Decapoda > Porcellanidae > Petrolisthes > Petrolisthes manimaculis. Next base: position 222,168 of record JAWZYT010000425.1, on the reverse strand, counting down.
AGTTTCCCGATTCCAAGGGTGTGTATAGTCAGTGGAGGTATACGGTAGTTGGGTGAATGTGGTGATGGTGACAGTTCTGGCAAGTCTGTTTGTTCCTGTGTAAAAACTGACTGGAACTGCTAGTTAATTAAGTGCATGTTCTTTATCATGTGTTTGTGTAACCAAGGAATTATTATGTAGTGTTGTTAAACTAGTCGAGTCCTGTTTGTGTGCTTTGAAGAAGTTGTAAAATATATTGGGGTTTTATTTATTGTCTGTGAGGAAAGTGTCAGTGTAATTAGTTTCTGCTTATTTAATTTATCTTTGTAGTGTTTTCTGTGTATTCTTGTAGAGTGTTTTGTATCGTTGTAACGTTTTGCTGCCATGTATGCTTTGTGTCTATTTAGTCTGAATAATTGTCTATTCAACCATTTGGGTGACTTGTATTGCATTAAATTTTCCTTGAGGATGTGCTTGTCCATTGTGTCATGGATAAAGTCACAGAGTCTGGTCCAATTCGTTACAACGGAACTGGCCATAGGTTGTTGTCAAGGAAGGCGTCTCTAAAGTCAGCTAAGTCTTGGGAAATGATACCCATGTTAGCTCAGTTGTATAAAAAAATCATGCTTCTGGATAATTGTTTCTGTATAACCGGTTGGTTTTATGATTGCTTCAACTAGCACCATGTCATGATCGCTCAAGCCAGTTAGGCCTATTACCAGTGTCTGTGTGATCAAAGAGTGTTTGTGTCTTATGTTTGGGTTACTTCTCATTACGCTAGATTGTGTACGTGTTCGTTCAAGTACTGTTTGTGAGAGTGAGTGAGAGTTGATCATGTCAATGATATTTTCCTTCAGAGATAGGTGGGGGTACCATAGTACAATGTCGTATTGGTTGTCCAATCAGGGATCAATTTTCGATAAACAATGTTCAAGGTGCTGCAGGTATTCTTTCTACGTTGGAGTTATGAGGACCTGTAGCCCTGGATTTCCGTCTTTACCTATAAAATATCTGCGTCCACGTTTAGTTGATAAGCTGGTGTTACAACTAGTCCTGGCTTCGTCGCTGTAATGACTCCACCGACCACCATGCTTTCCAATCTCTGTGTCTTTATAGTGGTGAATGTTAGGGTGGTATGGTAGCCTAGTGGAGGTTGCAGCAGCGGCTGGGCTAGGCCTAGTTGGCGGAGGAAAAGCATTACAAAGGAATAAAACTTAGGAGGAGTAATACAAAGGAACACAGAGGAGGAATACAAAGGAGGAGGAGGAAGGGTGTTTTTATATTCCTTGCTACGGAGTCTTGACCAAGCCAGCCAGCCAGCCAGCCACCTGTTGAGTTTTAAACCATAACACACTCGTCCTTCTCCACACCGTCATCATTCTATAAGCAAATGTTGGATAGGATTTTCTGACACTGTCCTCCCAAAGTGGATAAGTCTAGGCTAGTTTTTCAATGGGCTATAATAGACTACAGTAGGCTAATGTCTTGATTTCTACAGTTGTTATGGGTGTGTAACTGTGTATTGAACTGTTTGTACTGAATTTATAAACAGTAAACCCTCATTGTACATTACACTCCCATAAACCCAGTGGACAATGAAAGTTTACTGTACACGAATTCATAAAAAACAAGCTGGTGGAAAACAAGGAATCACTTCACAATCTTTACCTTCTCGTCCCTCTTATATTTACTCAGAATATTTAACATGGCTCCCTTTTGGGGGTTTCCAAGCTACTGAAAGCAATCATGTATGTACAGCACACTGGCAACACACACGTGTAATAGCCTACACACACAAACTTGGGCATGCTTGGCATTTCCCGCTTATCCTACGTCCATCTCAACCATACTGAAAATTGACGCACACTTCAATTCACTTAATGCTCTCCCTCAAGTCGTCAGCTTACATCAGATGAACCAACACAAGGGATTAAGAAGGTAAAACTCGATGCATTTGTTTACAACATTGACTCACATTATTAACCTTATTATTAACCTTAACCCCCTTCCCCCACTGTGAAGGTGTAATGGATTGCCGCCAAGTACGGTATGGAAGCTATATAGACAAGGGTGACGCAAGAAAGATAAGATACAGTGACTAAGAAATGTTATGTGAGAGAGATAATGGGTGTGGGAGGTGTAGGTTACAGTACAGTTGAGGTTGAAAGTCAATGTTTTTGGGTACGGTATTTGGTGTTTGTGTGTGTGTGTGTGTGTTAGGAATAATTGTTATACCGTGGTGTATACGAATTCTTCAAACCGACTGTACGGTATACTCGCGGTCAGAAATTGTGTCCCGATCCCCTGGTAAGATAAATTGTAACCAGGCGAAGTTCAAAGTTTCGAACAACGGTACACTCGTGATACGTAATTTCTGACCAGAGACGAACGGCAGGCACCAAACACACACCCTGCATTCGAACTCAGCCTCTATAGGTGTACTAGGTGGGGAAATGAGCAATACCAGGCGATTCGAAGCTTTCTACTCGCACTCTGGTCAGAAATTAGGCTATGTATCACGAGTGTGCAGTTGGACACATGAATGGGTGGTACAGCCCAAATGAAAGATGGTCAATTTCTCCCAATATCAAGTTCCTTAGTACCACCAAATAGGAGACATCAGGTGCAGAAGTCAGTATTGAGAATGGTGATGTAGCAAGTACCTAATAATAAACACTGGTTACTCAAAATGGGACAAGTATATTTCACCTGGGCCACCAATTCATGTGTCCAACTGTACGTTATGAGGAGAGTGGTACCGTACAAGATTCACTGTTGTTCGAAACTTGGAGCCTCGTCTGGTTGTGATTAATCGTGTCAGGGAATCGGGACTTGTACAACTTCTGACCGCGAGTGTACAGTTCCTGGCATATGAATGAGAAATATTGCCTCGGTCTCCACACTTCATAGACTCCACCCACTCCCGAACAATGTGTGTGTACCCTACAGCCACTCCCTTTCAATGTGTGTGTGTGTAGTTCATATGCCCCAGTCACTCCCTTTCAATGTGTGTGTGTGTAGTTCATATGCCCCAGTCACTCCCTTTCAATGTGTGTGTGTGTGTGTATAGTTCATATGCCCCAGTCACTCCCTTTTAATGTGTGTGTGTGTGTAGTTCATATGCCCCAGTCACTCCCTTTCAATGTGTGTGTGTGTGTAGTTCATATGCCCCAGTCACTCCCTTTCAATGTGTGTGTGTGTGTAGTTCATATGCCCCAGTCACTCCCTTTCAATGTGTGTGTGTGTGTATAGTTCATATGCCCCAGTCACTCCCTTTCAATGTGTGTGTGTGTGTGTAGTTCATATGCCCCAGTCACTCCAGTGTGTGTGTTTGTGTGTGACCTTGCCCTTGGATGATGACAAGGGAAATTACAGAGGGACATAGACAGACACCACTCACCAACGACCTTGTGTGATAAGATGGAACTCAACAACACAAGGTAAACAATGCCATGATAAAACCCTCAACACACACACACACACACACAAACTTGTACACACTCAACACACACAAACTTGTACAAACTCAACACACATTCATTCATTCACACTCACTTTCTTGCACACACACACACTTGTATTATGCTCACACTATGTCTTGAAGATTGCAAGTTGCATACCATTGATTTTCATTTGCACTAATATTAAAATTTTGTTGCTTTGATTTACTAGTGATATTGCCACCCTTACAAAGTCTCTTTTTGAACCGAAATGTGAAGGGAATATTTTTTTGTAGGTGAATTAGGTCTCTGATTCCTCCAAACTATTCCACGAAACCAATCCCCGATTATTATAGTACCAAACCATTGAGGGCATCTGTTTTCTGACATAGTTAGGAGGAATTAGTAGCCTTCCAATTTGCGAAGTTACTGTCTGACATCAGCAGTTTGAATGCTTTTTTTAAATTCGTTACTCATCGGATCCCCTTCTGCACTTTAATGACTTTAATTAATGAACGAGTGTATAGTATCCAAAACATATATAGTTCACATCTTGGGAGTATGTGTGTTATGTAGTGATCAATATGTTGGCCGTATAGCCTAGCCTCTCCTAACATGGTCACAACACCCCACTGATGTCTAGTAACACCAACATACACCAGTCCACTCTACTTACGGAGATATGCCTGTACCCTTCTATAAACCTTAGTAATAACGCAGTAGGGGGAGGCGGTGGCAGAGTGGATAAAGAGACGGACTGTGGAAGCAGTATGAATGAAGGAAGCAGGAAGGGAGGAATAAGGATAGGAAGAATAGGAATGTATATATAAAGGATGTGAACATAATTATTTGGACATCAGATGTGTGTGTACAGCTCTGGCCAAATAGCACTTTGCTGAATAGGTTAGAAAACCCTCTCCATATCCAAAGCAGATAGGCCCAACACATTGAATTAAATCTTGGGACCAAACCGCGACAAGACTATTGATTCTCACTATACAAAACTCAGGTGCTGTCCTCCAAACTATAATAATACGAGAGTAGAATGTTAATAACTAAGAACAAGGTTGTAGGAGACATCAGACCGTTGGCGAATACCTGATACCGATTTTATAAAACTGCGCGGCAAAATCTAAAAGGCTACAGACAAGGATGTAACCTCGTCTGTTTATTGTCTCAGTTTGAAGGGACATATTTCTACACACACACACACGGGAAATAATAATGGTATATGTCTTAAGCATTGACTGTTCTTTATGTGTGTGTGTATAGAAGTAAGAAAAAAAATGTATTTTCAGCATTGGTTATTCTGTATGTTTATATACAGTAAAGTGTGGGTGTGTTGGTTATTCTGTATGTTTATATACAGTAAAGTGTTGGTGTGTGATGGTTATTTTGTAGTTTTATATACAGTAAAGTGTGTATGTACAGTCGCGAACTAAAGTTTCGCACCCCCCTTGGCTGACAGGAAGGTGAAGACAGTGTTAAAGATATACTGAACAATCGGACAAACAGGTGTATCGAGTTGGTAACGAGACAGTGTGAGCTTTATTTTCGATTACTTGCAGTTTGTTGTTTGTGAAAATGAACCTTACACTGTTTCTTTACCAACTCGATACACCAGTTTGTCCGATCGTTCAGATTATCTTTAACACTGTCTTCGCCTTCCTGTCAGCCAAGGGGGGTGCCAAACTTTGGTTCACGACTGTATGTGTGTGTGTCCTACTAGTACAGTCTACACACTACAAGCCTTCCCTTCCCTTTCCTTCCCCTTCGCCAGCTTGTCTCGGCCCTGGCATATTTCCCCTACTTTATTAGGCTATCCCCCGCAGTCACGGTCTAAAGTTGTCTCGCATAATGGTCAACTTTGTGAATAATAATGTTAATGAGATGTGATTGTGATTGCTTTTATTTCTTATTATTATTTTATTGACAACTATGTTGAAGGTTCACATACAGACATAACAAATCATCCACATCTCATTTACGACAAAGGTTTTTTTTCCGAGTTCAGCACCATACCAGAAAGGCAACAACACCACTTTAACCCACAACTGTGCAAACTCCCTCGAACCGGAATCGGGCTGGTTAGACCAGATTGATTATCTTTCTTCCACAGACAGTCAGTCAGTCAGTCAGATAGCCTAGCCACGGTTAGGTTAGTGTGACTCCCCATTAAGCCGGGACGAGTTGGTTTGCACTCTTCCTGAAGACGATAAGAAAGTGATGCAAAAGTAAGTCTTATTTTTTAGAATATATATATATTTTTGCTGGATAATAATGCGTGATTTGTTAATGTTGATGATCAGTTGATACTTTGAATTCTTAGGCTTACTCTCGAGACGACTAGTGTCTGTGTGTCTTTTGTGTATAGAAGATATTTTTATTTCATTTTTACAGGATAGTGATGCGTAATGTGTCAATGTTGAGGGCTGACACTTTGAATACTTACGATGAAAAACAACAACAACTGTGTTTTGTGTTGGAATATCCTCACTGCAGTAATAAATAATAAGTAGCAAATGAATCGTAAATAATTATATCTCGTTTTTTTTCTGCTGTTGTTTCGGCAAATGTATTATTGATTTAGTCATGGTGGTGCCTCAAGTGTGTGTGTGTATATGTAGGCTATGTGTATCACGAGAGAGAGAGAGAGAGAGAGAGAGAGAGAAAGAGTCTGTGTGTGTGTGTTTGTGTGTACTTAATAATGAGAAGTAGGTTGAGGGTGGTTGTAAGCAGTATGGTACAGTATTGACCGGCACTGCTCTACCCTCCCTCGCCTTTCCTTCCTTCCTCCCCCAAATTTCCCCTTCCTCTTGCGTGGATCTGTACCGTATAATTATGTCAGGAACCTTTGTTTTTTCCAAGGCTAAAATTTGGTCATGTATTAAACAACACAGCACATACATAAATATCTCGATTCTTGGTCTGCACCCAGCCTGATCCGACTAGTTTGATCTGGTGTTAAGTGTGTGTGTGTGTCTGTAGAGGGGGGGGGATGGCGCAAGTGTGGTGTGTAACTGTAGTGTATGTTGTACAGTCATGGTAAATAGTCATGCAACACCTTCCAATGAGATGGCTTCGAAAAATGATCCAAAACTATAGCTGTTGTTCTCTGCAATATTGGTTCATAAGATTCACTCAAATGGTTTTCTTTTATTCACCAGGGTGCAAGACTTTTGAACATGACCTTACGAGTTTGGGTTAGGCAGCTTTTATAGGCTAGTTACTCCACTGCGCCACTTTAAACACACACACACACACTCACAGAGTCTGTCATGTCACGATTATTGGTTTATTTCAGTTAAATTTTACCGTCTTTGGGCTGTCAATCTTTGTACGTTGTAGCCGTGGGGGTCCACATCTCTCTTTTTTCTCTGGAAATACCAACCGGACTCAATTATATTTCAGTGTGGCTGTCTCTTACCAGCCAATTGTACAGACTCTTACTCTCTCGGGTTGGTTATCACTTACCACCCTTCTTGTGTAGTCTTTGGCTCCAATCAATTTACTCACTTATACCGTTGATTCGAAAGTACCCTTATTAGTATTACTGGGGAATATAGTTAGTACTCAAGCTTTAGACTAGAGTAAACTCATGGACTTGTCTCTATTTACTGATGTAGCTTATATATCAGTTACAGGTTACAGGTTATACTGGACACAACTAGTGTCTCTAAATTTATGTAGCCTACAAGGAAAGAGACTCTCACTCTTAGGGCAGGACTTCATCCTTCCTATCTAACCCATGTCCGGGCTCCAAGTGCACCTCTGTTCTCACACTCACGCCTCAGGTACCACAGTGCCACACCCACTACATAGGTTACAGTTCATGAGAAATGATGCTACGTCTCTACATAACATACATACATTTAAATTAGCTACAAGATTATATAAGAATAATATGAGTAAATTCACATTGTCCCTTTTTCTATAAACGAGATGACAATAAACAATTGATTATAGTATAGAGATTAACATACTGATAATATACAGAGTGAAATCTAGCATTCAGAGCTTGAAACAAAGGAACAGTGTTAGTGAACCTCATGTCACCCAGTCATCAATTTCACAGGATGCTATATGACAGCTTGCTGTTGTGTGGTGCCACCACAGCCTACTGATCATGTATCGTGTACGTGAACACAGGCCACTTGGATACAGCGTATTATTTTTATAGGAGTGATTATATATATATATATACCTTCATACGTCGTGCAAAAAAGTGTTACATTTTTGGTATTGGTATTGTGTAGAGTGGAAATAAAATTTGTAATATAAACCCTTAGCCATATAACAATAAAACCACTTAATAATTATACAAAGTGATAGTTATGTGATTACAGGACTGCGTGACCTAAGACTGATAATAATAACAGAGTATGAAATTGAATCAACTCTTTGGACGCATTAATTGGAAAGATAAAAGTAGCCTAATGACAGCTTACATGACACCGGAAAGAAGATAGAGACACATTGTGAAAAAATAACAATTAGTAACAAACCTTTTAGTTGAACTTTTACTGGTGATATAATTGTTTAACGAAAGGAAAATATGGTGACTTTAATTAATAGTAGTACTCATTTCGTTAATTATGTCTGTTTGTTACCGTTAAAAAGCGTGATGGCATATAAACAATTGTCATAAAAAACATAAAGAGTCTAACAAGTTCATATTATAATGGACAATCTTCTTTTTACCGTCTCTATGTCTGTCCATCAGTACGTATTTCTTTTGTTGTAATTTCTGTTTGTATTCAGAAGCGGATGTGATGGAGATGTGAATTTTCCTTCCCCTCTCAACATGGTGTTTGGTAGCTTACGTCAACTTGGAGAGAGAACGCCAGAATTTTACCAGTTTTTACTTGATGCATCCTCTCTCTCTCTCTCTCTCTCTCTCTCTCTCTCTCTCTCTCTCTCTCTCTCTCTCTCTCTCTCTCTCTCTCCGGACCTGAGCCATCCCCTTTCACTACTTCTGGCGTCCTTCCTTCCCTTCTATTTTCTTTATGGTTGCTCTTCCTCCTCTCTGTTTCCTTCGTGCTACGGTGTGTTCCGGGCCAAGCGCTTATAATAAAAGGAATAAAATGGTATGTAACGATCTACCTCAACTAAGCAACAACCACAACATCAAACAAAAATAATTCTTTATCATTTTCAAGTGTGTTTTATTAGGCCTATACTGTAATTCATTATCTTGTTATTATAATGCTCCACACTGCTATAATTGTTGTCTAATGAGAGGAACTATATATATATATATATATATATATATATATATATATATATATATATATATATATATATATATATATATATATATATATATATATATAGTAGAGAGAGGAAGGACCAGAGTTAATAGGGAAGGCATAAAGAGGAGTGTAAAGTAACAATGCTATCTCACATATCTCCCCCTCTCCCTCTTCCCTCCATTTTTCATACATCCTTTCTCCCCTCCTCCCTTTTCTCTCGCCGTCGCTCTCTTTGTACCTTCTAACCTCGTCTCTCTTTCCTCTCAACTCTCTTATCTACCCTCAACATTATTTCATCTCTCCTCCGTATCTTTCACCTTTGTCACCTCTTCTCGATCCCTTAATTCCTCGTCAACGGCCACACCACGTTGAAAACATCGCTTCTCGTCCTTCCTTCCTTTACCTTTCTTCTCTCCCTCCTCCTCAGTACGTCTGTTGCTGTTGTTAATTAATTGAATGCGTTTGTATCGTCCTTTTCCACTACTACCACCACCACCACCACCACCTCCTCCTCCTCCTCCTCCTCTTCTTCCTCTTTTCCTCCTCTTTTCCTCCTCATTTTCCTGATGTTTAATATTATAACTCGGAAACAATACAGAAGCTCGAAGGTATGTACAGTCACCAGCACTAATAAGTATCCAGGTGTGCTTCGAATACCTAGAGACAGTGAATAAATACAATAAGATCTCCATTGAAATTACTTCGTTATTGGTGGACTGTTCAAAGTTTCAACCAAAGCTGTATACATATTAGTGCTTGTGACTGTACGTACACACATGACAAAGTGTTATACTGTCATGAAAGCTATTAAAACGTGTTATAATATCGTAATGGAAAGTTTATAATAAGAGTGATGACCCGTTGGTGAGCTTATCAAATACTTCAGTCTTTATCTTTGTGGGTGTGGAAAGTGTGAGGTGTTTAGTCCAAGATAATAATTATATACCGGTACTGTTATCTGCCCCACTTTATAATGACGATGAGTATTTAAACTTGGCGAAACTTTATGAAACGTCACGTGTACAGCTCGCGGTCAGGTATGAATGATGTTGAACTTTAAGAATAATTTAGGCTACCGGTAGTAGTGAATAAGACTTGAATGTTTCTTCCGTGTTAAATGTACTGTAGATCCTCGATATACAGTGATGAAATAATTATATCCATCACTTTATTTTATAGTAATTGAAGACACCAATAGGGCTTATATATTTTCCCAGGCTTCTGTTATTCATTACAGTACCGTAACCTACCTACCAAATAGACTATAGAGAGATATACTAAGCCTGTGTTAAAAGGATAGTGATCAATTTAATTATCTGATACCGAGGGTCTGTCTACCTTACAGCTTGGAGGATTCAAGAGTACGGTAGCACTTCATGTCACCGAAAAGAAAATAACTTAGACCAAAAAACCGAAGGAAGAAAAAAAAAATATATAAATAAATATATTAACTGGTACTGCTTCACCCACTTGTTTGTTATCAGTCACTCCATGTGGAAAGTTTATGGGAAGCCAGTGGAAATTTTCGTCTCTTGTAAAGGTAGGGCTATGCTCACTTATCAGTACAGCATTAGCTAGTGTCAAAAGTTTTATAATATATAGATAGAATATATATACCTTGCACCATACTTTTCTTTTCATTATTATGGTGTGATGAATTTTCTTCTCAGTTTTTATTAAAAGTGGTGAGTATAATTATAGTACAATGTTGTTGTTGTTGTTGTTGATGGTGGTAAATGTGAAGCAACTGATTACTTTCTCCGAACTACTCCAGACATCCGGATACCACCATTATATTTATTCATTGGTTTTGTTTCTTGACATAGTTTGTAGGAATCAGCAGTAAGTAGCCTTCCCATTCACCAGAAACACGATATACTATAGTACAGTCGGCAGCATAAGTTCGCTTCATTTCCACCTACGTATGTATGAGCTATATTAAAGTTGCAACACAATTTGAATACAGAGATGACAGATATATATAACATATGCTAAATTACACATGTTGCTATGATAGAAAGAGGTTCAGAATGCAACTATCTGGTCATATTAGCATTATTAAATACATGAGATGGACGCGAATTTATGCTGCCGACTGTACAATAATTGAAGCACCTCTATCCTATTCATGAACCCAAGACAAAAAAAAAATAAATAAATAAAGACTCGATAAATACATACCGTACGAGGCGATGTGAAAAATATAATACTTAATAATCATTTTGGTGTTGACTGTCCCACACCACAACACGATATGGTTGTTGTCATGGAGTTGTTGTGTTGTCTGTGGGAGTAGGTAACAGGCTTGGGGGGGGGGGGGTGCGGGAATAGGGGGACAGGCTTGGGAGGGTAAAAAGCCTGTCCCCTATTCCCCCACCCCCTTAACCCCCCCTTAAGTCTGTCTCCTTACTCCCACACCCCCCCAAGCCTTTCCCCCTACTTCCGCAACCCCCCATAAGCCTGTCCCCTACTCCCACACACCCCAAGCATGTCCCCTACTTCCGCACTCCCCCAGCCTGTCCCCTATTCCCGCACCCCCTTAACAGAAAGTATACTATAAAGGTCATTACTCTAATCTTGGTGGCCTTGTAGTGGAGTTGGGAGGGGGGGTGCGGGAATAGGGGGACAGGCTTGGGGGGGACTGGAGAGGGGGGGTGCGGGAATAGGGGAACAGGCTTGGGGGAAGGGGGGGGGGACTGAGTGACTGAGTACCTCTTGATAACGTATATATCATTGACTAGACACGAAGATTTGGGTCAGTTGTTATATGTTTGAGTGCCGGGAAGGAAGTACGTCTGTTCGTTCGTTCATCCGTCTGTCTGGGCCAACTTATTAATTATCCCTCGTTGACTTTCACCGGTGTTCAACTTAATTAACCTTACATACATACATACCAGTGTTGTTGTTGACGTATGTGATTTGTTGTTATTTATTCATATCGGGGTGGCTGATGTGTAGCAACTATATCCAGCCAAGGTAAATAAATAATAACAACAAAGAGAGTTGCTCACTTACACTTGGTAAATTACAGTGACTTAATTCCTCCAAAGTATGCCAGGAAACAGGACCAAATGAGCGAAAATAAAGGTGGCTTGTTGTCTGGAATAGTTAGGAGGAATCAGTTGCTCCAGATTTACCAACATTGTACTCTCACCTTAATTGTTATATGGTCAATCTTTACCGAAAGTTCCTCTTGTGAATAAGTTATCCTATGGGTGTGTAATAGTACTGTACTGCATATAAGTATTTAATTAAGGGGGTGTGGGAGTAGGGGAAAGGCTTTGGGGTGGACTGGGGGGGTGCGGGAATAGGGGGACAGGCTTGGGGTGGGTAGAAAGCCTGTCCCCCAATTCACGCACCCCCCTAACCCCTCCCCCCTCAAGCCTGTCCCCCTACTCCTGCACCCCCTCAAAACCCCCCAAGCCTGTCCCCTACTCCCACACCCCCTTAATGTTATGGGAGGGAGGTAATTGTTTATTTTCTCCAAACAAGCCAACCTAACATTATGATAACCTAACCTGAACTTTGGTTACCTTTGGGACCTATACCTATAACTTCATGTCTTTCGGAACCATTGTTGAAAAGTGACGATTTGATTTGGTCATGATGGTTTGTGTGGCGACAAGAAATTATTTCAGCCCTTCCTTGTTATTAAAGTAGTGATATATAAAATGTAAACAAATAATAGTTGACGAAAACTGTAAGATTATTTAGTTTGGAAGGTATATGTGAGTGAGTGCTACAGTAGAAAAATGTTAATCTGTGTGTGTGTTTGTGTTTTGCAGGTGTGGCGGGAGCGGTGGCGGTGGTGTGGTGGTGGTGGTGGTGGTGGTGGTGATGAAGCCAGTCTTCGCTCGGCCTGAGGGCGGCGGCGGCGAAGGCAACAAGAGAGTCACCTGCTATGTTTGTGGGTGTCCAAGATGTGCAGAATATCCACTAGCTGTACGTCAACAAGCCTCGGGGCCTTACTTCCCCTTCCTTGAGACCCATGAGCCTCCTGACGGCTGTGAACCCCCTTCACCCGACGGTCGTGTCCTCTCGTGCTTCCTCTGCTACTCGTACCTGACGCAACAATGGCAGCTGTACGAACGAGACAAGGTGCCTCCCGTCAAGCGTATCTACTGGCTGAAACGGGTTGACAATGGACCATATACTGGGGTGGAGGTGGGTGTACAGAGTGAGTATGCATCACAGTTATTGGGTCTGGCTCCTGACCCACCCACGGCACCTGTCCAGGATGTGAAGAGGGCGGGACCCAGTAGTGGCACCAGGACACAGATGCCTGCCCATCCTCCACCTCCCCCTCACTCTCACCCTCATCCTCCTGTTACTGCTGCTCAGCCTACTACTGGTCCCATACCTACTCCAGCCCTTACCCCAGTCCCCACCCCAGCCCCCACCTCCTCCCTCGCTCCACCAATTGAAGTGAAGAGACCCCGAGTAATACCTCCACAACCTCAACCTCCCAGTGTACCGTTACCACCACCAGGAGTACCACCATTACCCCTGGCTTTGTCTGCACCACAGATCAGTACACAACAGGAGGCGTTGGACTTGTCAGTGGAGAGTCGTCGAGGTGTGAAACGTGAGAGAGAAGAGGAACCAACACGAGACAAAGTGGTTGTTCCTCCACATAGAACTGAGGTGCTTGACTTACGTATGCCAGACAAGAATGCCACTACAGAGGTTTGTTATGTGTGTGGGGACCATTATAAGAAGGGCACACTGGTTAACATCTACGCCACACAACAGAGTGGTCCTTGTCCATTCTTCCCCAGCCTGGTGTTACACCCACGACCCAGTAAGTCACACCCCATGGAGGCGTCAGGGAGGGTACAAGGTTGTCGGGAATGTGTTAGGCATCTCCAGGCACAGTGGGATGCATATGAGGTCCATAAAGTCCCACTCAAAGATCGGGAATATTCCCTGAGAAAAAGATCTAAGGTTGTAATGCAGGACACGACTGGGTTTGTGTGTTACAAGTGTGGGCGTGAGTTTCCCTCCAGTGCCCTCTGTCTCATTTACTGCCGCCCTAACTCTGAGAAAGAACCCTATTACCCCTTCATTGAGAAGCTGAACCCCCCAGAGGGAGCATCACCCATCTCCCCACAGGGTATGGTACAGGTGTGTACATCTTGTTCACACTCTATCCCACTTCAGGCCAGACACGACCTTGGCAAAAAGTCTCCTGAACCAAGGGGAGGTGGAGGTGAGGGTGGAGGTGCAGTGGGTGGTGGAGAACAAGGTACTACCACTACCTCCACCCTTACCTCAACCCCAACCTCCACTTCACAAACACCAGTGACTCGGCCTCCCTCTGCCTCAGCCGTTGGTGGAGATGGGGACTCACCGATTGCTGAAGCCACCTGTTATTTATGTCACCAAAATCATACCCGGCAAACCATGCACTGGCTGGCTATGGTGGCTGAGAGTTCCACACAAGATGGTATGTATTTCTCATTCCTAAAGTATCTGCCCAGAATTGGAGCGAACAGCGTGATGGAAGGAGGGCGAGTACTGGCTTGCTCTCTCTGTCATCAACACCTCAGCACTCAGTGGGCCGAGTATGAAAAGGACAAGGTGACAGTGGAACATCGTCAGTTCTCCCTGAGAGTGATGCCCATCAACTCTCCCTCCCCTCGCCTCACTCCTGGACCGGCCCTCTCCTCACCCGGTATGTCACCTCACTCTGACGCCTCTCCCCCTCACTGCTTCGCGGCAGCAGCTGAGGTACACCTGAAGGAAGCTAAGAAGTGTGGGAGTTACTCTGGTCAGCCTCTACACACGTTGGAAATGGCTGATAGCGTACATGACCCTTCAGAGCCTGCACTTCCCGTCATCACCACACAGAAGGCACTTAACATTGCCGTCAACTGCTTCGTTTGTAGCTTCCACTCCAAGCCTGGACAGACGTATGCCCTCCGTAGCAGGCCCCTAGGTGGTGAACCTTTCTTCCCCTTCCTGGCCAAACATCAGTCGGCACATCCTGAAGCCAGAGTGGATGAGTCATGTGTACTGGCGTGCCTGTGCTGCTTCCACTCTCTCGTACTTCAGTGGCAGAAGTATGAAAAGGAGCAGGTCGCACACTACGCCAGACTCTACGACACCTACAACTACACCTGTTTCATCTGTAGCCTCAAAACTTACCGCAAGAGACTATACCTTCTCCCCGTTAAGGTCAGTCACTCTCTCAATGTTGCTGTATTATTTATGTATGACTGTCATTTTATTGCTCCATTGTGTTTACTTCTCTTATTACCCACCTTTGGCCTTCCTCATTCAGCTCATATTTACATTTGCTCCACATACTTTCATCACTGCACATCATACATTCATAACTCACCCCAACTCGTCTTCACTCACAACTCATTCATTCATTCATTCAACTCATTCATCACTCACCTTCACCACACATACCTACACGTTCATTACTCACTCATGGCTCCACATTCATCTAAGTTTTTCATTCATTGTTCACTCATAACTACACGTTCATCACTCACCACACCTCACACTCACACCATCCATTATTCATCGTATCCTCAACTCCCATTACCGGTGCTCATCTCACATTCCCTCACCACTGCCTACCTGCCTTAAATATAAACACAGTCCCAACTAGGCTATATAGACTCCACAGGTTACTAGGCTAGTTAGTATGCAAGCTGACTGGGTGTGTATTTTAGGGATAATGGGAGGATGTGACGGCAATGTACAGTCGTGGTCAATAATAATCATCCACATATGGGTATCTCAAACAATTTGCTGTCTAATGTTTTCACGTTCACATATGATATTTTTTGTTTTAAGTAGTTTGTATCTGCTTGTATTAAATTAAAACATGGTAATTAACCTATTTATGGGAAAGTTTATCAGCCAAGGAACAGAGAGAAGCTGTCAAACTCTTACATGAGTTACCCCTATGTGTATGATTATTTTTGACCGCGACTGTATGTGTGATTGTAAAATGTTAAAACCCTGTGATCAAGCCTGAACTCGTATCAGTCTAACATCTTTTAGTTGATTTTCCTGAGATCCCCAGAAGTTGCCAAGGTACAGGATAGGCTATCTCAGCTCTGGCTAACGTTAGATTATTTCACTCATCAATGGAAGGATCGCGCACTCGTCGACTCAGGAATGTTAAAATTGTCCCTATCCACATAAAACAGTAAGGTGACACGTGTTAAGGTGGAAATACAGTGTTGGTAAATCTGAAGTAACTGAGCGTCAAACAAGCTTCACCCAGCCCACACTACCAATCACTCACACAGAAGGCGAAAATGTGACCCAGCCAGTACTATAAGAAAGGCGGTAGTAGTAGTAGCAGTAGTCTATTGTGGGAGATATGGCTGGCTGGCTACAAATGGACTCCTGTATAACTCCAAAACAATACTATCAATTATTTACTGTGCTCAGTTTTCTTTAACCAGGCAGCAAAAATGTAGTGGTTTTCCAATGTAAATTCTTGATTTGTTTCTTGATAATAATACTGTATAATTTTACCCTCGCCCGCAATCCTACCCTCCTCTAAAACTCTTTCCTCCTTCCCTCCCTTCTATATAGGTTAGACTCATGAACATCATCAAACAGCCTTGGGGGTCGTGTATCCTCAACAATAACAAGGTTTATGAGGAACTTTAGAGTACCGTACCAGGGATGGTTTAATCTGACTTGTAGATGCCTGGTCAAACTATAAATGATGGATAGGATAATAGGATGGAGGAAGAGAGAGATGGTGAAGGATGGAGGATAAATGAAGACCAATATAAAATGAAAGATCGGATTAGGAAGGATGCAAAACTGGAGGATGGATTTGCAAGGATGGAATTTATTAAAGAACAGAAGATGAAGAAGGAAGTATGGAAAGAACGGATAATGGAAGACTAAGGAAAGAAATATAATAACATGTTAATTGTTGCTATAAATTCATCCTTGGCCCTATATACAGTAGATCACATTCTCCTCTTGTTTACATTCACCATCACGTACGGACGACACGGATCATGTGTAGTTGGATTATGGGATCAAAGAGTTATAGGCTATGTTGTTTATCAATCATACTGCACCAATCTTTCTTTCTTAATTAAACTTTCTTTTCGTTACATTTCCTTCCTGCTTCCTTGCCTAGCCTTGTCTCTCCGTTCCTTCCATTTCATTCATGCCTTCTTGCCCATGTACGTGAGCCAATCCTTTTCCTCTCCTATCTTCAACTGTCCCGTCTTTCCTGCTATTTCCGCCATGCTTTCTTAAACTGTCCTTCCTTTCCTTCTATTTCCACCATGCTGTCCCTTCCTTCTATTTCCACCATGCTGTCTTCAACTGTCCCTCCCTTCTATTTCCACCATGCTGTCCCTTCCTTCTATTTCCATCGTGCTTGCTGTCCCACCATTCTATCACTTCTCTCTCGTCCTACAGGGTCTCCTATGGATGACGAAACAAGAGTAGAAGGATATAGGAATCTTTGTGAATGACTGTGGAAGTATCTTTTTACTTTGTGTGTTACTCGGCTTGGTTATCAGTCACTCACTTGACATCATAAACAGTGTGATGGAGAGAGAGACCACGGCTGGCCCACGTGTTAGGCAATGTACACACACACACACACATTTACTGGGCTTGCGTGTGTGGGTGTTATTTTTCATTCTAAAAGTTGCATTTTTACAGTTTATTAAAGTTAATTTTCATTATCATTTATATGTAAAGGCTAGTTTTCACACTTAATACAATTTCGCCTACTTTTGGGCTACTTATAGGCTAAGTAATGGGCGGGAAAAGCACTGGCAACCCTAGCAGATGGTTGGCAAGGAAAGCTGGTGTGTCTGTTTGGCTTTGGCTGGTGGGTTGGCAAGGATATCGGCCCCCCGTTGTATGGATGATGCCTTATTACACCAACCCTCCCGAATGTAAAACGAAAACATTGACAAACAAAATGGGGGAAAATGAAATGCATGAGCACCACACAATATAATATTTGCTGATTGACAACAATAATCACGTACCGTACTGTATAATTATTACGTGTCTGGGGGGGAAGGGGGGGAGGGGTAACCAAATATAACAACTGGTGTGTATTTGGCCCCATAACCATACCGTTATTTATAATGTGCTGACGTATTACACACTGGCGCCAGACCAAACACCTTACCTCAGGTGCAAAATATTCATCCAAACTCTTCCAGGCAACAGCTATATATAATTGTTGTTAATTATTCTGATCCTGTTTCCTGGTTTACTAAGGAGAAATAAAGTCGCTCCACTGTACCAAAAGTATTCTAACAACCGCTTAATATGGTTGACGCATTCTACTGACATTTCCCTTAGCATGAGTCTATCTCACAGTGATTCAGCATCGGGTTAACACACACACATACACACATACACACACACAGTGTAATGATTTGACTAAACGTATGTACATTTTGTCAAGTAATTATGATAATATATTATATAAAAATGAGCTAAGATTAGATTACATTAATTATAGGTAACATTATAGTCATTCATATCCGCTGTGTGTGTGTATGTGTGTGTGTGTGATAACAAGAAGACCAATGATTATTATGATTGCGTTACGAACATTGATGAAACTGGATGAAACTCGTTTGCAATACAGTGGTGGCGTAGTAACCTAACCTTCAACACGTGGCCAGGGAGTAAAACCCGTGCACAATTTTGGGGACAAGAATAGGAGGGACATCAAAATTGACTCCAACAGTTTACTGTAGTTTGTTGTGACTGTTGTGTAGCCTAGTGGAGGAGTGGAGTATAATATATGTAAGTTTTAGGTAGTGAAAGAAGAGCTTTGAGTACACACATTATTGTCATTGTTATTCCAAGCTGCAACTCTTGCCCTTTAACGTCATAAGGAGCAGAGCCGTCATATGATTCGGGGGTGGGGGTAGGGGGTTTCATATAGATCTAAGCACGGTATAAGGACTAGAGGCCTATAAGGACTATAGTCATTATACCGTGGATCTAAGTATCTTATAATATCAATGGTAGAAGAGGAAATGAAAATGTATTGGGTGTAAAGGTCGTATATTGTTATCTCTTGCCCTCTTGTGTGTGTGTTAGCTACTGTAGATATAGCAGCATGAAGCTAAATTTGACATATTCATGTTTCACTTCATTTGTTTTGACATACAAGGATGTATATAGAATATAATTTGTGTGTACGGGGAAGTTGGGACATACACACACGCGTTACTTTCAGGCTTCAGCAATTGTAGGGGGGAGAGGTTGAAGGATGCCAACACGGCAACACCACATCCCTACTTAACATTTTTCTTAATCATAACCATAAGTGTAGTCTGACATGTTTAATATATCAAGTTAGAAATAAACATCTGTAAACCAGTTAGGATAGGAATTGCAGTCTTTGCCGGATTGGAGTGGTTTACAATACAAATGAACACATGTGTACTGTGTAGAGCCTGACTGACATAGGAAGAAACGTAATATCAATGTGGAACCACTATAACAAACAACTAGGGAAGAATATATGACTCGTTCTATAAACCATGTATGTAACCAAACAATATAGGCCTATAGTAAGCCCACGAATAATTTATTGTATTTATATTTATTATGGTTATATACGTATTTATTCATTGACATTGTAAATCTTGTCACATATCAACTTTATCTGACTCCATAATCCCAGAGGGGTGGAAAGGAACGGCTCCATGTTCAGTGTTTACCAGCATTAGTGCCTCTCTCTTTCTCTCGTCCATTTTGTAACCATTGTTTATGTTTCCAGGACTACCCATTCCTGAAGGAGCATCACAGACCAGCTGGAGGTATGGTGGTTGAAAGTGGTCATTCAGTGGTGGTGTGTAAGGACTGCTTCTCCTCACTCAAGACTCAGGTGCGTATCCTACCTAGTGACTCATTTATGGGCCGTATTTCCAGTCTTTCAAGATGGGATTGCAAGCATTTAATTTTTTTCAAAGCTATTCATTGGTTGTATTATTGTCCTTTGGGGTTGACTAGGAATACGGCCCAAATGTGTCAGACAATCTGTTGTGTGACCTTAGCATTACATCTTACATTAATGACATACTTGACATATTATCTTGACCATATTTTCAGTCTCCACTTCAAGTTGGTGTTCGCAGCGGATCCAGGAGTCAGGTAATAGTATCTGTGAGCTGATAACGCATGGGCTTTGATGTTACAGGTTCTTCGATCCTATTGTAGACTCTGATGGAACTGGTGTAACTTGTCTCACATGTACAGTACTTAGACTTGGAGAGATGGGGAGTACCTGTGGAGAAGAGGCAGTACAACTGGATACAGCGCCCACCACCGCCAGAATTCCATAAGGATACGCCTGCCAAGTCTACCCAAGTGTTTCCCTCAGGCACTCAGCCCTCAGGGGCAGAGCTGGGCTCCTCTAGCCCAGGCTCCCACCCTGGGACACCCCCTGGGGCCCTCTCCCAGCCAGGAGGTGTGGGCAGCCCCAGGGAGGCCCATGTCCCAGTGACGCTGGGGTCAACCAGTGCGGTACGTGTCTTAGTTTGTGTGGGGGGCCACCTCCTCCTCCTACTCTTCCTCCACCAATACTACAGTTTTAATCACACCTCCACACTCACTTCACTCTTGCTATAGTTTGCTCTCTCACAGATTGCATTGGCTCACCCTAATTGTATGCTTAGAACATCATCATATTTATGCTTAGAGTAACAATAGTAAATTGTGTATGGTATTAAGCTCTCAGTTTTGTGAGGCAGCAAGAAAATAAACAATCCAATATGTTTGATTATGGTAACCTCATATTTTTGCACTTGTTGCTAATATGAGTAGTAATCACCATTATATCCTCATTACAGTACACTATTATGATGATTTAGCAATGAATCTGATTGTAACAAGTGCTTAATGTTAGCAAGGGCTAGCATTCAGCAACTGCTTGTTTATATTGTGTCATTTTTTTAATGAGAAGCACTGCTGTTTTTTTTATACTTGATCACTTATTTTCAAAATCATTATGTAAGCTTAAATTCATCTTGCCAATATTCATGCTTGGATACTTTAGATGTAAGCCATGACTGAAAATGGAAATAAGTGAACAAGTTATAGTTTAGATGTGAGTGAGTTGGTGTAAAGTACCAGCAGCATGATCAAATGGGGTTGGCTGTGGTCTTCATCTATTTCCTCGCTCTTAGCACTTCAATGATAGTTCCGATGAAAGCAGTATCAATTGAGCTTATTTTCTAGCAAATTGCAACCTGGACGAGCATTTAGTAACTTCAGGGTAATAGCAGTTTTCTGTGATAGATATAATTAGGTTTCAGGCTAAATATGTAATAATATTTTTGATGCTAGCTTTTGTTTATAAGTTGGATGAACCAGCTTTAACAATTGGATGCAATATACTTTGCAATATTTCTTGTCAGTAAGAAAAAAAAGTCATCCTATGTGTGTCCGAGAAATATTTAAAATGATAGTAATCTGTCTTTCAGGGTTCATTTCAATTAATTTTTATCCCTGTTGATGTTAGAGCTATATCACCTTTTAATTTAGGTGTCCAAATGGTCTGCAATATAGAGTACTGTAAAGTAAACTCATATGACACTGCCGTAATTAAGCGAGTCAGAGTACATAGATCAGTCAGCAGAGAATTTGTCCCTTACTCAAAGCTGCCAAATCATAATGTTAGGCACTAGTGTATACACTTTACATACCAACCAATCCTGACAACTGCATGTGTTTCATTAATGGTTGTTGTAGCTGAATTGATTTATATAGCGTTTGATGCAGTATTTTATATCTCAGTTGGAAAGAATATGTGATGGAATATTATCAATGAAGTGTGCCAGTGACTTAACCAGCCAGAGTGAATAATAAAAAAACATATGAGAAGGAGCTTCATTGATGATATTTTGCTATTATCTGAAGAAGCAGTTGTGAAAGATCATCAATAAATCTTCTTATTAATAATAGTGGTTCACACCTTCATCATTAACTTTATGCATTCAGTTAACTAATATTATGCAAACCCCAAGAGGAGGTGGCCATACCCCAAACTTTTTCATGTCTCTCGATGCACGGCTTGTTAACTGAGCCACGGCTTCCAAAGACCAGTTCCTCAGGTAGCCCAATCCTTCCATACAACAACAACAACAACAACAACACAATGCAGCATGGAGTGATACAGAAGAGAACAAGTAGACACCGGAAGAAGCAACACTCACAACAAAGGTTTATTATCATGTATATACAGTGCCAGATCCAAATATCATAAGCTTCTTTCAACAGTTTGTCCAAATTTATTTCCTGATGCATCTACTTTATATGCTGAGAAATTTCTGTCTGGAAAGTCATTCTATAATACTGTACCAAGGTTCTGGATCTGTTACTGTATAGTGAACTTAATACATGGGAAAATATTGGTATTTATAGAAGAGTTTGTTTTGTGATTGTGTATTACTTTATTGTAAGTCTGATTATGGAAAGTTAGGCAGTGCTTTATTTTTTTTAACGTTGCTTGTCTGCACTTGTTGTGAGGTGCGTTCCACTGGTGCTGGTTGGATCAAGTGTGTTGTTAGGTTGACACTTACTTTCTTGGGTCTGTAAGCATTTAAAGTCGTGGGTTAGGTAATGATGATGACTTGTACAGTTTCTCCAAGCAAACTACTGTAATATACTGGGCCATCATATTAGTCTTCATCATTGCCTACTTCATCATTTTTTGCATGTGGCTCTTAGCATCATCATTTGTTGCTCCCAGTACAGTAAACAACTTGCAATATCCGTGTCAATACAACGCACCATAATTACAAATCAGGGGTATTCCATTTTTTTTTATTGTGATGAAAATGTACCTACTCCCTCATTTTATTTTTGTGACTTTTTTGGTGAGTGTAAAACAGTCCAAGCCAAAATAGTGTATACCAAATATTTACACAATTATGATATTGGTATTTATCTACAACTGGTATGTACCTGAAATGTGTATCTTAAGTCATATTACTTGGAAGGGAATTGATGCATTTTTACCACAATAAAAGAATGGAGTACTGTATAGTTTCACATCTGACCTGCTGCTTATACACTTTGCATGCCATTACTGTCTTGTCTTCTCAAATGCAGTAGCAATTTTTCATATAATTTGGTGTACTGGTACAGTACTTATAATGCAGTAGAATCATAATTACCGGTATATTTCAAAACTTACTCTTGTGTGATATACATATACAGATTTCTTAAGTAATATCATATGATTGTTTCATTCTTTAATCATAAAGATGAAAATCCCACACTAGTAATACAAAACTTGATTGAACTCTTAAATTTATGTATTCTATATACTGTAGCTTGTTTTTCTTATACATTATACATAAATTACCACAGACAGTTCACTGTTTTATAAGTGACAAGTTTGTGATGTTCTCATTTCTTGCACAAATAACAATAAAGTACAATTCTTGAAAATTTAGTCTAAAAAATGCTTGTTAAAACTACCTTGAGGGGAAGAGAACCCCTTCACTCATGCTTCCCATTTTCCTCAACAGACTGTGGGTGAGAGCGGGACACAGACAGGAGGAATAAGACGAACTGACACCCCTCCCACTCTGATGGTAACCAGTGCCTTAACTAACACACCCACAACACCAACAAACACCACCAAAACACTTGACTCTGCACCAGAGGCAGGGAAAATTCACAGCAGTACCCCCTCCTGCTATGCCCCCCTTCAACTCCAGAATGGTATCGCCAGGCAGGGGGGCAACAGACATTCCGGCACCGTCTCCAGGCAACACTCAGTGGCGCCCGGTGAAGGTTTCCACTCTGGCGATATCACCAAGCAGTCACCGCCACGGAAAATCTCTTCCCAACAAGTAAATCACCTTAAAAACTGCCACCGTATCTTGAGTCTTAGCTCCTCCCAGGGTCCCACACCTCTCAGCTTTGTTGATAGGAAGCAGGAGCAGTCAACAGTGACCTCAGAGCAGCATAAAGTCCTCCAACATGTTGACCCAAAACACCATCAGCATCGCCATCAAGTCATCACCTCACCCCAAGGACCCATTGTATCTACAGCCTCCTCTTGTTCTACTCCTAACAACAACACCAACTTCACTCCTTGCAAATCTCTACACCTCAACACACTCAAAGACTCCACTCAAGATGTTTATAAAAAAAGGAAGTCTGTGATCAGAGGTGGGTGTCAGTTGTAAGTTGTTAATGCTCAAAACTTAAGTGCACTGGAGCCAAGTACAGTATTATAATTTTTAGGTACTGATTTAGTACTTTAATTCCAGTAAAAAGTACAGTATGTAGTTCATAGAAAATTAAGCTGCGTTTACACCAAGCTAGTCACGTTGTGTCAAGTCAGTCTCAGTCATATGGTGCAAGTCAAAACAACAATCTTCTTTAACACAGACTGTGTCAGTCCGAGTCAAATGAGTACTCGGTGCCAGATTTTAAAGATTATGGAGGCATTTTCTCTAGCTGAAGTACCGGTAACTGTTATGTTATGGCTTTGTCATCACAGATGTAAGACAACCATAATCTGGATGCATGATCGGAACACCAAAAGGCCAGATTTTAGAAGCTTCAGTCATTTATTTCTAGAATTGTTAAAGAAGAAGTTGAAAAATTCTACAAGTGATTTAGGATAACAAGTGAAATTTCAAGAAGCTGGTGGACTTGACTGATTTTCTATAAGGAAGTTGGACACTACTTACAAGTATGCAGTTGGGGTTGAAGAAAAAATTGCCCTTATTTTAAGGCAAGTATCTTATTGAAGATTCCAGCAATATTTACAAGTAGGGTTATGTGTAGGGCAATAGTAAATAAAAGAAACATGAACGCATTTTATTTATATCTGCTGGTACATCAAGATACAGCTTATGAACAAGGAATTTAACTAATTAACATATAAGGCAGAAGAATTTAATGTACAGAAAGAGACAGTCATAGAGGGACATAAGCAAGGAAACAATAAATTCTAAATTAGGCTACTTCTCAGAGGTTAGAATACTCTGATTAATTGGCACTAGCATTGGATGTTCACTGTGGACTTGCTGTGACTGAAACAGAATATAGGTCCAGCTCCATCAGTGACTCAACACGATGCAGTGTGACTTGAATCGACTCGACGCATCCGATGTAAACTATTTTGATATACAGTACATCCATATTAATTAATGCTAACCGGGGGTGGCGAATCATGAGGCCCCTTGACTGAGATTAACATACTTGGTATAAACACAGCCTTAATGGCTCACTGGTGAAGAATATGAATTATCTATATTGTACCAGATAATGTTTTAATTTTTATAATTTGTTGCAGCCATGAGCAAGACATCAGTGCCAACAACCAGCAATAGCAGCACCACCACAACCACCACCAGTCCTCAAACCCAATTGTCCTGCTCCCAGTTGCTGCCAACCTCTCAGGAGCTCCAAGCTGAGTGTTCCTGAATATGCCAATGCTGTCTTCCTCCTCCTGCATCTTCAGTAAAGTCTGTTTTGTCATAGATGATGAAAATGTTCACAGCCAATATCATATGTGTGGTATGGATATCTACAGTCACCTATAGAACAATGGACTATACATGCTGCTTATATTTATCAAATTGGCAGAATTCTAACTGAACCTCAAATTTTTATGTGAATATTGCTATTATAGCATTATTTACCATAGTACAGAATGAACTCCCTTTGATTACAAGCAGTAGTAAATATCTTTTATAAAGATTCATCTTCATGTGGTTTTTGTTTTCTAGATTTATATAATTATGTATGCCCTGTTGTGTGAAATATATATCAGGGCCTTGTGCATGAAGATGATGATAATGATGACGATGATTGTTCAATGGTTTCATAAACATGATGGAGTCATGGGACAGGACTAGTCATTATATACCTCATGAAATTTCATCTAATGGGATATAATCAATATTACTAGGCATTTTATGAGGCAATTGTCTTATATAAGGGATATGGTACTTGTTAAAATCAACAAACAGATTTACACCAACTGAAAAAAATATATTTGTTAGGATAATTGGTAGCTTGTTTTTACATACTGGTAACTAGATATACAGGCAGGGAACTCTGTTACTTAATGACGAGATTGGAGGTCTGACAGTTCACTAGTATGTCAAACATTATAACATTTTTGTGTTGCTATAATGTACATGGACCAACACAAACTGATATAAAATTAACTTTATTTAAACCTGATACATGTAAAATGATATCAATACTAATGAAGGACCATATTATAGTCATTATGTATTGTTAATAAAGGAGATATGTTGGCCTCTAATTGAATATAAATATACGTACATTGTTCATTGACTGTATCATGGATTAACCATTGCTCCAACCTTATACATTTATACCCTAATTAATACCTGAGACTTGTTATAATTAGGGGAGTATTAATACTGTATTTTGTATTGGTAAACTCTTTCATATGGAAGAAGTCATAATCCTGTTTATTTATGCCTAGCATCTAGGTAATTAAAAAGATAGTGTGGTATGTGTGACATTATCATTTGTGTGTGTATGTATATATAGTATATATATATGCCATGCAGTACTAAGATAAATAAACAACTGTAATCTTTCCAGAATATTTGGCTTGTAATCTCCACTCCTCTGTTTGCTAAAGTATTGTAGTGTAGTATGTTTTATTACCCCTTAAATAATGGTAGACATCTTGCACATTTTTACATTGGCTATAAATATATTATTATTTATATTATAGCTTTCCTCTCCTCCAGTCAAAAATTAAATGTCTGTCATTGGCTATCAGATTCAGGGGTGCGGAGTTGGATTTTAAAAAATCTGACTCAGGTTCCAGGAAATTTTAAGGTTACAACTCCAATTCCAACCTTTACCCTTCACCAGTACAGTACAGTACTGGGCCAACAATTAGTTCACATTATCATAAATTAGTTCATATAATATTGTTTAATACATGATGCGGTATCTTTATCTTTCACTGACCATATTTGATATTTATATGACATAAATCTGTTATTTACAGTACAGGGTATTTCATACGAAACATCATGAAGTAAAATAATAATAATAAGTCTATGCTACATGACTAGAATCAATATTTCAACAAAAACTTTGCACAACAGCTTCCTCAAAGGCTATTTTTTTCGACAAATTAATGGAAATTTTCCGACACTAGCCTATTTTTCACCTGGAGTACCTTACACAAGAATTGATCACGTAAAGGAGTCAAAATTGGATATATTTTTACCGACTCCGGCCAAGAAGTATCAGACTCAGACTCCAACTCCACACCCCTGATCAGATTATGGCTATATAGTGTACTGATTCACTACTGAAAAGGTAGACGGTTTTACTAGTTACAGACAACTCCATGAATCATGATGCAAGGGTTAACCAGTTAAGAATAGAGCTTATGGACCAAGTTTGCTACAGGGACAGAACTTTCAGGCCAAGTTAGTGTGGAAAGACCATAAGATAATATGGTTTGTTATTATGTGAATGGCTTTCTTGGGACATCCAGTCATTGACGAAATTTGCACTTTAGTCTGGTTAACAAATTGGTTAGTAATATTGTCCTTGTCATTTCCTGTTTTTGTTAATGGCTATCATCTTTTCTATTCTTCTCTGACTAACACCAGATGATATATTTTGTCAAAGGAACAGATTGTTGTCTTCAAATTATTCATATTTGGGGCATAAGGTATTTGTGATGAAGATCAACTTGTGTTAGCCAGAGTAAGATTATTAATTTGCTCAAATTTGATGACCAGTTTTATAAAAGGTTGTATCTTGTTTCAACTGGAAGGGCATTTAGAGACTATAAACATCTACCAAGGGTTAGCATCCACTCCTCCCAAAGGTTTCTTTTCCCAAATACTCGTGAAAATCTACAGGCACAGTTACCTATACAATATTTCATCCTCATTTTTAACAACTATGATGGATGTTTATTCTGTTACCTCTGTCAGTGTTCTACGTATTGATTTTAAAAGTTATTGTATTTATTTTATTTTCCCTTGATGCATATCCTACATAAGTATGAACTGAAAATAATTCCTTGACTTTCATATAATTATTAACAAAAAGACAAACCAGTAAAATCGTACCCTTTTGAACTTTGTTGGTCTAGGTATATAACCCAAAAGCAACAGTTATCATATTGCATAATGTAATAAACTAAGACAACAGATAGACAATTTGCTTACCATATCACAGAAAATCTCAATGCTGAGTCAAGTGTCTCATTTTCTACTGGTTGGAAATAATAGAAAGGCTGCTTCATAGTCATATTTATAATGTATGATGTCACAAAAATTTAACTATGAATTCACATTGAAGCAGTTGCATTGCCTTTGATACATTTAGTGTTTGTTACTTGGTTTAGTTCGGTTCTTTGCTGATTCACATACGTCACATTAGTTGGCCCCAACTCTGTCCTGTACTGTAATGTAATGTAATGTGTTTTTTGGTGTGAATCTCGTATTCTTTCCATTATCCAGACAGTTACCATCAGTGTGTTGATTTCACAACAGATGCCATTTATATTTGGTCCCTTCCCAGTCTATCGATCTTGAGGAGATACTCTCTTGTGTGTAAATTGAGAGGCTAATGAATCATCCAAACTACACCAGAAAATATGCAACCTCAGTATATGAGTCAAGGATCTGTTTTACATTATTGTTTGGAACAATCAGTAGCTCTCCAGTTTGAACAAAAGAGATTAACCCCTTAAATTTTTATAAAAAATTATAAACACAGACACCACACAGTTCCTGCTTCATCACAACACATCTCTCATCTCTCACCCACAAAAATTATCAAAATATTCAATGACTAGAGTTCTTTTGTTTTATTGACAGCAATAACTTTTCAGTCAAAATTTGTTTTAATTACTTATGAATTATTAGTGGAAGACCGAATTCCACATTTGATTGTGCAAGAATTTTGGGAGATGAGTTTTGTTACAGTAATAATGATGTATGCTTTATACATACTTTCTTTTTATATTAACTCAAATTCAAAAACAGTTATATCTTCATTAAGTGACACAGTGGCTAATCAGTTGTAAATTAATTGTACTAAATTTCTGAGAAGGATTGCATTAAGAAAGTTGTGCATTGCATGAGACGGTAAACCCCCCAAAGTCTTTAACAGGCAACCTCTAGGACGAATAGCAAGCTTTTTTTGCTTGTAATTGCTAAGTAAGCTTAGTTTTGAAAAATCTATTATTTTTGTGCTTGAAGCTGTGATGTAAGCTGTTATATTTTAATTTTGCTTAAATGCATAGAGGTAAAATGATAATGCACTATTCCAATTAAGATATTATGTGTGTTTGTTTTACTTGCTTGACTCTTACAGAACATGATATTCATGTATTGGAGAAATAGTTTTGATATGTATAATTTGGTGGTTCCATGAGCCCTATCCAGGAATAGTACATTATCATTATTACATGTAGTGTACCCAGTGTTTTGAAACCCAATTATCACATTTGCTATCAGCCAGAAGGTAAGCTACTGTACAGTATTTTGTTTCTACCATCCACAACAATGGGGAATAAAGGCAACATTTTTTTGTTTTCTAATATAATTATAAAAAGAGAATGGTAATATCTGTATTAGGTAAGTTTAAGGCCCTATTTTCAGTATTGATTGATTTGTGGCACTCCCCCCAATCCTGTATGAAGAGAGAGAGAGAGTTGTGTGTACCTGAAAACTTTACTATGTGTTTTGAATTAATACATTACTGTACTTGGTGGAGAAAGTGGGGGTGGAGAAAGTGTCAGTATATTTATCAGCATTTATACATTGACACTGAGGCCAGGATTATGTTCAGAGATTTGATATGCATAAAAGAGGTGTCATCACTGCCATGGTTAAGATACCTCAGATGTTGGTAAATTTGAGGCATTTGATTTCTCCAAACCGCCATGATGCATTGCTCCTTCTGTGTAGGTGTTGTTGTGTGGCAAAGTTTGGAGAAATTAGTTCTTCAAAGTCACTAACAACACAG